>CM070074.1:47246184-47595720 GCA_036250285.1 Pyrocoelia pectoralis
ACGTTGACTGGACTGTACTACTACTCCTAGATCTTTCCGTCCACCTTTCCATGGGCATATTAACTGTAGATAACTGTTGCGTTTTTTCTTAGTCGCTTTTTTCTGCTTCTTGATTTTCATGTAGGTTTCCTTTTTGATCTCTCTCAAATCTAATTTTTAATCTCGCAGGAATTGTAAACCACTGTGGAGGGCCATTTCCGTAGTATCTACAAAAACTACCCCTAGTTCTTTGTTGCTAAAAGCATTTTAAGTATTATTGCCACTGCCCACCGGTTATTCCTAGTCTAAAACTCGACACTTTTAAAGCTACGTATGCAAGGGTAAGAGTCGAGGTGGTCTGTCTCGATTAAAGGTACCTACACTAACCAGTAACCTTTATACCATACATACCTTTAACCCGAATTCTTTGAGGTTTGGGTAGTATTTATCAATATTGCCCAGCCTCAATCAACTAAGTACTGTCTAAATAGTATGGCGTAAAGGATGTGGGTAATCCAAGACACATATTACCTGCTGTAACTGACAATGCCAAACACTCTTGTGTAGTGAACTTAATCAGCTTCTATAATTATTAGAGACTGACATAACTCCTCGACACCGTACAATTATTTTAATGAAGTTGTTGATCTACTTTCATCGATCTTTATGACCTGTTGATTAATGCAACTCCCACACAGTTTTTCCAAGGAACCGAGACATTTTCCTGGTCGTTACTGTCTGGCAATGTTTGGTAGTGCCTCCTTGAGGAGTTTCTCCTTATTGTGGTTTTTCACTCGTTTGTTGTCAGTATAAGTTCATGTATACATTGTTTTCCGTTTGTTTGTAATTCGTATTTGTTTCTGATTTAGTACCTACTAGCTATTTATTATACTCGTACGTTCTTTTAAATGACTAGTGTAAGTGCCCTTGGCACAATGGCATGCAAATACATTATTATTATTATTATAAGTATATAATATGTAGTTGTGAAGCTCTCCTACAAAGATACCGTTCTTTTTCCGCGACAGTTTGACTCAAATGTATTTAACTTGGGCTGGTCCTTCTACGAGTTTTCTGTTTCGGATTTCTCTATAACGACTTCCGTGAAGGGTCTAGTATCCTCGTTGGATCCAGTTACAACCATATGTTGCAGGACCGTTTCCTTCGTCTCGATCTTTACTATAAGAAGGTAAATAAAATCATGTAATAAAAACGGTTAATCTTTAAACACAGGTTAACGGGCACCTACGGGAATTATCGTTTTCAAATAAATCACGCATTTTACAATTTTAATTATCATTGAATGCGTTATAGCGTTGAGTGAAAATATATTTTTCACTCAACGGTTATAGTGAACTTCGCAATGAAAAAGGGAATATATAAACAGGTATAATGTATAATGAATAATAACACGACAAATCGTATCTAAAATTCCCATCAGTAATAGGGGTTGCAATGTTATATGAACTGAGCTTGTCCTTTAATTTCTCAATAATTATACCTCTCCCTCGTTGATGTTTGATCGTGAGATTTAAACATCTGCTGCGACAATTTAATTATAAGGACACCAATAATAGGTACATATAAAGTGCATATACGATATTCCTCGACTGCAGTATTTCATTTTGAATACCTAATATAATAAGGAACCGTTACTAAATAGAAAATAACAATACCTAGTAATAATAGTATAGGGTGTCCCATTTAACATTACGTTCTTGAATATCTCGAAAAAAATGCATCTTAACAAAAAGTGTGCCGAATCAAAACCTTCATAGTTTGGGGGGAGGGGGGGGGGGCGACGGATTCTGACAAAATTTCCCTACACCCCCAGGGGGGGGGGGCGGGAAAGGGGTTCAACTTCAAAATCTTTAATGGGAACCCCTATTTTTATTGCAGATTCGGAAAGAGCGCAAAAAAACTATGTTGGTGTTATTCGGAGACTTTTTTCTTATTTGCAACAGGTGGCGCTGCAAACAGGGTGTCCCATTTTAATTGGGGAATTTCTCGAAATGAGTACATCTGACAAAAAAAGTTGCCGAATAAAAGTTTGATGGTTTCGAGGGGGACGTCCGATTCTGTAACAAATTTCACCCCCCGACACCCAGGGAGTGGATAGGGGGAGTGACTTAAATGGAAACCCCTATTCTTTATTGCATATTCAGAAAGAGCAACAAAAAACTATGAAAGTTTTATTTGGGAACTTATTCTTTATTTGCAACAGAACGGGGCACCCCGTTTGCAGCGCCACCTGTTGCAAATAAGAAAAAAGTTTCCGAATAAAACCAACATAGTTTTTACGCTCTTTCCGAATCTGCAATAAAAAATAGGAGTTCCCATTTAAGATTTTTAAGTTGAACCCCTCTCCCGCCCCCCGCAGGGTGTGTGGGGCATTTTGTCAGAATCTAATGGCCCCTCAAAACGAGTCGGCACACTTTTTGTTAAGATGCATTTTTTTCAAGATATTCAAGAACGTAATGTTAAATGGGACACCCGGTATTACAATGCAAGTGATGGAAGTGAGTGATTTTTCAACGAGCAATACATTATATACTCTCGAGGGATAGCGTGTGAGGATAGTATTGCGAGTTGAAAAATCGCACTTTCATCACGAATTGTGTAAGTATATTTTTTCCAACATCGCAAAAATGAGTCTCAATTAAATTTCTTTATAATTATTTTACTCTCCTATTTTTCAAGAATCTACTAGTTGCTGATTTGCTATGGAAATGAATAAACAACCAAAAAGTTTAATTTCTCCATTTTCCTCATTAGTGATGCAAACGCCTATTCTTCTCACTACATTGAGTGATGAAAGTGTCATTTTCATAAGCGATGTTGGAAAAATTTATGTTTCTGAGGAGTCCTATTAATTTACTTTCATCTTGAGATTTATATCTATAAATTAACTAAAAAAATTAAAATTGATTGTATCGTTTTAAATGCCGTTTGTTTAACCACATTTAAGTAATCATCTTTCCTGAAAATCTCTGCGCTTAGGAAATTGGAAGGGAAGAAATGTGAATGTAAAGTACACTAGCCATATTTCATTTTTAATGTATACATCGTACTTTATAAGCAAACCTAAAGCACAGAAGAAACCTACGGACGCAGAAGAGACACTTACGGCGGTTTCTTTGATGTTTGAAGCGCTAGACTAATAGACTACCATCTTAAAAGGAAGTATTTGAGCGAGATACTGTTTATTAAAATATCCAATACATAAATGTAAAATATACCAGATTTTTATAAATGTGTTATATTTAATAATTTTTGCGCCAGATACGGCGATTTCTGTGATGTTTGCAACCTCCTTTTAGTTCATTTTAGTTCGACGCCCATCTTAAAAGGAAGTATTTTCGCATTGCAAATTGGTATCTGCCGAGATGGGTAGTGTCGCTTCTGTATCCGTAGGTACTTCTTCAGTGTCTAAACTCTAAAGTGAAACGCTATTAGTTAGAAAGCTACAATATCGAGCCTAACTTTGAAGCGTTAATCAAATTAGATTTTATGTGACACTGTAGCATCATTAAAATTGGTATAATGATTGAAAAATCAATAGATAGCATACACAAACACGGGGCCATATTATAAGAACCTCAAATAATATACCTACAACTACATACCTACCTATCGGTTTGTAATATGTGTAGACATTGAAATGATAAAATCTTGTAAACTCACCTACATTATTTACTCAGTTATTGTTTTCGACGCAATGACTATTTGCTAAGAGATTATGACAAAACGTTTACCTTATTACACAATAATGAGCAAATAAGGGCGACATACAATATGTATATTAGTGGATTATTCTATTTTTGTGATACATCTCAATTTACTTAAATCGCAAATAGAAATAGATACCTATAGTGATTCAACGTCATTAATCGAATTAGATACAAGCTGGTAGGTAATTATCTTCTCAGACACAGTAAAGTTCAGGGGAAACTGTATTTGTAGACTAATCACAAAATAAGAACCCCTGCATGTGACGTTTACTCTGAGAGATGTTAAATTGTTAAGGCATTTAAGAATTACAGGATGGAGTTAAATTCGTTTAAAAATAAACATACAAGGAATGTAATTTCGTTTGTGAGAAGAAATAATGAACTCATTATTTTAATTTTGATTTTTGACAAAAATCATCACTACCTGGGAAAATACCATCTTCAATGATTTTTACTAATTTTATCTTACAATAAAATGCGCTCAATTTTAGATAGAAATGAGACAAATTACGACAGATACGTCTTTTTTTTCTATTACTTCCCGAGTACGAACTAAAAGTATTAGTGTTCCAAAAAAAATTGACCTATGCAAATTTTTACATATCTTTGCGTTTCTGAATACGTAGATTCAAAAAATGAAAAAAAAATCTTCCGTCTGTAGTCTGTCCGTACACATTCCTTGCAACGCTCTAAACTCAGAAACTATTAAAGTTATCGAAATGCGGTTTTCGCCAATCGATTGCATTCGGGCCAAGGACGAAAATACTGATATTACCTTTGATGACGTCACCCCTGGTATAAGGTAAAATGGCGGCACTCATTTTTTTTTAAAGAAAATGTTGCAGTTTTTTGGTACGAGGGAAGTCTCGTGCCAAAACATTTATTTTCTCCTAAACGACTTGACTTAAGTAGGTGAAAGGCCAAACAAACTTGGTCTAGAATCGAATATGGATTTCAAAAATATAAAAATCTATAGGGTGTTCCATTTAAAATAATCGAGTACGAAACCGAGAGTAGTGCGGCCAAGAAAAAAAATTTTTTGGTTGTAAACAAGGAACAAGGGCAAGTGGGCAACCCTGTATATAACTAGAAAAAAAATGTTTATGCTACAGTTATTGTTTTACTTGTTAATTTTATTAATATAGTAATTAATGTCAATGTAAATTATAGATAGTATTTTAAATTATTGAAGCTTAAATGTTGGACTTTAGTTACTAGACCTACTTACTAATTAATTAAATAATTAGTACCTAATTCAAGTAAAAGAATGTTATCATATATTATTATTATTGCTGGGGGTGGTCCCAATAGGTTCCCGTACTGCGACCGTTTGGTCTATTGTGCTCCCCGGTGGCATATTTACATATCCTCCTATACAACGGCACCAGGGTGCTGAAATCTGTTAGTCTTTATGGCGTAAACGCTCATTGATTTAGGCACCTTTGCGAATTGTTTACCTTATTTTAACACTTCCAGGTGAAATAAAGCAGCCAGAGTAAAATAATATAAATACATACATGTTCAAATAATTAGTTATTTATTTATTTATGTTCGGCATGGTCCAAAACTCAAAATACAACCATCAGATATCAATTTTCTTCATTCGTATACGAGGTTTGTCAAAAAATGTGATTTATGAGTGTGAAATGTGCAACGAAAATTGTTATAAAGAAAAGTTGGTCAGAATTGAAAACTACGTTCAGATGTGCAATCATATCCATTTGTATTAAATTATTTTATTATATTTACATTTTAGTTTTATTTTAGAACGATATTTGATAATAAAATGTTACTTAAATCGACATGGTTAAATATTTAACACAGTTTTTAATTCTAAATAATAATGTCAAAAATAAAGGTACTTTACTGTTGCGCAAAATTCATATTTTTTGACCGACCTCGTATACGACTGAAAAAAATTAATACCTGATGGTTTCATTTTAAAAGTTTTAGATCACGCAGAACTTTTTAAATCAAGTTTTTTCAGTACGTATTTCTACAGAGTATTTTTGTATCCAATGTTTGCATTCGCTTTCATAGGCGTCAGAAAATTTTGTTTTTACTTCCACAGTATATTTATCTTCATTTATAATCGTACTTAATACGATCTTACACGCTGGATCAACATGATGTAAAAGGGACTTTATGTTTTTAACATATTCCTCCTCCATTGTGGCGTAGGTATAAATAACAAACGTGCACTTCAGTCACTCTGATATGTATTAACGACTAGGAACGGAAATATAACGGCCAAATTTTTAACGTATGAGTATTATGCACACGCTTGCAGTGATTTCAGCTCTCGGAGCGGTGCCTAAATCAATGAGCTTTTGTAGCTCAATTGTACGCCACAAAGACTAACAGATTTCAGCACCCTGGTGCCATTGTATAGGAGGATATGTAAATATGCTCCCCGGTGTTGTCTACCCGTCAAGAATACCTGCATCTTTCACAAAGTCCAGGATTTTAGTAGCGCGAATCTTCGTTACTTCCTCTTGTGTAATCTCTTCATTTCCAAGTAGGGGTTCCCTTGTCTTTATGAATGCCTCACATTGGCAAATAACGTGATAGGGCGTTTCATCTGCCTCACCACAACCCCTGCATGTTGGGCTATGGGTCTGCCCCATGTTATGCAGGTGTTTGTTCAGGCGACAGTGGCCCGTGACCATTTCTGTCGCAAGTTTTATCTGCGCCCTGCTTAACTTTAAGATGGACGTAGCTAGGTCCCCGTTTGTGGTTTCCAGGAAAATCTTGGAATGACTCTGTCCTGGGATTTTCAACCAATGTCTGCAATGCTCTTTCGTGAGTATTGCTTGAATTTCCTTTTTGGTTGTGTTGTAGGTAATCCCACGAGCCGGTTCGGGTCCTGTAAATGGTTTTTTGCGCTTGCCATTCTCGCAAGCTCGTCAGCAACCTGGTCACCTGCGACTTCCGCGTGCTCAGGTGCCCACACTAGTGTGACTGAGTTGCACTTACCTAGTGCGTTTAGCATTTGTGTGCATTCAAGGTCTAGCCCTGAATTTACCACATATGAGTCTACTGATGCAATCGCTGCTTTCCTGTTTGTCACTATAATGTTATAATATAAGTAATTTGATTGTATTCCTTTGCAATGCGGCTACGTTCTCGTTTATAGTATCAAAATGTGCTCCCCTTCCCTTGAATTGTCACTCACCAAAAACCTTTCAAATTTCAAGCTGTCGTACCAAGCATAAATCGCTCTTTAGAGAAGACGCTTTATCATGAAATGCAACACGAAACTGTTCGAGACTTTGTATGAGAGGACAACCAATTTGGCGCTCGAATTTATTCATACTAGGGCTTACAATACAATACCAGAAGAAATTTTGAATACCGGTTTTCAGTATTCAATCAAGTGAACCCCGGGATCCCGGTATTGATAGCGGTATTGACTTTTTTTACTACTGAAATTATAAAAGAAAAACAAAAAACGCATAGCTTAAAAATTTAAAGTTCAAAATTCCAAATTCAAAGTATTCAAGTTATTCAAAGACGTTAGTATAAAATGTAAATTAAAAAAATTTACATAATATTCAAAAATTTCGTATTCAAAATAGAAATTTGAAGTAAAAAATTGAAACTCAAAATATTAATGCTAATGAATCCTAAATTATAATTTGAAAATTCAAATTTCAAAATTGCTACTTAAAGTTAAAAAGTTCAAATTAAATTCAATATTGAAATTGTATAAATAATAAACTGGCAATTATAATTTTGTAAATTCATAGGTAGTTTAAAAATTAAAACGTAGGTAATTGAAAAATCAAGTTACCGTTTATAGAAATTTTGTCAATTGATGTAGTAATTTCTCGGAACACAAGAAGATTTCGGATTTGACCGTCCGGTTTACGATAGTATGTACTACTGTCGGAGTAAAAATGCAAGGCCTCTGACTTTAAGTGGTCATAACGAAGAAACTGGGGAGTGAAATTTCTTCATTTTTGGGCAGTACATTAGTCATTTATATATGTTTAACATGTGTAAAAATCAAATTGGTAGAATCAGTTGTTTAACTTCTATTTTAATTAACAGCAATAAAAACGCTGTATCTAGTATTTTCCTGGCTGACGGTCAGTTTTAACTTATCATAAAATTGTTATTGTTTCATAAATTGTTACCAAATTTACAAATGTTGTAGCACACATACTTCTGAAAAGTCGACAGCCAATAAATATTGATTATTCATATAATTAACTGGTTTTATAAGCCCTAACCGAAAATGTATTATTTTGCAATATACGGTAACTAAAGAAAAAATTCTTGTTTTAAATGCGAAATTTGTATTACTCAAGTCGAGCTGCATTATTCCTTTATTGAAAACAAAATTTGTTTTCTTGTAATTCAAAGTAAATGTTATAATTATCGCGAAAGAAAGACGCACATATTCCCGCGAGAGGTAATCTACCACATCGTAAATCGTGAGCAGCAAACCACAACAATGTGATTATTCTTTAGCATTGTACAAAACCATGCGCTTCATAGCAATAGTGTACGATACCATCTTCCACCCCGTACTGCACTACGCCGCGCAAACCCAAGCATCCATCCTTTTTTCCAAATTTCTTTTAAACAAAACATGTATACATGGCATTATTTTTGTGAATAGTGTTAGACCACAATATAATTGCTTTAACCTTGTTATGTTACTGTCAATATTATTCAGGTTCAGGTACTGAGTTACACAAGATGTCGTTTTTTCATTATAGCTTTAAGACTAATAAACCAATTGGCCTCAAAAGCATCTCACACCGACAAAAAAAGTATACACTTGTCAAATGTATAAGTATCTACCACTCAGTTTCAATAATATAGCCGTAATTAATTTTTAAAGTCGGGCGCTTGTGTGATTTGAGTCATAATTTGCGCTTTTTCGCACATAAATTAATACAGAAAATTAACGATGTGTTGCAAAAATCTAAAACTGTACACCTTTATGTAGGAATAAATGATCTTTTAAATGCACTTTATTCATTACATTATGATTGGTAATTACTGAGATACAAGCTTCTAAAGTCAGAGGCCTTGCATTTTTACTCCGATAGTAGTACATTTCATGTTTTAGTAATATCGCATCGTCACGGCCTTCTAAGCTTTGTGATCCCTGTGATATTCAATTTTTTGGACACATGCGGCCAAACGATTCGTTTTAAGTACTTACATAAAGTCGCACTAAAATTGACCAAGGAATATAGAGGGGGTTCCATTAAATGCAACTTTGATATAAATCATCCTCTATAAACTTTGCGATTCAAGTGAAAATATTGTAGATTTTTAGCCTTACCATATCCCGTGAACGAAATGTCCGTTAATAAACCCATCCACACACTATTGGCCCACCCTGTATACATACAATATTTTGTACTATAAATAAATATCATTAATCCAAAATATTTTCTACTAAAATAAAATTAAATTAATACCGAAATACCGGTATTTACGAATGAATACCGGTTTTACATACTGCATCAACTTTGTCCGGGATCCCGGTTTTCTAAATCGCGGAATTCCGGTATTGTAAGCTCTAATTCATACTTGGATATGCAAAAGATCGAGGGAAATCGATACAAAGTGGAGTAACCCGTGTGAGAACGTAAGAATATGTGAATATGAAATGGAAGGGCTGGGGATAAAAGGGGATAATGACGGAATAACCTAACCCAATTTATAGAAAGAGAGTATTTTTATAGGCTTTGGTGGTGTTATAGGACCATGGAAAAGTGATTGACATCCTTATATAGGACTGTCATAATTAAACATTCATCAAACTTCATATTGACAATAGGTAGGTAGGTACAACTCTTTTGATACATGCTAAAACCAAAGAGTATTATATAAACTCTTTGCTAAAACGTTACTTGGTAGAATCACTTACCTATCCTTAACGTAGTTTGGCCTTTTATGAAAATCGAAATTTTCGACAAATTTCTTTAAGCGGCATGTTTTATTTTGCTACTTCTTTTTTATATTCTGCTATTGTACGTTTTTTTCTACAAGAATTTGGACCCTTTTTTTCAGATTTGGTTGATCCGCATTCAGAAGCGTCATCGGAGTTTCCATAATTATTATGAAACACTCTCTTGCAAATATCCTATAAACTTTTCTAATTTTACATTTTCTTCGTTTACTTTTTACACGTACGCTTGTTGAACTTCAGCAAAGTAGGGTAATATTTTATATTCATGACATACAGGGTGTTTCAGAAGAAATAGTAATAATATTTTAGGATGTGGCAGTATAGACGAATTGCAATACAAAATTCTATTTAACATGTGTCCAATTTTCATTAAGTACCTACAGTGATGCAGCTGTTATCGTGCTTGTTGAAGAACTACTACCGACTGAATGTCTTCTACTTCATCTACCGTCTGTTTATTTACACGTTCAGATAAAATATGACTGCTGTGCACTGCACCAACAACGTTACACACTAACAACTGTATCTCTGTACTCAATACAAATTGGACACATGTTATATGGAATTTTGTATTGCAATTCGTCTCTACTAGTTCTACTACCACCTCCTAAAATATTCCTCCTGAACACCCTGTTATATGTACCCTAAAGGAACCGTCCCTATACATGTTTTCCGCAATCATAAAAAACGGGTCATTCTGTAATGATTGTATGTTATTATGTTGTTGGTAGAAAACTGCTTGAATCTGTAAGAACTGAACTAGTAATCATTTTTAAGACCAAAATGACATTTGTGAGCATGAACAAATTTTTTGGCGTAATCGAAAAATGCTAATCTCTGTGATACTTTTCACCTAGATGGGAAGAGAACGTATGTACTACATTCAAGCCTTTGTCACAAACACAAAAGTATTAAAATTTAATCCATAACGACAATCGTGGATACGTTCATCTAGGTATCTAGGAGGTCATCTGATGAAATTCTATGTCGCACTCGCTCTAGAATTTTCAGCATCGTGCAACATGGGACTTTATTTTTAGCACTGTAAATGGGAATATTGATGTTGTTTCCAACCAACATTTTTACCTAATTTAAACACTATCTTAAATTCATGTAATAATACATTATAATTTCGCAACTTTTCAGCAAAGCCATATCACCTTATGCACGTTTCGTCTTTTTACAGACTAATTTCGAGTTGTTATTACAAAAATAATACAATGGCTTGTTGTTTAACCACTTAATTTTGCTTTCATTTTAAATCGTTAACTGCCTTACAAATTAATTAAAAAACTAAGTATATAGGTAACAAAGTTTCCAACCGTATAAATAAATCTTAAATGAGCATGTCGTGATCAAAAATAATAGAAAATGGAATTTAACACCGTCGATTATAACGGATAAGTTACAAAGTTGTGTAAAGATGGCCAAGTTAAAACTTTGTTATCGTTGGGGCAATTTTCGAGCTACGATTGTTGAATTGTGAGAAAACGCAAGTGTTACGGCTCTAACTTTGTTATGGAAACAGAATTACCACTAAAATAGTCATTATTATTAGGGTCATTATGTATGACCTGACCACTTCGATTGGGGCTTGGGGGAAGGTTTTCTGTTATTGTTTTTTTTATGTTACTTCTTACTTTACATTTTAGTATTAGTATTATGTAAATGAAAAACCGCGAATTTTAGTACTTCCCACAGCCATTGAAATTCCAAAACATTTTTGATTTCTAAAAGTTGACGATTTCTACAATTTCTTACTTGCACTTGTTGATAAATATCATGATTCATGAATACGCAAGCAAATTAATTTATTATTAAGGGCACCGTGAGATTTTTCCCTATGTTAGAATTGCATTATAAGGGAATGGTAAAGAATATTACGAAGCCAAATTAAGTAAATTAATATTGTGTTATTGTAAGGAAAATAATCAATTTTCGAAATAAAGCCACCACAACGTGAAGATGACATGAAATCGTTTGATCGTTGTCGGGTTTTGTTAGGGGTGAGTGATTTTATAATAAGTAAGCGCAACGCAATAGCCTTACGTGTCGCCGTAACACCTGAAATAGCTCGATATTCTCTCAGGCACTATAAAACTTCATGTCTACAAAACTAATGTACATAAAAATCATTATTTTTCTACGAAACGAGCGATTGCGGTATATAGTTATTAGAGACATTATTATAGGTCTGAAAGTGATTATTGCGCTAATTATTAATCGATGAGGTGTAACTGATAGAGAAGCTATCTAATATTACTCATTGATGAAAACGGTAACATATGCAACTGCATTTAGTAGGTACACATTTAACAAAGCACTCCTAAGACAACGCATCGTAGTGACCACACCGCACCGTCACGAAATTGGGCACGTTTAGAAATTTAGATTATTTTATTATTTATATAATGATTTGTTCTATGTAAAAGAGCATAGAAAGAGTTATATGTATGTGTATTTTGAAAACAAAACTGAGCTTTGGAAGAGGGCCGGAAAGGGAAAGAGCAATATCTCCGCAGAACCATTTTGTACGAAGTGGTTAAAGATAAAATCACACCAATGATATTATTTAATTTTAAGTTTAAAATACGTGTTCCGTAATGTTGACCTGGAAGTCATCGTAACTGGAACAACTGGAACTGGAACTACACAACACTGAAATCACCAAAAACTTTCCTTACTCTTTCCTTCTCCCTCTGTTCGTCGCACTCTTTCAGCACTTTCTCTTCTCCTTCCTCGCACAGTCTAAATTTTCTAAAATCGTCCTCCCTCCAATATCTGTTTCCTATCTGCTCATTATCACACCTAAATCACGCTATCATTCTCTTCTTTATTTTACTTTTCCTGCCTTTCAGGTATTTCGGTAACGCCTCTGCTATTATCTTTCCATATTCGGTATTATATTTGGACTAACAATAGGCAGCTCTCAAACCTAAATATGAAAAAACTTAAAAAGAATCTTAAGATCAAACTCTACGACAAGATTATCATACCTCCGGAAACAAATATTACAAGCATGCTTATCAGTACGAAAGAACTACCAGATGCAGACGATGTAGAAGAAAATGAAACCCGATGTTCAATGGAATATGCAACGGCACAAGTGTCTCTTACGCGGTTACTAACCGACGTATTATAAATATTTCCATATTAATATGCCTAAACAATGAAATAATTCTTTAAAAAAATAAATTTGTGACAAAATTCCACAACAAGGAATTAAAATAGTGAGTAAATTATAGACACTTGAAGCTTGTCAAGAAAACAAGTGGAAGTAATAACAAACCCATAGTCAAAAAATGGAGAAGAGATGGAAGTTACAAAGCAAGCCGCTTTTTCATCGACTTCCAAGATAATTGCTAACGTCACAATGGAGGCAGCAAGTACCATAGTGAGTACACATAGAAAAGAATGTATAATGAGTAATAACGTTCTAATGTGTCAAAGAAAATTACCGAATTTGCTTCAACCGAAGCAGCGTGTAATTAACACAAGTTCGCGAAATGATTCTAGCAAGACACATGAGTTTACATCATTTACTCTTTGCTACATTCATGTATCCCTCCCGGGCATGACAGCAGCATTATATGATATGCCTCATCTCAGCAACTGGCTATGTCAAGACCGTCATTTTTGAGCTTGCTTAAGATCATTTATCATTTCAGTAATATCCTCGGCAGTCACGTGTGAACTCTCATTTTCAATTGTACTACAAAGCATAAGACCTCACTAGCTTGACCTTTATGTTTATGTAGGTGATATCGTGGACAAGCATTTAACCGTTTGTATTTGAAAGATAACTTGATGGTGAACTGCGTTTCCTAAAATTGTGATAAATTCGTTGTGAATTTTTTACCCATATTAGTCCTCACGAGGAGTTCTCACATACAGGGTCATACTTTGCCAGTAAATGTACAAGTATAAAAAACTTTCCTCTATTTTAAATATCTTGTTCTCTGCGACCGCGTAGGGGTAACTTTAACTTAACCAGGAATCTGATACTGTACAGAGATAGCCATTATAAATTACCCAATGGATATTTTCGTAATTATTGCAGATAGATGCCTATATTAAATGTAAAAGTTGTAGGATAATAAGCGAAGTGTCCTAATTTATCCTGAAATACACAGTGGCGTACCGCAGCTAAGAGATATAAAATATATTATACTTTTTTTAAATGGAACGCCCTGTATTTTATTTTATTTTCATGAAGCCCATATTTTTCTGATTTCAGAAATATACCATATGATACCTGATACCCATGGCTTGAACCGTTTTAGAGTTATTAGAGGTTGAATGTCGCATGTAGCAGTTAAGCTATTTACTATTGTTATGGAAATAAATATTTTCCAAGTAGGCTATGAGAATGAGTTCAAGCCATGGGTATCATATGATATCATATCATATGATACCCATGGCTTGAACACACTTGGAAAATATACACTTCGCTTATTATTCTACAACTTTTACATTTAATATAGGCATCTATCTGCAATAATTACGAAAATATCCATTGGGTAATTTATAATGGCTATCCCTGTACAGAACATTCTCGCGAGAATCTATTAGAACTATTTTGATTGTTTTTTGTTAACTGTGTTTTGCGCTCTTTTAGTAAGTAATAGCATTGTATCAAAGAGTATATAATAGGTAGTCCTTTTTGGAATTCCAGTTGCAAAAGTATTACAATTACGTGCAGCAATCACGCAATTACCGCCTCAGAACACGACACTTCATAAAAATATAAAAATCATGTTTAAATTTAAAAAAGAAATTATTGAAAATTTTATTTTGCTATGCGAGAAAAAATAACATTTCATGTCTTCTATATGTAGCTTACAAGGAAAATAAATAATAATCTGAAAAAAAGTGAACAAAACTTAATAATGATACACAAAAACATTGTCGCTTCAGAATAAAAGAAAACCCTATGAGCCTCTTTTTATTTTCATAAAACTTGCAGCAATTGATCCAGGCTCGTGGGTTGGCGTATTTTCAACAGGGTTTGATTAAACTAATAATGGAAAGTATTTCCATCCTTTAATTTTCTTCCTTGTCGTTCGTAAAAATTTTTCGGACGCCTAGCATAAAAGCGTCCAATATGTTGTGTAAGCCATTAGTAAAGTCATCAAAAGCTGTAGTAATTTCTGAAAAATTCTGTTCAAGTATATAGGTACTTATTATTTCAGAATCTTACTATTTAAATTAACATTTACATCGCCAATAAACCAGTCTAATTGAGACTCCGCAATTTTGAGTTTTGTTTCTAAACGATTTAGAAATTTATCCATTTTGCTGGAAACCTCACCGTTCGAGATATTTTTTGCATTTTCAACGAAATTTAAAACTCCTTCTTCCATGCTTTTTAATTGTTTAGGAAAAATTCCTTTCTAAATACACAATGTGGTCATTCTATGACGTGACATAATAAAAAATGTTTAACCTGATTTATCTGATGAAAAGCTTGTTTCAAATTGGTTTTTATAGTCTCTATAAATTCCGTGCTATTAGAAAAAGTGTTACTTAGCGTTGCTCTGAAATTTTTGACTACGGTAACAAGTGGACTTAGATTCACCTGCACTTTGTCGCTATTTTCTTCAATTTCCCTTTCGGAATTTGCTACTTCATTGTCAACCACACCAGGCGCTCCAGTTATTGACTGTCATTAACAGAATGGTAAAACAAAAATACAAATGTTCATATCCCTATACTTACGTGAATACTTAGACATAGAATATAAAACAACGTTAATGTAGACATATTGCAACTTTTTAAAAAAATAAGTAATGAATCCCACAACAAAATAATGATAATACTGAACCTCTGATCTTAGATTACAAAAGCTATTTTAATACTTTTTTACAGGCAAAGTGCTATAAGCTATACATATACTCATACGTCTGTAATTCTATTTGCCAAAGTTGATTGACAATAAATCACCTCACTTTCTGTAAGAGGTTTAACTTCACAGACATTGTTTAAAACTCAGATATCAAAGTGTAATCAAATTAAAAAAATGGAACAAAACAAGTTCTTGAAAGAATGACATGTGTAGCGAGATTAATCGTTATCATGTTACATAATTAAATTTTGGTGTAAGCAACTTCGATAGGGTAGGAAATCAAAGCAAGATAAATTAAGTGTGAAAGACCTGTTGAGGCAACAATGAAAGAAAAGATACAAGCAGTGAAGGATTTGGTCATTTGGTGTTAACACATCGCAAACTGAAGAAATTTTAGCTAGATAAATAGGTCATAGTGTAAAGTGTTACATACAATACAGCACAAATTCTTATTAGATTGCACAGATTGAACTAACATACATGTGAACATTTTTCATCTGCTAACGTACTGCGGAATGGGCGTGGGAACTTAGGGGACATTTAGGGCAATTGCCGTGCCTTCTAGCTCAAAATCTAAATTAAGTAGCTTCGCAAACGATGTCACTCTTTATGGGACTAACAGCAGGGGGAGCTTGCAGATAGACAGGAATTCTACAAACGCTGCTTAGTAATAATGTATTACACCCATAGGACCCAATTTGAAAAATTTGAGTTTAAGAGGGTATCTGTTTATTTGTGCCATAATAAGTACTCGAGTTCGTTACGCTCAATTAACTTTAACTTAGAATGAAAACAAAGTAAGTATCGCGGTCTTAAAATGTACTCATATATGTATTACAACAGGCCTTACTTAACTTACGCGGGGAAATCTAAATTTAAAGATAACAAGATTTGCAGAATTCAGCTAACAAGCTAGTCTGAATAATGTTTTATTACTCTTATTACAATCACGTTTCAGAACAAAATGCCATTACCGTCGGAAACCAAAGGTTACAATTGAGGGATTGTCAACCACCTTTTACACAAATTCTCATCGACAAGAACAAGTATAATGGTTGAAGATACACTTACGGTTTCTAATCACGTTTTCTTAGTCCTAAATTGCGCTGATTGTTGTAGATAAATACTGTAGTCCATGTGAAAATAGCTTAAAACAACGATCAAGTTTTTCTCTAAATATTACCCACAATCCTGCTGCAATATTCCTTTTTTTAACGTGCTTTTTAGCGTGGAGCTCAACAACCGTTTAACTTAATTAAAATTTGAAAATTGGAAATTGCAGCCATTGGATGGCCAGAACTTTTACTTATAATTGATAAAGAACAAAATTTTAACGTGGTCAATTTATTGGTTCCCAAAGTTGGTCAAAAATTGAAAATCGATTTTCCAAAACCTGCTCCGAGCATTTTTTTTATTTTTTGAAATGTTGTATAGTTCATGAAAAACTATTGGCACTACATTTATTTCTCTATTTCCCATAGGGGAAGGGGGATGAATGTTTGAAGTTGAAAACTTTAAACATTCATAACTTTTTTGATAACAAAGATGGTGAAGTAAAATTGTGCAGTGAACATACGACTCTTTTAATCGAGTATAATAAGTATACCAATTTACTTCCGGCCTAATCGGAAATTAACAAAAATATAAATATAAAATATAAATATTTATGACATACCTTGTATATTATTTCAGGAGAAAATCAGGAATCATTTTCTGATTACAACTATACTACACCGTTGATTGAAATATTAATTTACAGTTTTATTGCGTAACAATTTACGTATTCACCATTTTTATAAGTGCGAAACTACGAAACGAGGTAAAACTAACCTGTTAATACGATGTCCAAGATTTACCTACTGTAGCACAAAAAAATAATTTAACGATAGTAGAAGATAAAAAACACTGACGACTTTTTAATTCGAAAGTTGGTAAAAACGTTTTAAAAGTGTTTTTACCGTTTATCAAGTAACCATAGGATGCGTAAATTGGTACGCAGTGCATTAATAAAACTGTAAATATTAGCCAAACCGCTTATTTTATCGAATTCCAACAAGAGTACCTTTTCGTTAGCTTAATGCGTGTGGAAGTCATTTTCGATAATTTAATACAGGGTGTACCATCCCTGCAAACCATTGCGAGTAATCCGTCCCTGGCTTCAAGGCACCACTGTAAATCTGTTTACCTTTCCAAAAAACATACACGTACGTTATGGTTATGCGGAACATTTTATAAAGATCAAATAACCAGTACAAAAATAAAAAATAAAAAACAAATTCAAAATTCAAACTTTGGAGGCCTATAACTCGAAAACGAGGGCCTGCATAGAAAAAGTACTAACATTATTTTGGCTCAGACTACACGCTCTGACTTTTTTCCGATTAGTCCCGGGACACCCTGTATATGTAGTACTTCCTTTACAGTTAAACTCCTCTAGTTGCCAGCATGTACCTAACATTAAGTATTTAAACTAACTTGTAAAAGAATAATAATAATAATAATAATAACAAACACGAATTACAATGAACACAAAGATACACTCACACAAAAACTTTCAGTATACACAAACAGATTGAGACGGTATAGGGAAGCGGCAAATAGAAAACGTCATAACACACAATTTAAATACAACGAAAAACTATTTTATAGATCACTAACACAACAAAACACTCAACAAAAATACTCATTACCCACATTAGAATCTCTAGAGCACTACTGGTCTGATTTGTGGTCCAAAAACATTGAACATAATATACATGCACCTGATGCACCCTGGATCATTTCGGAAAGTACACGTACACAGCACATAATACCAATGCATGATACACAAATCACTTTAGAAGATATCACCAACTCCATCAAACACCTACACAACTGGAAAAGTCCAGGCATAGATAACATTCATAATTTTTGGTGGAAATATTTCACCTGTACACATATACACCTCGCACAACACTTCACAACAATATTAGATGCACCACACACTACACCACCATTCTTCACACAGGGAATCACTTATATGCTTCCAAAAGATAACAATACACACGATGCCTCTAAATATAGACCCATTACATGCCTTCCCACTATATATAAAATTCTAACATCATGCATTACACATAAAATATACACACACTGCACTAACAACAACATTTTATTTGAGGAACAAAAGGGTTGTACCAAGTATTCCAGAGGCTGTAAAGAACAGCTCATTATAGACTCTGTAATACTTGAACAATCTAGACTCAATAAAAGAAACATACACACAGCTTACATTGACTACAAAAAAGCATTTGATTCAGTACCTCACTCTTGGTTACAAAAAATACTATCGCTGTACAAAATTAGCAACAACATCACACAATTTCTCACTCACATAATGTCATGTTGGAACACCACCCTAACACTTACACTAAATGATACCCAACTCATCACAAACACAATACAAATTAAGAGGGGCATCTTTCAGGGTGACTCCTTGAGCCCACTTTGGTTTTGTCTTTCTCTTAATCCCCTTTCACACATGCTGAATAACACAAATTTTGGTTATAACTTAAAACACAATCACGAAATACATCACAACGTTACACATCTATTTTATATGGATGATCTTAAATTATACGCCTCTACAAGCACAAAACTCAACCATTTATTACATATCACTGAAACATTTTCACATGATATACACATGGAGTTTGGTATTGACAAATGCAAAACACAACACATCACTGCTGGTAAGAGAGAATTTATGGATTTTGAGCTCGAACATGGTGACCATATAAGATCCATGGACGAGAATGAAACTTACAAGTATCTTGGTTTTCAGCAAAACACACACATAAAACATACACAAATAAAACGAAATCTAATCACACAATATTTACACAGATTACGTAGTATACTTAAAACACAACTACACGGTAGAAACACTGTCAAAGCTATTAACACATACGTTACACCGGCCCTTACTTATTCCTTTGGAATAATAAAGTGGACCAATACAGATTTAGAACAGGTACAGCGAAACACACGTACATTACTCACTAAATACCGAATACATCATCCACACGCCTCAACAGTAAGACTATACCTTCCTCGTTCACGAGGAGGTAGAGGCTTAACAGACATAGCCCTGTTACACCAAACACAAATACACAAACTACGAGAATACTTTTATAACAAATCACACATTTCAGCGCTACACAAAACAGTCACACTTGCAGACAAATCTTATACACCCTTAAATATGAGTAATAGAAACATCACACCACCAATGAGTAGAGATACGTACATCACACATAACATACAAACTTGGACACAAAAGACTTTACATGGACGATATCCACAGGAGATTAACGAAGACTGTGTTGATATTATAGCAACGCATGCTTGGTTAACCAAATGTGATATTTTCCCAGAGTCAGAGGGTTTCATGTTTGCCATACAAGATCAGGTCATTTACACACGAAATTACAGAAAACACATAATTAAAGATAGGACAATTACACATGATCTTTGTAGACAATGCTCGCAAAGACCAGAAACAATACAACACATTATATCAGCATGTACACGTCTAGCACAAACGGAATACAAACACAGACACGATCAGGTAGCTAAGATAATACACCAAAAACTCGCCACAAAACATAACCTTTCTACTGATAACACACCCTATTACAAATATACACCGCAAGTTGTACTTGAAAACACCACACACAAACTATATTGGGATAGGACACTACTCACAGATAAAACTGTATATAACAATAGGCCAGATATAACACTTATAGATAAAACAAAAAAAATCATATACATAATAGATATTGCAGTTCCCAACACAAACAATTTAGCCAATACACACGCAGAGAAACATCGCAAATACACTGATATAGCTCAGGAACTTAAAGCGCAATGGAGAATGGGAACTGCTCTTACAGTACCCATTGTTCTTAGTGCAACCGGAGTTATACCAAAAACAATACATCACAGTTTGCACATTTTAGGGTTAGATAAGAACATATACATACAATTACAAAAGGCAGTCATTATCAACACTTGTCACATAGTTAGAAAATTTCTAAACATAACGGAAGATACCGCACATCACTCAGAACCACATCACACACTTTCAACTAATACCATTCAAACACAAAATGAAACACAACACTCAATCCTCCCTTCACAAATTGAAACTCTGTTGCATACACAACATAACATTATAGAAAGTCCACTACCAACACACAACACTTCAACAATCACTCATGTAACACCTCTGACTCGTTCTCATACACTCAAACGTAAACACACAATATACTCACAGTATCAGAATTCGCAATTAACACAAAACACAAACAACACATTACCCACTCGAGTGCAACCTATGCGTCGAGCTAAATAACAAAAAACGCTTACACAATAATCATAACACTTTTTCAAAACATACATATTATGTTCATTTTTTTCTTTTCTATAAAAAGTCACTAAGTCACGAATAAGTGACGCCAACGGAGAAGCCTAGGAATATAGGGTCTCTTTTTGTTATTGATGCGCGACGCTGCGTTCATGTTAATGCCTTCGCGGAAAGAGGGTCGACGGGACGTGGCTTTTACAAATTGGGATCAAATACACCGAGGCTTCTCAAACAAATACATTATCTAAAATGTGATCAGCGTTGGTTTTATCAACGTCATTTAATTTAATGAACATAATATGTGTATAGTATTTAGTATGTTCACTTTTTAACAGCAACCTCAAATTTATATTGTATAGATATATGTATTAGTATGACTAATCGTAACTTGATTTCGATCCGTGCGATTAGTTAACCAGGCTTGGCCTGAGTATCGATAACAATCGAAGTACATATAATAATAATAATAATAATAATAATAATAAATTTAATAGGAAATCTCACAAATCATATCACGTAGGTAACTTAATTTTTATGACAACCGCATCATAATTAATTATCTAACGATAATGCCACAGTGTCTACAGTCGGCATAGGAGGCATTTGTTCGCTTACCTCAAAATTTTAAGGGAAGAGCGTAATTTTATGGATTTTTCTACTCACAAAACGATATAACATACACAATACAGTTCTATCAGTGAAAATGTACCTACGCCCTCCATCATAAGATCATTGACGAACAGAATACCGATAGTACCCATGATACAGATAGTACCTACCTATTGTTAACTCATCCATCTCCATCTAAAAATGCTATCGAAAAATGAGAGGCTTAATATTTAAACATTAATAAAAGGTACTAATAATTTCCAAATACATATTAGATGTCAAACATTGTCAGTTAATTTCTAAGTAGTAATTTAATTGCTTGATGTTTCGTTTTTAAATATTTGCAATGATCCGAACTTCCTTTCTTAAAATTATGAGTAGGTTTGTTCTTCCAAATGGGAGTATCACAGAATGTGATCGGTAGGTTCACTTATGCTTAGCGTCGTCCTTGTTTGAAGATCCAGGTCGGCTTCTTTCGTGGATTTGGATATTATTTCGGGACTTTGAAGACGGGCATCTTATTTTTGTTGTTCTTTTTTTACAATTTGATTTTGCGCGCTTTCTTTTAGATGAAGTCGAACGACGCCTTTCAGATTTCGAAGACTCGCAATCAGTGCTACTATCGGAACTCAAAGAATCATTAGGACAAACCTCTCTTGCAAATATTCGCTGAATTTTTCTGATTTTGCGTTTCCTCCGTCTACTTTTTGAAGGAGCTTGTTGAACTTCAGCAGAATTGGGCAGTATTTTATATTTACAGTAATTTTCCTTAGATGTGTACCCTAAGGAAACCGCTGTTTGTACTGCCGTTTTTACTTGGCTTTCTAAATCACCGTCCACTATATACTCTTTCCGCAAGTGCGTAACTATGTCTCCGATTGTTGCACCGTTAGCAAAGCAAGGATCATTCTGAAATGATTGCAATACTAATAACACCTTGTATAAGAAGCTGTTTGAATTTGTAGAAACTTTTCTTCTTTTAATACCAAAATTGAACATTGTTAAATATAATCAATTATAATTTTGACAGTTGTTACTGTTATGTAAAGGGGTAGCAGCGCTATCACTGGAAGAGCGCGGAACTAATACTTTGTTAATAATGTTAAAAAATGAGTTTTTTGAATTGCGTTGCTAAGGAGCTCGAAAATTAAGTTGTAGATATACAGGGTGAGGCATTTATAGTGCCGTGGCCATTTTGCTCCGAAACGAAGGGGAAAATCGAAAAATGTTTCATACAACATTTGCAGTATACATGAGGGCACATAAGATCGTCTTTAAAATGCCATTCTCAAGGTCATTTCAAGGTCAAATCACTTTTTTAAATAGGATGATGTATTTTTTGCTACGGAAATGGAAAGAGCATTCAATTTTGAGTATAAAAGGTTTAGTACGTTTATCCACTGGGGATGATAGGTAATATGATATTGGACAAATAAGACAGCAAATGGTATAAGTTGCAAGCTGCTCTACCGTTCTTACGAGCTTCACCATAAATGTAAATCATATCCATTCTTTCAAGTTTCATTAATCGTGTATCGAACATCCATGATCAGAGAACAAAGTGGAACTAACTTAGAATACTACAGTAGGTACTGTTCTTATGAGGTTTCAATTGGCAGTGGATAAACTCGTACAAATGTCAACAAACCAACTGCAGTGTACTGTTATGTAAACAAATGAGTAGGTATCGCTATTGTCAGATTCAAACAAATGAATTTCCTTCATTGAATAAAAATGACACAATAAAACAGAGAAAGAGAAGTCAAAGTACATGAAAACCTTTCGAGTCTTATTTGTCCAATATCATATTACCTATCATCCCCAGTGGATAAATCATAAATGTATGTACATTGTGGACAAAAATGTATTTTATACCTACATTACAACTACCGAAGGTGAGGAAGAACTTCTTTTGAACTTTTATTTCGATTTTTTTATCTTGACTATTATTTCTGCATAATATGTTGTCTGTGATAATAGTAAAATAGATAAGTTCGTTTTTTGTCAAAAAGCACTTCAACCAAACAAATATTTTTATTAAGCACAGCTTTTGTAACAACCATCCCATGTATGAGGTTGATTAGTTACAGGTACAGGGGTTAGTTGTTACAAACTGTGTAATCATTCTGTTGAACTAAGAAGAGTCGCTTGAGTCACGGTGGGAGCAAATAAATATATCTTCACCATTGGTGCAATCTGCATGCGCCCACATTTTGTGCACCTAACACATTGCTCGCCTGAAGGTATGATATGATGCAAAGTTTTCTTCATCAGAACTCTTCTATTCCTTGGATATTTAGATGTAGACTTCTTTCGAGGCTGCTTATCCTTACCCTTGTCGGTAATTCTCCTTTTCGCTCTATCTACCTCTGATTGAAGCTCTTCCTTGTTGGAAGCGTCAGTCAATATTTCCGCTTTCCTACGCCCGCGTCACTTGTTGCCAGTCAGTCTGTTATCTGCTCTAGGATGTCAGTTAGACTAAGATAGGTCTTTATTCCTGAAGGACCCTGTTGTGGGCAGGAAACAGGTGTTCCTTGTTCCGCGTAGGACCAGATGTTCCAGGTTCACTTCTGGTGTGACAAGGCCGTAAACAGAAAAAATATTCGGGGGGGGGGGGGGGACCAAATTTTAACAATTACACGCCACCCGATGTAACTACAAACTATACGTAATGTAATTTACATTTCGGTGTGAATGTGTTTTATCAGTGGCGGACTAAGGCTAAAGCAAAATTGCAATTCCGGGCCTATTTTCAGTCATGACACATACTTTGCGTTTGGTAGTTTGGTTTTAAAGCATATAGTATGTAGTTCTATTTAATTATCGGTTTCCAAGAAAAAAAAGGAAAAAAATAATATAAGTACATGTACAACAATTAAATAAAGATATTAATTTATTAAAACAAACAAACGTTCAGGAGACACTGATTTTAAATAGCTACATTTGACTTTTTAAACACGTGCATAGTAAGGCTCGATAGGCGCGAGGCTCGATCGTATTTACACACATCGACACTCGCGGGCGTCAGGCGTGGATGCACAAGCACGGGAACGCTCGTCCACACTTGCCGACTTTATCAATCAACGATTCGGCATCATTTGGATACGTGTCAGCAATAATTATAAATATCATGTATTTCTGTTAAATAAAAATAAAAATTAAGCAATTGAAAACCCAATTTTCGAGCCCCGAAAATTACGAGCCGTAGACACGTGCCTAGGTTGCCTAGGCCTTAGTCCGCCCCTGTGTTTTCTGCTACTTTTTTGCGCTCTTTTTCATCAAATTTTGAAACATATCGGCGATCTGTTTCCGCAGTAGTCGACTACTCGTCATCAGTGAAAATTTCCCTATTGTATGGGAATATTTCAGCTACACGAAAACCTGATTGAATATTTGTTGGTATTGTGGCAAGTGGGAACGCCTCTTTAACGATTTCTGGGTTGTCGTAAATGGTTGTGATTTCCCAAAGATTATTTCAGGTCCACGCGGAATTTGCAATTTATACATTTTTTAAATGGTCCAAAAGCCGATCTATCGAGGGGTTGACGTTTGCGACAACAGTGAGATAGTATATAGACATAAAACCACAATCCCATGCTCTTTGCAGAAATCAAGTCATTTTATGGATAGGTGGGAATCGTGCTTGTTCAGTATGAGCAAAACTGGTCTTTTAATGATGGCGTGTTTCAAAAAATGCTCGAGAAAGTGGCAGAAATCATTTCTACTGATCCATCCTGATGATGTTGAGCAATGAAATAACTATTGTAGTTTTTACAAGGGAATATGAACATTGCATTGGTAGGATAGCATTTCCACCCGCACAAACAGCTGCAACTACAGTAACCAGTGTTCCTCGCTCGGCTGACACAACAGATCCAACCTGCTTCTGACTATCACGCGATCAGGTTTATGTACAGTCGTAACTTCTGTAACATCACTTTGTCAAGAGGTTTATGTTCTTGCAAAATTGGCCACGTTGTTTGCAGCTCGCCTCAATTTATATTTGACCAAATTGTGTTTTGGCCCAATTCAACCGTAGCGCTCGACTGCGCAATATCCCCTTAAACAGACTGAAAATCTTCGTAGGTAGATAGGTAGGTAGTGGTGAACGGGGGTTCATTATTAGAAAATGATGAGAGCTACTGGCCGATCCTACCCAACCTTAAACTTTCTGACTTCCAATTCAAACAGATTGAAAGGAGTCATGGTGTAGATTTTTACTCAGATTTTGAGATTTATCAAAATTGTCGAAATCGATTGATTCATTAGCAAACTTATTTACACGCCAAAAAACGCTCTGGCACGCCTGTCCGCAACAACCCTGGGAGGTTCGTGTTAAAAGCTTGAAACGCAATTTACGCCGTGTGACTAAAGATGCTGTAATGACGTTATTAGTTCTTAAATCTTCTTTCTAATTCACCTCATGGCAAGTGCTCATACTATCTTTGTCTTTGCACAATATTCTTCAATAATAAAAGGAATGTCTACACTTTGAAATTCTTGTGCCATCAGTCTGAGAACATCTTAAAAATTAAAAATATTGGTCAATACAACGATACCAACATTCTGCACTAAACCTTTGAATATTGGTTTATATTCAAGGACCAAACCTATTCCGAAAACGATTTACCTACTAACAAAAATATGTATTTTTACATTCGGTTACACATAATTTTATTAATCTGTTTTATAAATAGCGCGAGAAACTACGCGACAAGTTCTCTAGCATTCTCTGGGGAAAGGTATTTCGGTTCCTTAACTGCAGTAGGATCTTTAACATTGCGAAGAATAGTCTTATGTATTATTAAATAAGTAATCCCACATATCATGCTTAATCCACTAAAGATTCTGAGCGTGATGGTACCACCCACATATTTGTAGAGAACTCCACCAATTACACTACCAACTGCATATCCTAAAACATCCAATAGCAACAACATATCACAACACCTATTTCAAATTTTTCGTACCAAATCCGTCATCCATTCCAGCTGCAATACCTTGCATGGTTGCTGACATTCCGGGAGGTGATATTGCATTTGCATATGCAACAATTGTTGTATAAATCAAGGCATATGATGGTCCTTGCATTAAAGCTTCAATTGGTATAATCCACCAAGGTGAAGGTACTAAAGATATTAAACCATAACGAATTCCATAACTAATGAAACAACCACCGAATGTGGCGGCGTATCCAAATCTTTTTATAATTGCACCTGAAGTACGAAAAATTTAGCCACACAGGCTCTACTTTCCCTTGCATCAAATAAACAATTCTTCGTGCTCAACGTTTCAGTGGCCATACCTATGTGAACTTCTCCAAAGCTCATTCGGATATGGGTGTGATGTCATCTTGCACTATATTATATAGTACATTACAGTAAACTTACAAGTGAAGAAAACCGAGCATATAAGTGACTACCACCATTAGATACTGATTGTCACGTATTGTTACCATCAACTGATCAACCACCGCAATAACACCAATCACACCAAATGTATTGATTTTATATAGTTACCTACCTGATATATAAAAAAATATAATTTCAGCACCCATTGTTTGTGATGCAACAATTAGACCCTCCAATAATTTTATATTCGATGTATTTGTCATTAGTGCGAAATCTTCTATGTACCAAAACAAGAAGTAGATCACAAAACTATCCACTATTCCAGCCATTGTAGCATAAAATATAAATATAATTGTTTGATAGCTATTCAGTAAACCCTTTAGATTCTTCAAAATATTCGTTGGAGCTTGAATGATTGGAATCTAAACAAACGTTAGTGCAATATTTTAAGTAGGTACATCATTCACTTATTTACCTCAAGTTTCATACATGCAAAAAAGTCTAGCGCTGTACATATCAACATAATTATAAGTGCTGGTGTATAAGTCCACTGATTACCAGAAAAGAATTCTACGACATATCCCGAGATTAAAGCGGTTATTCCAAAACCCACGGTCCCCCA
Source organism: Pyrocoelia pectoralis (assembly GCA_036250285.1). Classification (NCBI taxonomy): domain Eukaryota; kingdom Metazoa; phylum Arthropoda; class Insecta; order Coleoptera; family Lampyridae; genus Pyrocoelia; species Pyrocoelia pectoralis. The sequence goes on from CM070074.1 coordinate 47,273,667, forward strand.
CACTCGCTGTTTTCCATAGTCATATTCGTTTTCTAGAAAATACGTCATCTTTTCGAGTTGTACCGTTGAGCTTTATTCAATGGTTGTACATACAAACAGTATACTCACTTACCAATAACATCAAAGCAAATAGCATCGCTAATTGAATTCAGCACATTGAAACCAATAGTTCCCAATGAGATAAGGACGATGAAACTCCAAAACGTGAAAGATTGGTATAAGCATTGAGTGTTGCTTTCAATGTCATCATTACATATTACATCACATGCAGAGTGGCAGCTCAAAGTTTCGTTATAAAAACATACAGCATCTTGTAATCCTAACTTTACAACTCCAGGGAGATCATTGTAGGTTTCATTTTCGCTGCATTTCAGATCGCAGAGCACTCCAATTGTACTGTTACATGAACGTTCTTCCAAGGCATCCTAAAAAGTTGTCGGTCAGAACTTTGCTAATACAAACAAAAATTCAAAATTCTGTATGCTCCATTTCATTCTTTAGTTTGTTAATGAAAATAGTACGAATGACAATGACAATGGGTGGATATCATTATCCAATATGCAATTTCATCAAGCACATTGCAACACAACTCGCACTATTAATTAAATAACAGTGGTAGACTAATCACAAAACAAGAAACCACTGTTAGGTAATCTAAGCAAAAAATTAAGACTAAAACAGTTAGTAAGGCAGAGATGGGCTCATTTAAAGAATCGTGGAAATGGTTCAAAATTGTTTAACATATAAAATCCTTAAAAACCAAATACTTCTGAAAATTTCAAATCAATCCAAAAAGCCGTTCACAAGTTATTACATTTTAAATACGGGCGCTCCTCTATACAGACTCTCAGAGTTGTGACGTCACTGAATGTGAGATCGTCACTCGTGACTTCGTGAGTATTGCGACTGCATATTTTAACGCATTCCCATTCTCATAACCATAAGCCATCGCTCTTGTGCCATTTCGAAGCTATTTTGTATGTTATAAATATATATTGTTTGTTTTAAGAACCATGTGTGAAGCCAATTTATTAAAGCTGACTCTTCAAATCTAGACTTATTTATGATTATAGAATATTTTAATAAAAGCCACAATTTTTATTATGAGGAGTTAAAATGGAAAAGTAAGTGATTAAAATCCTAATGTTTTACATATTACGTGACCGCTGTAAATTAGTAAATGTTAATCAGACTGTTTTCGTTATTCGTCGATTTTGCAATAGGTATGGAGGGTCTACCCTTAGATAGATGATGAGCAGTCCCTGAAGGGTCTGAAATAATCTAAAATCTAGACAATATAGACGATTAATACACTCCAGAAAAATAAACCAATGAAATTAATGAATTTCGTTTAAAACGACCAATCACATAGCATACTTGAATTACCAATAATCGATAAAAAGCTACGTACCTACACTTTTAATAAGTGATAAAAATTTTCACCTTGTTTCATCATTACGTATAGTACATTTTAGAACATACTTTCATTGCTTTTTATTTAACTATAAACTCGACATTTAGCAGGCTTTGGCGCAATTCGTCAAACGTCAAAAATTTTTTTTAAATACTACAAGTCGTGCATTAATCTCCCTAAAATACATTCGATGTTAATTTTTTTCTTTCGATAAAATTGCTTTTTAAGGAACTCAAATTTGATTACCATTTGGTAAAAACTCTCGAATCAACACCTTAGATAAATTCACGAGCGCGTGAATTTATCTAAGGTGTTGATTCTCGAGTTTGTAACCATGGTAATAAAATTTCCGTGTAAAAAGCAATTTTATCGATAAAAAATCAACATCTTATGTATAGTTTGTCCCACGAGATCTCGAGTGTGACTCATACCTAAAAACTATCCGAACGATATAAATTAAAACGTTTGTCTTAGCTATCTTTTATAGGGCATTTTAATCTTCTAACCACAAATGTACCAAAATATAAATTTAGTGTACTCTTATTTACCTGAACTATTCACGTTAACGGTAAATTTGATCCACCGCGATCGCGTTCGTTCTCAAAATATTTGAGTACATTCATTAGCATAATCTGCGATTGACTTTTTAACGATTTGTTGGTAAGCGACATTATAAAGCAAATATAGGTTAACAATAACAATCAATTTGACAGCTAACAGCTGACACTACGATACAAACTCGACGTACGTTTACGTAATTTACAATGCCAATGTTAGAAGATATATTTTTTATATGCGCTCTCTTTTCCATTAGGTACTTTTTGTAAGTATGACAAAGACAACCTAATAATTTGCGTTAATTCACACACCAGTCACACTCGAGCTCTCGTGGGACAAACTATATTTACCTCCGATAATCTAACGTTTGTGATAATTTATAACAATATTCATTATCTTTACAAAAATTCCTACATAATGTACTATTACCCAATACAACTAAAATCGTTTAATTAATAATACTAAATAAATAAAATAACTTCCTTTAACATGTCTGAATCTTGCTGCAACGACGCTCAAATTAGATAAAATGCACTAGAAGAATGATGCTCATTGACAGAGAAACAAGTAAACGACGCCGACGATTGTTTTTACGTCAACCATTCCATGGTACGTACCAACGTTGAATGATAAGTTCTTTAATTTAATAACTTATCATTCAACGGTAGTACTATTTTTTGCCAAAGTATCGCTTAAATTTCAATTTTTCTTCATGCTATATTAATATAAGTAAAATCAAAACAAACAACATGTACGGATGTAGATTTTTTTAATCTACAAAAAAGTTAAATAGCCTTTTTCTCTAAAATAATTAGGGGAGCAAGTAATCGAATATTAAGATTTTTACATTTAAATCCCTATACCTATGCATCGGCTAATTCTACATCTTGTATATAAGTAAATATCTGATACAAATAGTGTTATTGTTTGTTGCTTCCTTTAATTTTATTTTCAGAATTGGGCGATAAAACAAAATAATTCAAACTAAGGTTATTATCTCGGAAACTATTACCTTCAGATATAGGACGTATTTAACAAATACCTATAGTGTCAATAGTGTGACTCATTTAGATTGGAAGCACACATTAAATGTTACGTTACTTTAAATATTTTTTTCTCCACTGATAGTAGGTATATTCTAAGAATTATTAACATAATTTCCATGGCCATCTATTGATACAGGGTGTTCTTTTGTAACTTTAGCTTAGGAAGATTTCGAACTTTAAGTTGTAATACCTTTGTTATTAATAAATATATTTTTGTAAAATCAGTAAAATGTTGGTGACAGCTATTTGGAAGAATTCTAAATCCAGTGGCGTAGATATTTTTTATAAACAAATCGCTAATAACCAGTCTCCATTCCGAATACGAAAAAGTATCGTAGTATGCCCTAAAAATTGAAATAAACATTTAAATCTTTGTCGCGAAGTAGATGTTTTATTATTTGACATTAAAAAAAATTGGTTAAAATCGGTAAACAACTTCAGACTTTACATGTGTGTTTCCAATCTAAATAAGTCTCACTGTATAAACTAACTAAAAAGCTAACTTAAAAAGCAGTTCATTCATGAAAAAATATACAGGGTGTTCCATTTAAAATAGTCGACATTTGGCATTTATTCTGTGGTCGTTAGAAAAAATTCAGTACGACCCGTTTGCAACAAATTTCGTTCAAAATCAGCATATCGAGAAATAAAACGCTCTTTGTTTATGATAATGTCCAATTTTGTTGCTCTACGTGCTGCCAATGATTGAATAGTTATGATTTTTTTACTGAATGTTGATTTCGGCGATAATTTTTTAAAAACCTTTATTTTCTCTTAAATGAGTTGACTTAAGTAGGCGAAAGGCGGCAAAGGCCAAACCAACTTGGTCTAGAATCGAATATGGATTTCAAAAATATAAAAATCTATAGGGTGTTTAAAATAATAGACTACAGACGAAACCGAGAGCAGTGCGGGTCTCAAAATATTTTTAGGTTGTAACCAAGAAACATCTGAATAAGAAATGTCTCTTAATCTTTTGTCCTAAAATTAATATTAAAGTACTAGTCCGGGAGCCAACGACCTTTTCTAATGACCAAAACCGCAAAAGCTGAAAATTTTTCCTAAGCTTTATTTAGCATCCCTAGTAAGTAAATGGACCTCCAGCTGGCGCACTTGCGGGGGGTTTAGCTGCGGCAGCCCCCCAAACATGTAAAATAATAATGCCAATCACACAGCGTGTGCGTGATACTAACATTTGTCGGTAAGCCGATCACGCAGATGTTGCGTGATATGTACGTGTCTGTTTAAGGGGGGATATTCGCTGCGGCGTGGCTCACAAATAGTTGTTCTCGTGTCGGCCTACTGAGAAGAGCCTTAATAAACAAAAAGTCGGCCGGTTTCTGACAAATGTGACAAGCATTACCTAGGCAGGGAATGTGTTAAAAAAAACTAATACCACAAAAGCTGAAACTTTGCTAACATGTTGATTATGTTATAAATAAATGGAAAACCGTAGCCAGCTGAAGTTATGGTGGGGGATTATGTGCCAGCTGGACACTTTTCCCTCACTAAATATAAAGCTGGATATTTGTTTCGTTTAACTTATTCAGTTATCTGTTGCATTACCAAATTTCAGCTCTTGCGGAATCAAATATCTATACTTTTCTCATTGAACACAGCCAGCGCGTCCATGCAGTTATTACACTACCTACCTCACAAGTTTGTGAATTTAAAGGTTTTCGCATTAAAGTTCTATTTAAGTTAAGTGAGTTTTTGATGTTTGAAAAATATATAATATGAATCCTTTTTCTAAACACCCTGTGTTCGAAACTGAACTTAAATGGAACTTTAAAGGCGGATCCACATCAATAAACATTTGCGTCGTGCGTTGTATTTTGAATTTCAGCAAAAATATTTGCGGCGCAAATTTGAATATGGTCATGCATTTTACCACGTAAATATTTATCTTGTGTGTTGCATTTGCTGAATCCACTTGTATGCGACTTAAATAAGTGGTCCACATTAACACTACTTTGCGGCGCAAATCTCTTTGAAGTTGACTGGAAAACCGACAGCATAGCGGATAGCGTGCGTTGTTCGTCACGAAATTATTTGTGTACGTCACAAATCACTAAAGAGTGGTTTGTGGTGTACGTTTCCGTGCGCCGCATAGTCCACATCGATAAAAATTGCTGCGCACACGAGCAAATTTGTGTCAAACTCAACGCACAACGTAAATATTTATTGATGTGGATCCGGCTTAATGCGAAAACCTTTAAATTTACAAACTTGTGAGGTTAAGGCTCTTCTCAGTAAGCCGACACGATAACAACTATTTGTGAGCCACGCCGCAGCGAATATCCTGCCTTAAACAGACACGTACACATCACGCAACATCTGCGTGATCGGCTTCCTGACAGATATTAGTATCACGCACACGCTGCGTGATTGGCATTATTATTTTACATGTTTGGGGGGCTGCCGCAGCTACACCCCCCGGAACTGCGCCAGCTGGAGGTCCATTCACTTACTAGTGATACCTAATAAAGCTTAGGACAAATTTTCAGCTTTTGTGAAATGACTAACTCTAAACGGTCACTGGCTCCCGGACTATACTATCGAAGAACGGAGTGCAATGCTGTATAAACAAGGATACCATAATACCCCTCATTAAAGAATTACAGGAAGTTTTCATTAAATGTACGTTTGCCATTATCTCAATTTTACCCTATGTTAACTTTATTGTTTATAAAATGATTTAACTAAAATGCGTATAACTAAAATTAAGGTGGGAAGCTTTGCCATTTACTAACAGATCTCCCAACTACTCCCGATTAGATCTTTGATGCGCAAACAAATATCCAATCATGTTGTAATCCTGTTAGATAAATCGAGTTTAACTCTCCTTGAACAATGCTACATTATGTACAGGGTGTCCCATTAATCTCCCACCTGCAATAATTCTACAACACTGCGACGGATAAAAAAATGTTCCGAATAAACAGTTAACGGTTTTGAGGGGGACATCTGATGCTGTTAACCTTGCCTCCCCCGGGCCCCCAGAGGGGCGGGAACGGGGGGCCACTTTAACATTTTAAATGGAAACCCCTATTTTTTATTGCAGATTCAGAAAGAGTATAAAAACTATGATGGTTTTATTTGGGAACATTTTCTTTATTTGCAACAGGTGGCGCTGCAAACGGGGTGTCCAGGTGTCCCATTTTAATCTTACCAGAGAAATTTCTCGAAATGAATACATCTGACAAAAAAAGTTTTTAAATAAAACCGTCATAGGTTTGTATGAGCTTTCTGAATATGCAATAAAAATAGGGGTTTCCATGTAAGTCACCCCCCACCTACCCACCCCTGAGTGTCGGCGCGGGGTGAAGTTTGTTACAGAATCAGACATTACCGTCGAAACCATCAAACTTTTATTCGGCAACTTATATTGTCAGATGTACTCATTTCGAGAAATTCCCCTGGTAAGATTAAAATGGGACACCTGGACACCCCGCTTGCAGCGCCACCTGTTGCAAATATAGAAAAAGTTCCCAAATAAAACCGTCATAGTTTTTTATACTCTTTCTGAATCTTCGATAAAAATAGGGGTTTCCATTTAAAATTTTAAAGTTGCCCCCCGTTCCCGGCCCCTGGGGGTCCGGGGGAGGTAAGGTTAACAGCATCAGATGTCCCCCTCAAAACCGTTAACTTTTTATTCGGAACATTTTTTTATCCGTCGTAGTTTTGTAGAATTATCGGAGGTGGGAGATTAAAATGGGACACCCGGTATAGTGAATGACCTAAAACTGTAGAAAAGATTTACTATTACTTCAGGTTTTTATTATTTTTAACCAGACATATGTAGTTAGAATCTGAAATCCAATAGGTACACTTACTTTTGATCATTCATGGTTAGGTGCCCAAAATGCATACCTACCTACTTACTATTTTTTGAAAAAATTACAAAATCTTGGAACAATGGCTTATTTCTCCCGTAATCACATTAATATAAATACACGGTCAATCTACACTCTACATTATAACAAGACTATAACATGATTCGATAACCTAAAATACAAAGTTTTTACTGACTACCAATTTACATGTTTCCAGTTGTGAACATTGAATCTGTTGGAAGTGGTATTTTGAGATAAATCTCGATGGGACAAAGTACAAAAACGCATAGAAGAAGCTTGTCGTTAATATAAGACCCAAAAATATTGCTTTTCTGTAATGTCTCAGTACATCAACAAGTAGTCCAAATGCCGGTTTTGCTAATAGAAATAGAATAGGCAATATACCCGTTACAGTTCCCATTACTACAGGAGAAATTCCCAATTCTTTGCCATATACAGATAGTTGTGGAAGGATTGGACCCATTGCTATAACAAATAAACATTCAGTAGGTATTGACTTATTTTGACCATATGAGTATAAGGAAGGGAAGAAATGTAAAATGCCAGTAATCACAATAAAGCTTTCATTAATTGTACGCGATCTTGACAAAAGAGTTATCACCTTCAGCATCAGCTAATAAATAACTTCGTCACACAGAAATGTGTTACATGTATATGTACGACTTACACATATTAGATATTACAACTATTTTAATCCATTTCTTATTGTGATTTAAAATATTTATCTTGGTAAATCAAAAGTAAGTTTATATTAATAATATGTAATAATCTTGTTTTTGGAACCTCTGATTACGTTATACGACTCTAAGTGTGTTAGAAGCACTTAATTTAAGCTCAGTCATATCTGTAAGATTTGTAGAGAGGTAGTGTGGCTGTAATTGGTTTCTGAGCATCCTATTATGACTCAAGTGGTCAACTCCCGGGTACTCATTTTATAGTGGCCTAGTCAACTCCAAGGAAGAAAAGTGACAACATTTTTCCGGTAGGACGAGGAATGGAGCCAGGACCATTGAAGACGAAGGTAAGTTCAAAGCAATAATACCTTTAAACCTGAATCAAAACGGCAATGGGTAGGTACACAACAGTAAGTCTGCCATGGATTTTTTATGTAAGATTATTACGATGATTCGAGCCAAATTGTATTTTAAACAAAACAGTTTTTAGAGACCTCTACAGTCAAATGAATCCACCTTGCATTGTATGATTTTTTCCATGTCCTCGATTAAAGTATGAAATGAGTGGCGTTAGATTTTTAACTGCAGAAAAATCCGTAGAAAGTTTAGAAACCTTGTTTCTGGGATAACTCTATGAGGGTGAAACTATTGTTTTGGCTGTTGGTTCCATTCAATGCATAGGTAAATATAGGGAGTGGACCCTGCATGTAATATTCAAAAAAGTAGTAGGTAGAACAAAACTGGTTAATATTGCGATTAATAGAAGTATCTACCATTAACAATATCCGTAGTAAAAAGAAATCCTTTATCTTTGGCTAGAAAATAAAAACGCTATCATCTTACCTGCCATAAAGAACAGAAAATGGGCCTTTATTGGCAACAATCCTTTATTGATCCTCACCATTGCAACTTCATCTGTAATTAAAAAAATCGTTAGGTACTTTAGATTGGCTTTTATATGTATGTAGGTATCGTATATAAATGACCGAATATTTACTTAAATTTAAACGGACTTTCGAAAGGCTACAACTTTCATTTGGAAAGAAAATTCAACTCCCATTTAAAAAAATTGCCGCCATGATGAAATCTCTCAAGCGGCGCCATCTACAATTAAATTGATAATGTCATCAACTCATCATCTTTCCCCCTTAAAGCCACAAAACTTTCGTCTGTATCACTTAAAATGGTGTACCCTGTAGGGTGATGGAAGAGGTGAAGGGTAAAGAAATGAGAGTGCAGGCAGGGAATATGACGATGAGATACGACGAGGGCCTGGACAGGGGAGAGGGGGGAGCTGTTGCAATATTGCTGGGAAGAGGTGAAGAAGGGCAAGCTAAAGTACATGCTCAGGATGACAGACGCTACTATTACGAACGGGACGGATATGAGACGAAGGAGGTGCAGTGGAGAAGAGAGTGGGGGTTTGGTCATTGGTAATACAATGAGGGAGGAGATAGTAGAGAGGGATAGAGAGGCGATGGTCCAGGAAAGGCAGGGAAAAGTAAAGGATGGAAGATATAATGAGAAATATGCGATAATAATGACAGAGGGTGTACCAAGGTATCTGGAAAGTGCTATGATTATGAGGAGGAAGAGATTGAGCGCAAGATACAGATGCGGAAATGAGGAGAGGGAAAATAAATACTGGTGCGACGATGATAGACGGTTATGTAGACTATGTGGGCTAGGTAGGGAAAGTATTGGGCATATGGTAGATGAGTGGGAGGATTAACTGAGGACGGAGGGAAGAAGTTGGTGGGAGATCTTAAATGAGGGAGGGGAAAGGTTGGGGCGGATGGAGGAGGTGGAGGAAAGAAGAAGAATCGTGATGGATATGGAGCGGGAAAGAGGGGAATAAAACAAAGAAAAACTTTTAGTTTTATGGTCAAGGGTGTGTAATTTTTTGTTGTTGTTTTGGCTTATGTTTATATATTTTGGGGGATTGATCAAATTTCACTGGAAAATTCGCATAACAAATAAGTTTTAAGTAAGAGTGATTTTGTTTTATGCGAAAATTGAGAGTAGACAATATTATTTACAAAATAAAGAGTAGGTATAATAGTATAAGACATTAGGTATTCATATTGATGAACATTACAATAAGAACTTGTTGAAACTGATTAATTTGTTAAATAAATCAACTATCGTTCGTATAACAACCTTATTTCAATATTTCCTTGATAGGTGTTTGCGGGTCCCACTTCCTTATTTATTATTTTTAAAGTTCACTTCACAGGATACGTGGTAACTGAAACTGATAACTTAATGAGAATGTGTCTACTTTTAATTGTTTGCCATTTCCTGTAGGCAATTATAAAGTTAACCTATCTATACCGTACCTCAAGAGTCTGGTAACATTTTTGTTTATTTATTAAGCCAAAATTACAAATTCACGCATCTTATTGCTCGTTAACGAACGTTATGATAGCTAGTAACATTGTCAATGCTAGTACATAATAACAAAGAACCGTTGAGTGAAAGATATATGTCAATGCAAAGAACGTAATATAGGTACAGGTGTAGTCACATAAGAAGGCGAGCACCGGCGCAACCCGATTCATGACTCCGAAAGCCGAATACTGTAAAAATACAAGTCAGTTGCGTATCATAATAAATGCAAAAGTTCGCATTTTTTTCCGTATCTTTATTCGAATTTCATTATACAGGGTGAGTTTTTTTTCATTATTTGTATGGGGATCTCGGAAACCATAAGAGTTACACATTTGCTTAAATGGGGAAAGATTTGCTTCTTTGGAAGACTAATCCAGATACGCTTTTGTTGATTTAAGAAAATGCATGGCTTACTAGATATTTGTAAAAAAGTAAAATTCTCCAAAATCGTTTCAGCCCTTTAATTCGTTTATTTCTCAAGATAGACAAAAATTGTTCAAATACAATTTGTAGATAATTTTGTGCCGAATAACGTCACCGTACTAGTTTTTTAATTTTGCTTAGCATTTTGAGGTTATGAAGCAAAGTTGAATTTTTTTAAATGGAAACAATAGTTGGTTATGACGTATTTTAATAGTGCATTTTTTTCTGATTGTAATGATGTAAGGGTTGTATCACTTATTTTGATAAATAAAGGCACAATACACGTTTTCCTATTATTAGGTCTACAAAAAATCATATCCTGCCATGGAAAACAAAAGAAATTATTATCGATACACATTGTGACACCTTTTCAACATGGAGTTAACAGCTTTCCCAATTTTGCGCCCATTCACATTTAATCTGCTAAACGCATTAATAACAACTTCCTGCAGCTCCTGCATCTTTTTATTCCTCCAAATACAAAAAAGTCTAAAGGTGTGTCGATAATAATTATGTACATTTCGAACACTTACTGTAAATTTCTTTTGTTTTCCATGGCAGGATCTGATTTTTTGTAAACCTAATAATAGGAAAACGTGTATTGTACCTTTATTTATCAAAATAAGTGATACAACCCTTATATCATTACAATCAGAAAAAAATGCACTATTAAAATACGTCATAACCAACTATTGTTTCCATTTAAAAAAATTCAACTTTGCTTCATAACCTCAAAATGCTAAGCAAAATTAAAAAACTAGTACGGTTACGTTATTCGGCACAAAATTATCTACAAATTGTATTTGAACAATTTTTGTCTATCTTGAGAAATAAACGAATTAAAGGGCTGAAACGATTTTGGAGAATTTTACTTTTTTACAAATATCTAGTAAGCCATGCATTTTCTTAAATCAACAAAAGCGTATCTGGATTAGTCTTCCAAAGAAGCAAATCTTTCCCCATTTAAGCAAATGTGTAACTCTTATGGTTTCCGAGATCCCCATACAAATAATGAAAAAAAACATCACTAAAGTATGTAATTATCCAGTAATTATAATTCAATAAATAACATTAATGTTCATATTTAGTGATGAATAAACATATCTACAACAACAAAGTGAAACGACACTGATTTATAGATACGCGAAATTTTACAAGCAGCGTAAATTCGTCGTTTGCGCATTGCCGCGCTCGCCTTCTTATGTGACTACGCCTGTAGGTATAGGTATGTAATAAGGTGGAGTCCCGTTCTGCTACTTGTTAGCAAACATACACAAAGAAAACCGTCCCTTTTGTCTCATAATCTCAAAGGTAATAAATTGTCCTACATACAATCTTTCCAAATAACACTTTAGGTAAAACATCATTTTCTATTATGAATTCCCTTGATTCAAAACAAAATTAAGAACCCCAATACTATTAACAACTATTCTTCTTTTATGAGACGTGTGGTTTCTGTATTTACAAACGTATTTGACCCTCAAAATTGTACATGCAAAATGGAAAAAGTTAAAGCATTCAACAAAATTAACCAAAGAACAATTTATTGAAGGCATTACATTTTGTTTAAACACAACCTTTTTTAGAATATCAAAATCAATTTTTTAAACAGAATTATCGATGTAAATGGGTGTTAGAATATGAGATTGTATAACGAGTCACATCATTGTGAATCAAGAAGTCTAGAGACGATATATGAATTTTGACAATTCAATATGTTAATAGTTTTCACCAGTTTTCACTATTAAATTTTTCACGTTTTCATTGTATTTATAATATGTATTGCTAGCTCTGCTACCCCAAATCTCACAGGTTATCGGCCCAGATATATTGTAGTGAATTTGAAAGTTTGAGCGTGAATTCGATTAAATATTTTTGAACGTGAATACAGAAATCATATATAAAAATATGATGAATTATACGAACGCGACGCGTGTTGAATTTTTGAACAAAGAAAACTATGACACGTGGAAGATACAAATGGAAGCACTTCTGGTAAAACTCGACTTATGGTCAGCCGTCGATGGAAGTTCACCTAGGCCTCCGTCTATTCCCGAGAAGGAGAAGGAAGTCGAAATGTGGGTGAAACGTGATGGAAAAGCAAAGTCAGAAATCATTTTATCTATTTGTCCGTCCGAGCTTAAACAAATTAAGGGATGTGCTACTGCTCGCGATATTTGGGAAAAATTAGATTGTATTTATCAATCTAAGGGTCCTGCGAGGAAAGCGACATTACTGAAGCAACTAACATTACAAAAAATGGAAGAGGGACGTGATGTTCGTGAACATTTAAATAGATTTTTCGATACTGTTGACAAATTGAATGAAATGACAGTTGACATTAATCCGGACTTACTTGCCATAATGCTTTTGTATAGTTTACCTGGATCGTTTGAAAATTTTCGATGTGCGATAGAAACGCGTGACGAATTACCGTCCGTAGATGCTCTTCGAATTAAAATAATTGAAGAAAACGACGCGCGAAATAACGATTCGCGTGATTGCAGTTCTGTCGGTAATGCACTTTATGCGAATAAGTGGCGACGTCCAAAAATGGAAAAGAAGTTTCGAAATGAAGATAAAAATGCGAATAAAAATACCAAAGAATATTTTAGGTATCGGTGTCATCGTTGTCATAAAGTTGGACACAAAGCGTCGGAATGTAAAGGAGTGAATAATAATAACTCAACATCGTCTGCGAGTGAAAATTGTTCGGAAAATATTAGTCTTTTGACTGAAGTTTTTACGGCTGGTTCAATGAATAGAGAAATTAAGTGGTGTTTGGACAGTGGCGCGACTTCTCATTTATGTAAAGACAGCCTGAATTTTAATAAACTCAACGATTGTGCACGTGAACAATTGAATCTTGCCAATGATTCATCAACAGAAATAATTGGTAAGAGTTCAGTCACCCTGAATACACCGGGAAATCTTATAAACGTTAATCTTAGTGATGTTTTACTCGTACCTGATTTGCGAGCTAACCTGATGTCCGTAGGGAAAATAACCAACAAAGGTTACGATGTTCTGTTTCAAAAGGATAAGGCATTGATTATGGACAAGAATGGTAGCGTCAAAATAACCGCAGATCGAATTGGAGATCTATACTACGTGAATGCAAACACGAAGAATACTAACAACAAAAACGGAAGTAGTGTTTTCTCTTCTATTGTCACTTACAGCAATTTAATGTTGTGGCACCGTCGCCTAGGGCATCTAAATTTTGAAGCCATCAGAGAAGGTGTACGTAAAGGTGTGTTTAGTGGCATAAAAATTGAAAATATTAATGGACACGTCAATCCGCAATGTGACATTTGTTGTTTAGGGAAAATGACAAGTAAACCGTATCCTAAACAGTCAGAAAGAGTAACTGAGCTATTGGAAATTGTTCATTCAGACGTTTGTGGACCCATGAGGTTGGAATAAAATGGAAAATCCAGATACTACGTCGAATTTATAGATGACTGTTCACGTTGGTGTGAGGTACGTTTTATCAAGTCTAAAAGCGAAGTTCCTAGGGTAACGAGGGAATTCATAACGCAAGTAGAAAATCAAAAAGACAGGAAAGTAAAATGTTTTCAGTCAGACAACGGTACGGAATTCAAGAACGAGGAAATGGACAGAATTTTAAGCCAACTCGGAATCGTACGACGTTTGTCAACTCCCTACTGCCCGGAACAAAACGGTACAGCAGAGAGAAAGAATCGTACTCTTGTCAGCACTGCACGTTGCTTACTGATTCAATCCGGCTTACCACCAGATGTAAGCAATTTTAAAGAATTTGGATGTAAGGTGTTTTGTTTACATAAGGGACCTGGAAAAGGGAAATTCGATGCCAGATGTAACGAAGGAAAATTTCTGGGTTACTCTGAACAAACCAAGGGATATAGAGTTTGGTTGGTGAAAGAGAGAAAAGTGGAAATTACAAGAGACGTTAAGTTCTTGGAAGATAACAACAATCCAGTAAATCGGTACGTAGAATTTCTTGAAGATAACGAGCAAAATATTTCAGAATTGAATAAAGATTTATCCAAAATTGAAGAAATTGAAGAAGTAGAAGAACAAAATATTACAAATGAAGAAAACAATGACTTACCAATTTCTCAAGAAAACACATATGAAGAAGAAATAAAACGTGGACCAGGAAGACCGTATTTAGTAAAGACAGGTTTGAGAGGAAGACCGCGAAAGGAATATCATATGGTACCGAAAGAAACAGGAAATTTTTCAAATGCCGAGAGTGTAGTAACTGCAGAAGAATGGTATGAAGATATATCAAACGAAATAAAATCATATGATAAAGACCACGTTGCAACTCGAGGGGGAGTGTTAGAATATGAGATTGTATAACGAGTCACATCATTGTGAATCAAGAAGTCTAGAGACGATATATGAATTTTGACAATTCAATATGTTAATAGTTTTCACCAGTTTTCACTATTAAATTTTTCACGTTTTCATTGTATTTATAATATGTATTGCTAGCTCTGCTACCCCATATCTCACAATGGGTTCACCTTTATCACAAGTAATTTGGAACTTTCTTCAATAATCATAATACTTTGGAAAATTGCTAGTGTTTGACGTTTGTAGGTAATTACTAAACAGAGAAAATGTCCTTATTGGTGCTACAATGGTTCGCGGCTAACCCGTTGATGAAGAAGTTCGCAAAATCATCGTAATTTCATAATCTTAGCCGGTGGTTTTTCTAATAAAATATTTTTTTAAAGAAAACGAAAATGTAGCGTGTCCCTTTCTATCCATACAAACAAATCCCAAAAATAAGGGTATAGACATTTTAGGAAAAATTCCAAATTAAATTGGATTTATTCAGCAAACAAAACTAATACACCTCGAGACACACACGCATCAGATTCGTACTTCCATGGTGTATACAGACTATGCTTGTTAAGCAAAGTTTGTGATATTTCGTGTATAGATTCAAAATTTAATTCTCTACAACTTTTATTATATGCACTAAGTAGGTACGTAGAATCAATCATTTTCGACTTATTATTGATTTTATTATGCAAAACGAGCAGCGATTATGTCTTAGAAAAAGGTTTAAATGATTGTATCTCTGTCAATATTAATCGTGTGGAAATGTTTAAAAAAGAAAATTATTCATAATTAAATTCTCTACAACTTTTATTTGAAGCATTTTGCGATATGCATGGCAATTCTCGAGATATAAGCAAAATACGCGCGATGCGCGCACGTGGTACCGTTTCGCCGCAAAACAGTCGACAATTTAAAAAAATCTATCTATAGGTATTACAACGAGTTCGCCAATGCACGTCATTAACGAAATAAAATGACATACCAAAATAATAATCGTAATCAGGTACGTTATTACGTACGTTATTATTCACTTCGAACATATAACAAAAGGAAGGAATATCCCTATAGTTTAGTAGATGGTACAATGTAACGGAAGTTACGCAGGCTTTACGTCACAGTGACGTAACAGTAAACCATTTGTGATTGGTCAAACGGGTGTAGCGTGCAGTTTGTCGATTTAAAATTAAAACATTACCAGTAGCGTAGAATTCATTATACGGTTAAGAACATAGAGAATGTGCAAAAAATTAGAAATATGCATACCAAATTAATTATGTTTAAAGGGCAATAAAATTAAAAACAAAATTTATGCATTTTATTTTGTTTACAGCAGGCGCGTAAACATACAAATGTTGGATTTACGACCCTGCTTAACAGTACACCAATGACTCGACGGAATACGTCACAGTAGGTAGCCATATTGGTAAACCATTAATGTTACTCATTTTGCCATATACATGTTCCTTCCTTTTGTTATATGTTCGAAGATTATTCATGGTTAAAAAAAGTAATTTTTCAATGTTAGTGTTGGTACTGAAAACCAACGATGCCAAACTCTTTGTTTAATATTCGCGTTGTAAATTTAAGATTTAAGGTTATATTATTGTTCTGCTTTCGTTGTTTACGTACATTTATATATTCCGATTTTTCGAATTTGCTTACTTTTCTTCCCTAAAATTACACTGTCACTGGATAGTTCCAATAGTACAAAGAATGTCTGTCAACATTGTAGTAAAATGACGTCATAAATTTTGTGAAGTGCATTGGAAAACTCGTTGTAATACCTTATAGGCTCCTATTGGTCGTAGATACAAAAATAAAACATGAAAATGTGCGGAATTTTGTCAGCTACAATTTTCTTAACGTTTTTGTTTTTGATAAAATTGATACTTTTTCGGTTATTTACGGAAACCTGTTTTTTTGATAATTTTTCGCCCCCCATTTCTCTCGGAGGGGGGGGGTACGGGTGGACTTTTGAACATTTAAGACGCCTCTATACAGCTGCAAAAATTTCGGACCTACTCCTTACTGATTTTAAATTAGGCAACATACATATCTCAATACTCCCTGAGGGCTAAACGGATTATGCGTAATTTATCTAAATGTACTTGAAAGTTTCATTGATTAGTTATACCTATAACTTTTATATTTTCTTGGAATTCCCGCAGATTGTAAGACTAAGTACCTTTTAATTTATTTTACTATGTTGGACTACTAAAATTAAAATATTATAGTACATATTATGTGCGTCCAAGAGTCACAAAAGAATAATTATTTGAAAATTCGGAAAACACTATAAACAATTTGATTTAGTATGGAATAATTAATAAAATACAAAGCAAAATAAACTTTGACAATGTTTAAGAATAATTATAACAATTAACCACACATTCTAAATAAAAAATAAATGCACCGATATAATTTTCATTATTTCTGTACTTGGACAAACAAACCTACCTATTAATTTAATTTGATTCTAAAGTATTTTACTTTAAAATGTGCTAAAATCCATTAGAATTTAATTCGTATTAGATATAATTAACAAAAAAATCCCATTAATGATATATATACCTACATATATATTTTATATAAGAGATTCACTAATCATATGTAAGTTCCGTTTCATTGTAGTAAAAAATATTATTTTGACTCTGAAATGTAAGCTATATCGGACATGAATCTGGAGCTTTATTTTAATCCCAATGCTCAGTAGTTGTTAAAAAATCGGGCCTATAGTTGATGAAGAATTACCATTTCTTGCTTGTTCTCCAGGCGGCTTAGTAGGAAAAACTGACATTGTTGAAATTAAATTTTCCGAGAAAAGCGGCAATTTGCATCCTATTGAAGCATATTTGAAGGGTAAATTAGAATACTGTGATACAACCGCGGATCTAGACCAACTAGTTGGGGGGGGGGGGGGGGGGGCATAGTAAAGACAAAAAACAAACCATGGATTCTTATAAGCGTTTATATAAATTTAAAATAAAAAAAAGAGTTTTTTATAACTTCTAAATGCCTATACCCACTACAATCATATATCTACTATAATAATAATTATATTACAAAACAAAATCAATTCTGGGTCGTTGAGATGCAAATCTGTGCCAAGAAATAAATGAGAATTTATCACGACATGTTATGAAATATGTATTTTCAAATTGGGAGGGGGGGGGCACCCCTATCCCCCCTTGGATCCGCGGTTGACTGTGAATGTAGTAATAATAATAAGCTCACTTTGAAACAAAATGACAATTATTTTTACTAAGTACAGAGTCTATTGCACATAACCAAAAGAAATATAAATGCTACTTTGTAGTCTACACTAAAGGTGGAATACATCAGGGGCGTCATTTAGGAGGGTCAGGGTAGGGCAGTTGACCCTCCCCCCCTGGAATTACTACTACCAAAAAAAGGTACGTTAAATTTATAAAACTGACAACCACGCCCTTTTTTCAAAAAAAATTTAAGACATCAACACAAGATTTGTGATGTTTATATTAATTAAAATAAAATTTAATAAAAAAATAATGTCTTTTTACAATTTGTCTATAGCGTTTTTTAAATTTACGTCGAAAATAACCCTGGTTACGCAATATTTATTTGTCAATTTGCATCTTTGTAACAGGATCATTAAACAGGTACTTTTCTTTTGTCTGTATAATCTCCTTAGAAGCATAATTCCACTACCTGACTTCTGTGGCCCGGGGCATTTACGAAATTTTCGTTGGTAAAATTTTTGTACATAAAATTTATATAAAAAAAAAACTTTTGACCAGGATTACAGTTATAACTTAACCGTTGGAAACGATTGTTAAACAAAATATGGTTCTTAAGCACTGTAGAATTTGTCCGTAGAATTTAATTTTCGGATATTGACTGTCGTTTGGAAAATATCTCTTAAAATAGATGAAAGATAAAATAATTTTTTGTTACCTCAAATTTTTGTTTTTCTTCAAACAAAATTCTAAGGCAAAATTTGATTATGGTAAGGAATATATTCCCGGCCTTAAAATTTTTTCAAGTTCAATTTTAGAGCTGTAATCCTGGTCAAAAGATTGCACTTTTTCCAATTGCATGGTGTGTTGCCTACCCTATGTATAGAGACGCCTTAAAAGGATCACAAAACAAGCCTTTTACCAAATTTTCAAAGCTGTAACCATTATTTCTCCCAAATTTTCTCATTTTACTGGGCTAACTATTAGACTTATCTAACCTGAAGATTAATTTAGCCCTAATAGTCAACTACTGAATTTCTATTTATTTATTAATTAGGTAGGTAAGTACCTTATTAATAAAATTCATCAAGCGACAAGCGCTGCCATTTTTTCCCTACTAACTGCCTACGTACCCATGACCATGATATTTGTATCATGCCGTGAATGATAAGTTATCATGCTACGTACCTTTACCTACAACAAACTAAAATGTTAATACGCACCTGCCTAATATATTACAAAGACATTTGAAATTCTTATTTATTAAACGAAAATGAAACACATATACAAACTAGTTTCACACCCAAACAATGTTGTAAACTAACTAACTAAGTAATTGAATTATTTATAGTGGTTAACTGAACAACATTATAACTTATCGCAAAGTCCGTCGATCTCGATAACAACTTATCTAAATTAATACAAATATAGTATGACTACGCTTTGTAAGGAAAACGTTTTACTGTCATTTTATTTGTTTCTTGTTGTGTGGACTAATTATAATAAAGATATCAATTTTACAAATATTTACTTTAATACGTAACCGACGTTTCAACAAATTGTATATAGCACAATATTTGATACGAATGTTAGAGGCAACACACATTACATGCTAGCTAGAAGTTGACATATTTTAGGAAATGTATCATTAGGAGTTTTCTTTTTGCATCACCACAGGGTTGGGTAAAGTTACAATCATCACGTGGTTAAAGTGCCTTACGTCATGTAGACATTTCTGCCTCATGTTAATATAAAACTTAAATAAAGCTTTTAAAACGAATAGGGTTATTGAGAACTGAGTCAAGTTATTTTTATAAAACGAATGGTGTGTTATTGACAGAGCTGACTTAGGCCTACCACAACGTGCAAAAAGAAAACACCTTTTAGCACTATATACGTAAATCACGTATATGATTAGCACCAATGAAACTATTTATTGATTGATTAGCACAGACTACTGTAGTCGGTCATTAGGGAATTTATGCCTCCAAAAAAAAGGCGATAAACCGACAGTGCCCATATCGTCCAAAAGTATATATATGCGCGGCACTGGTTACGTCTACAACGCGGTGCAATTTTTGCTGTAGATGAACACTGCGGACACAACTACAAAGGACAAAAAAGGCATTCTTCAATTTGAAAATTATCACCTTTACAAAAATAAACTGAGACGTAGGCGTACCTGGTACCAGCTTGTTTTGGTGGAGTGTACACTTCCTTCCACACCTCTTATATCTCGATCACAATGGGGCGGCGCTGTTGTAAACTCTCGTATGGGCATATGACACTACGCCGAATACCCACAACGCCGACACGCTTTTTTGATGGTCCATATCGCCGACTGGGGACACTACGCCGACGGACACTACGCCGACAGTGCCCACATCGTCGACAAGTGTACAAGGGACACAACGCCGGCCATGCCCACATCACCGACGGACACTACGCCGACAGTGCCCACATCGTCGACAAGTGTACAAGGGATACTTCGCCGAATTTTTCTCTGTGGACACAACGCCGGCAATTTTAATTGCAATTACCTAACGTAATATCATTATTTTTAAACTTATTTCCGTAATTAAATGTTGCACTTGACTATGAAAAAGTATCAATTGAAAAAAAAGTATACTAAACCTGCAAATAACCTAGGCGCTTTAGTGGCAATCAACGTTTAAGTTTTTCATTTTGCATTCTGCAATAAAAATAAAAATTCGGCGAAGTGTCCCTTGTATACTTGTCGACGATGTGGGCACTGTCGGCGTAGTGTCCGTCGGCGATGTGGGCATGGTCGGCGTTGTGTCCCTTGTACACTTGTCGACGATGTGGGCACAGTCGGCATAGTGTCCGTCGGCGTAGTGTCCCTAGTCGGCGATATGGGCCATCAAAAAATCGTGTCGGCGTTGTGGGCATTCGGCGTAGTGTCTCGGCCCCAATTTATGGCGCAGAAGGCTACAAGAAGTGGTGAACAATCATGGTGGCCACATTGCCCACATTCATAATATTTTATTATACTTTAAGTTATAAATTATGTAGCTATTTTTCTTAGTTATAATTTGTGATATTTAATAAAACGTATTATTTCCTTATTTAAATAAAAAAATGATAATTCGCAAACCCTACAATTTCGGAGAATTTCGTTTGTATACGGCCATACTCTTTTATAGTGACACAGTAGTAACTTATCTCTGATAGTGACTTCCGTAACGACTCGAGAGAGTATAATAGCCATATATGTTGTAATACACAAATAGCCCCTAGGGCGGCCTAGGGTCTATACGAGAGGGGCCGGGACACTAGGCCGAATTCCCACAACGCCGACACGATTTTTTGATGGCCCATATCGCCGACTAAGGAGACTACGCCGACGGACACTACGCCGACTGTGCCCACATCGTCGACAAGTGTACAAGGGACACAACGCCGATCATGCCCACATCGCCGACGGACACTACGCCGACAGTGCCCACTACGTCGACAAGTATACAAGGGACACTTCGCCGATTTTTTATTTTAATTGCAGAATGCAAAATGCAAAACTTAAACGTTGATTGCCACTAAAGCGGCTAGGTTATTTGCAGGTTTAGTATATTTTTTTTCAATTGATACTTTTTCATAGTCAAGTACAACATTTAATTACGCAAATAAGTTTAAAAACAATGATATTACGTTAGGTAATTGCAACTAAAATTGCCGGCGTTGTGTCCACAGAGAAAAATTCGGCGAAGTGTCCCTTGTACACTTGTCGACGATGTGGGCACTGTCGGCGTAGTGTCCGTCGGCGATGTGGGCATGGTCGGCGTTGTGTCCCTTGTACATTTGTCGACGATGTGGGCACTGTCGGCGTAGTGCCCGTCGACGTAGTGTCCCTAGTCGGCGATATGGACCATCAAAAAAGCGTGTCGGCGTTGTGGACATTCGGCGTAGTGTCATATGCCCTCCATACCAACTGCATTCGTTCGAAGAAATGGCAGGAAAGATTTAATTTAGTGCTAAGAAGCGTCCGTTTTAGTGAAGATATTAGAAAAACATTTAAATTTACATAAATATTAAAATTGGGCATTTATTTTTAGTTTATGGCTAATGCGCGTACTTACTACCATTTAAATAAAAAAATGATAATTCCGCAAATCCTACAATTTCGGAGAATTTCGTTTGTAGGGAAGTTCGTGTGGGTAGGTACTTACCTTACCGAAAGAGCATATCAGTTCAAATTTAGCTAAAACATGTTTCATTTGCAACGATCACAAATGCACCATTAAAGAAACAAATTTGTAAGTTCGACCCTGTACATTTTGTTTATACCAAAATTTGCACTCAGATTGGGGACATGCTGGGGTATTAACCCTGTAAAAAGAAAATAAATCGCCCTAAAACCAAAAAAATTATTTCAGATTAACAAATGTACAATGTACCCAGCTAGCAAAAGGACGTCATAAGTGGTCAATGTCGTCCTAAAGACGTACTAATTTCGTCGGCCGTAGTACATGTCCATGATGGCACGTGATAATGACCTCTATTGCTTGACGTACTTGTAACGTCATTGTCATACACGTCTTAAAGACGTTCGTTTTGGGTCATTATAGAATTTGTATGCAGATGTAAGGTGACTGCGCAACAACGTTTTCCGCGTAGCCAGTATATCTATAATTTTTCATGTTTTAGTATATACAAGGTATAATTTTCGCGCTAAATTTAGCAGTCATCCATCTTATTCATCGCTTGCGCACGCGTACAAATATGTGCATGTGACGGCCACGGCCATTGTATGTTTTGGCGGTTAAATCCTTTAATTGCGTTCACTTCTGTTATTTGTTATTGTGTGTTGAATCCTTTTTGTGTTTTTTCTCCAGTATTATTTTTAAATTTCGGTTGCAGATATATATAAGAGGTATGTAATGCATTTTATAGTACATTAGAAATTCGATGTAGGTAACTAAATTTGTAAAGTTTTTGATCTATCTAGCAGTCAAAACAGGATCCTAACCTCATATTTAATCAAATTTAATACAATTCTACCTATATAAATTTATTTAAGCGGATTGTTTTGCTCATTTAAAATGATTGCACATGTTTTGTTTTTATGTTTGTAGCATTAAAACCTATAATGGATTTCATAGGTGTCCAATTTGCACAAGACGGTGCACTAGCAGTAGTAAATCAAAAGTGGCTAACCCCCAGGAAAACGGAGGTTTATTGGCCTCCGTGTAAAAAACAAAACGTTTATGATAAGCTGTTGAAAAGTGGGGATGAGCCAGAAGACCACTGGGAGTTATTTTCCATTTCAAAAATCTACTTTGAAAGTGGTACGTAATTTTTAAATTATAGTGTAGCTATTTATTGTAGTGTTGTTGTTTAGATAATTACGAAGTGGCCAAAAAAAAAATTAAGAAGCTAGAATTTAGCTCCGACATACAGTCGGATGAAGATAGTTCATTAAAAAGAAAGCGAACTGCTCCTAGGCGATTTTCCTATGGAAGTAGTGATGAAGAAAATGTAAATAAAAAAAAATCTTCCAATTTAAAACGTCCACCACGGATGAATTTGAACAGTGAGAGTCCAACTTCAGCAACTAACGAACCATTAGGTAATTTTTCAATAAGTGTCCGTCAATAGTATATACTTAAATCATTTGTTTTAGTAACGGTTTCAAGAAATAGCCGAAATGACATTGAAGGTATTTATATTTTCAATCTATTGATTTGTAGACAACAAATTCAGTTAATTTTTTTTAATATGAAATATCTAAAGTAGGTATAGTTTTTACACATCTCTTTTTAGGTATAGCAACTGCAAGTAGCTATGATATTCCAAGTACATCCGCAACGGCTCAATATGATCGTAAGTTAATTATTTTGCTTGCTTGCTGTGTATTTACTTGCCACTTGTTTAGGTAAGCACCAAGAACTTACATCACTGTTACTGCAAATAAAAGAGCAGAACAATCAAATCCTTGCTTGGATACGGTCCCAATCAACTGCAGCCCCAGTTCCACGCAGTTTATCTGACAAGTTTCCAGTTTCATTTCCTTTAAGGAATAATAATCATGTTGAAGAATTGGAAAATTATATAGGGTTAAAGGAAAATTTAGATTCTTTGGTATTGTTTAATGTTTGATGTGCCTATTTGAGATTTATTATTATAATTATTGCAGTCAGTGTTCCTGTCTAGTTTAGGGGGCCGAGATGTCAACAACAGGGTAAACGTAATGTTACGTTATGTATTTGATGACGGTTTAGCAAGCACATATAATTTTTGTGGAAAGCGATCAAATAAGACTGCTATTAAAGATTTACATCTAAGACAAGCAATTATTGGTAAGTTATAAACATTATTAATGCAAGTCATGTAGGTTAAGACGGTTAAGAGTTAAGGTTATAAGTTGACAGACAATGAAAAAATGTCAAATATTTCAAATACAAATAGTAAATTTTTCTATATGTATAAACTATTTGTGTCTGAAATTCTTATGACATTCCCCATTATTAATGTGTTTGTATACGTTTATATTTTATCGCAGATTCGATAAAGAGGGTGTCGGCACACACCACAGAAAAGGAAATTGACACTGCGATTAAAAATTGGCTCAAACATGCACCAGAACGTGTTAAATTGGCAGAACGTCGTAGTACATGAATTTTAAATCATGTCTAAGCAATATAAAGATCTTGTAGGTAAAAGGCAGTTTTACCGTAGAGTAATAAAATTGCGCCAAGAATTAATAAATAAGGAAAACTCAGATACTGTCTTAAATAATTCTACTTCCACAAATCAAAATAATGAAATATCTCAAATTGCTATTAGTATCTCTCCTGTATCTACAAATGATTTGTCTACCTCTAATAGAGCATTTGAATTTGAGTCTAGTAATAAGTCTGCAGAATATTCATATAAAGGCGAAGACACACTTTCTGACGATTTACGAAATTGGACATTTAAACATAATATACCGCGAGGTGCACTAACAGAATTGCTTCATATTTTATCACCTCACCACCCTACTCTCCCATTAGATAGCCGAACTTTATTGATGACTCCTGTAACACAGTTGTCAACCCAGAAATTAGATAAAGGCGAATTTTGTTATTTTGGAATAATGAAGGTGTTACCATCTGTTTGTGCTAAATTATCTTTAAATGGTATTGATACATTAGAATTAAGTTTTAACATTGATGGATTGCCTATCTTTCATAGCTCTGACATCAATTTGTGGCCTATATTAGGGGTTATAAAAAATGTTTTTAGTTCTCCATTTGTTATTGGTTTATATTGTGGTTCTTCTAAACCAACTCCACTTTCTGTATATCTTAATGATTTTGTGAAGGAACTTAAAATTCTTGTAAGTGAAGGAACTATGCTTAATGGTAAAAAGTTTTCTATTAAAATTCACAGTTTTGTTTGCGACGCTCCAGCAAGAGCTTTCATAAAGTGTGTTAAAACGCATAGTGGCTATTCCTCTTGCGATAAATGCTGTGACGTGGGAGAGTATCACAATCATCGTGTGGTTTTTACAAACATTAATGCTGAAAGAAGATCAGATAGTTCCTTTAGGTTAAAATTAGATGAAGATCATCACATTGGGCAATCTCCTTTAGAACAGTTAGATATTAATATGATTAGTAATTTCCCCCAGGATTACATGCACAATGTGTGTCTTGGAGTGATGCGTAAACTTCTGCACACTTGGATCACTGTAGGGCCACCGAAAGTAAGATTACGGAACCAAAATGTTACACTTATATCTGACCATCTTTTATCTCTATCCAATTATGTCCCGGTTGAATTTAATAGAAAGCCTAGAAGTCTTACTGATCTGTGCAGATGGAAAGCTACAGAATTAAGAACATTTTTGTTATATGTGGGACCAGTTGTCTTAAAGGGTATCGTGGATGTGGCAGTGTATGAACATTTTCTTCTTTTTCATGCTGCAATTACCATACTTTTGTCAGAAGTATACTTTAAAAAATGTTTACACTATAGTAAAGAATTCTTAAATCTGTTTGTGACCCACTCTAAAAATTTGTATGGTATAGAATTTCTTGTATATAATGTCCACACTTTATGCCATTTAACCGATGATGTTATTAGGTTTGGTGGTCTCGATAACTTTTCTGCATTTGTGTTTGAAAACTGTTTAGGGAAACTTAAAAAATTAATAAAATCTCCAACAAATGTATTAGCACAAATATATCGTCGTCTTCATGAATTGAATTTTGTTGTAATTCCACAAAAAACAGAGGTCGGTAACATTGAGTGTTATAAATTACATTTACAAGGTCCACTACCAGATAAATTTAGTTCATATAGACAGTATAAAAAGTTAAAGTATAAAAGTTTTACTTTGTCAATAAAATCACATAGTGTATCCGATTGTTATTACATCGCGCAAGATAATGATATTTACGAAGTTCAAAATATCATAATGGATCAAAATAGTACTTTAATTTTAGTCCACAAGTTTTCATTAAAGGAATCCTTTTATTTATACCCCATTGATTCTAAAACATTGAATGTGTATGTAGTGTCTCACATTTCAGAAAAATTGGAAGTACATTCAGTTTCGCACATTAGCGCGAAGTGTTTTCTTATTCCAACTAACGATGGCAAAGTTGCCTTTCCTATGATACACTCTTTGCATGAATCTTCTGCTGACTTATAATCATTCATAGAATTTAGTTTCAGAATGTTATTATGTTATGTTATGTTCCGCATTTAAACTTTAATGTTATTTTTGTTATTAGGTATGTTACATTAGTTTCTGGTTTATGTCAGTACAATAAATAATTACATTTATTCACATTATTTTATTGCAATCGCTAATAAAAGGACTAAAGTGACGTCATTTGGCTGTGATGCATGACGTCTTAAAATGACGTCTTTTGCATCCGTCAATAAAGCGACATTAAATTGACGTCATTTGGCTGTGATACATGACGTCTTCTTAACCTTAAAGTGACGTCTTTTACATCCGTCAATAAAGCGACATTAAATTGACGTCATTTGGCTCTCATATATGACGTCTTCTTAACCTTAAAATGACGTCCATACATACGTCCATGAGACGTCATTCAAATGACGTCAGTTGGTTGTGACATTTGGCCGTCATATATGACGTCCTTTTGACGACGAGCAAGTACGTCAATTGACCAAATTATGACGTTTAAAAGACGTCTTTTTGCTAGCTGGGTACTTCTTTATTTCGCGCCACAGTGTAGTAGGAAGTCAGTCATTAATGATATTCATGTAGTGAAGACGTGTTTCTTAATTACCTTCACCTAAACCTAAATTAACTAATTACTAAAAGACATAACATGGAGCAGTCGTGTGGATATTAAAAAATTGCTGCAGTGAATAATTACTTAATTACAAAAATGGATCTAAAAATTCTAAAACAATTACAACCACTTCGCCTTAGTGGAAATATTAGTGAACAATGGACCACGTGGAAACAAAAATTCGAAATTTACGCTACAGCTACAGAATTGGATAAGAAGACGGGAAAAATTCAATGTGCCAAATTACTACACAACTTGGGAGATGAATGAATAACTATATTTAATCAGTTTACGTTTACAAATGAGTAAAAAAACAAGTAAACATAAAAGAAGCAAGATTGAAGCAACTGCAAGAAGCTACAAATAACGATGAAGAACTACAATTACTCAAACGATAAGTATATTAGAAACGGTTGGCCATCCTCAATTACAAAAATTCCAATCTTTATGAAACCATATTTCAAAATTCGATCAGAAATTACTCTAGGATCAAATAACTTAGTGTACATGAATCAAGGAATTATATTATTCCAAACTCGTGGAGAACCAAGATCTTGCAAGACATTCTCACAGGTCATTTAGGAATAAATAAATGCATCTCAACAGCACAAAATTCTGTGTATTGGCCTAATATTAGCACACACATTGAAAGTTTAATAAACAAATGCTTAATTTGCCAGAAATACGTAGGTACATGAATTCAAACATAAAAGAGTCGACGATAGCACATCAAATACAAAGGGCGCCTTACCAAAAAGTGGGTGCAGACATAATCGACCGACAACAATTTCTTATAATAGTAGATTCAAAGTACCCAGAAATAGTATCTCTAAAGGATATGACAACAAAGACTATAATCGATAAAATGAAATCAATATTCGCAAGACACACAGAATTCCAAAGATACAATCGTAACAGATAGTGCAAAACAATTTAATAGCTTCGAATACAAAGAGTTCTCGGAAAAATGGAATTTTGAAATTCAAATGTCGTCACCTCACCATCAACAAGCAAATGGACAAGTCGAGAGGACTATACAAACAATTAAAAAATTAATTAAAAAAACAATTTGCGGAGAAGAAGATATACATATACCTAGCACTACTCGCATACATATAAATTTAATAAATTAATTAATATTAATCGAGTTAGAGCAAAAAGTAAAAATACTAAGTTTAGAGAAAATTTTAATGAAAACGATAATGTTTGGTATCAGGAAAAACCAAAAAGTTCTTGGAAACAAGGTAGCATTATAAAACAGATAGGTATTAGAAATTACAAAATTGTAAAGGAGGATGGAAGGTATTTAATAAGAAATAAATTGTATTTAAGGATAAGGATAAGTGTCACACAAACTTCAAACCATCTCTTCCATGTTCCTACGAAAACTGTGTATACATTTTAACATTCTTTAACATGGCATACAGCAAATTGGAATCCGACGTTTCGTTTTCCAGTAACCATCATCAACTTTGTTTTTTTAAATACGGTTCTGATTTTTTTATACATAATATTAGAAGACCTTTCTATTCTGCATTCAAGCATGTATCACACTTTTAGGTTTAATGGCGATTTTATACTTAGTTTACGATTATCGGAAAAAATCTAAGTACGAACCTGCACCCCCCCCCCCCCTCCAAATAACATTCAAACTGAATTTAAATGGTTTTTTGATAACTGTACTTTCTCATCAAATTAATGAAATGACACAGAATTTTCAATTTTTAATACAAATTTTATAACCAAGTAATTACAAACAATCAACAACATACAGTGTGACTCATTTAGAATGGAAACACCCATGTAAAATCTGAAGTTATTTACCGATTTTAACCATTTTTTTTTTAAAATGTCAATTAACGAAACGTCTACCTCGGGACAAAATTTTAAATGTTTATTCCAATTTTCAGGGCATACTACGATAACTTTTTCGTGCTCAAAATGGAGAATTCTTATTAGCGATTTGTTTATAAAAAAAATATCTACGCCACTGGATTCAGAATGCTTCCAAATAGCTTTCACCAAAATTTTACAAAAATATATTTATTAATAACAAAGTTATGACAACTTAAAGTTCGAAAACTTTCTACGCTAACAGTTACAAAACAACACCCTGTATCAATAGATGGCCATTGAAATTATGTTAATAATTCTTAAATTAAACTATTTAAACCATCAGTGGAGAAAAAAATATTGAAAGTAACGTAATATTTAATAAAAGTAACGGAATCGCGCGATTGAGTAAATAAAGACCTAACATTTCCATTTAAATCTTAGTTACCATGGAAATTATGTTACTGTTTAACTTAACAGTTATGATAGATTTTTATTAAATATTACGTTACTTTAAATATTTTTTTCTCCACTGATGGTTTAAATAGTTTAATTTAAGAATTATTAACATAATTTCAATGGCCATCTATTGATACAGGGTGTTGTTTTGTAACTGTTAGCGTAGAAAGTTTTCGAACTTTAAGTTGTCATAACTTTGTTATTAATAAATATATTTTTGTAAAATTTTGGTGACAGCTATTTGGAAGCATTCTGAATCCAGTGGCGTAGATATTTTTTTTATAAACAAATCGCTAATAAGAATTCTCCATTTTGAGCACGAAAAAGTTATCGTAGTATGCCCTGAAAATTGGAATAAACATTTAAAATTTTGTCCCGAGGTAGACGTTTCGTTAATTGACATTTTAAAAAAAAAATGGTTAAAATCGGTAAATAACTTCAGATTTTACATGGGTGTTTCCATTCTAAATGAGTCACACTGTATAAATGAACAGATAACATTTGATGAAAAAAATAATTTACACACACCAATAATTCAAAAAAAATTATAATAAATGCTCGAAAGTCCTCCTTCGTTCTCCAATCGTGGATAAATAGCATCTTCTAACTGTAGAATCCAAAGCATTCTTTAGGTAAGTTTTCGCAACAGCGGACGGCGGATATTTTTTCTGCGGATTTGATATGATTGGTTGAAAATATTCAAAATGAGAATGGCGCGAAACTTTTGCGGATATTTTAACATTTTGCGGCGTCTCATTTCGTGTTAGATGTTTTTTAACTTTTTAGCGGTTTTTAATGGTTTGGCGCTTTATTGCTATTTTTGTTGTATTTCATGTTGTAATAAATAGGATAAAGAAAATAGAAAGGATAAATAAATTTTATATGGTTCTCGCGTACTTAAAGAGGTGTATGTAATAGAAAATGAGTTAATAATTATTAATTAAGTAACATATTTTTCGGTGTCAGTCAATCGCATTTCTTCTATGAGATTATGAAATGATCCTCGAGTTTTTCTATTTAAAAATATCTTTCTAACCCACCAACATTTTCTTTTGATTTTGGAAAATGCATAAATAATGCAATCAAACAAATTTTGCGAACTTTTATTTTCATTTTCAATACATCAAATATTCCAAACAAATTTTTGACATATGGATGAAGTTGGAGAAGTTTATCAAAACCAGAAACAGCACTAGCAGAAGAGGTAATAGTATAAAATAAAATGTTACTAGAATTCACTAAATACGCACCGCGTTTATGAAAACTATGCTGGGAGTTGAGATCATCCTCTACGCGGAATTTAATTCCGTCGTCGGCAATCCGCTATTGTGAAAACTTACCTTTTAACATTGCAGAATAAAAAGATCTTCTAATATTATGTATAAAAAAATCAAGACCGTATTTAAAAAAAAAACAAAGTTGATGATGGTCACTTGAAAATGAAACGTCGGATTGCAATTTGTTGTATGCCATGTTAAAGAAGGTTAAAAAGTACTTTTTTTTTACTTTTTATTTAACATCAACGACAAAGTAACAATTGGTCAAAAACGAAATCCTGAAAATTCGCTTTTTGTCGCAAAACTTCGGAACGGTTCGGGATTTCGTCAGTTTAAAAATGTCATTTTACTAAACTCAAAATTGCCCAACTTTTCTCCCATTTAACCGAAACTCTATCTCTTACCGTTTCCGAAATCCCCATAGTGGCCCTCCTTATCTTGGACACACACAGTGTATATCACTAAAATATGTAATTATAATTCAATAAATAACATTAATTTAGCATTTTATGCCTTGCTTTAACCGCTTGCAATCGTACAAAGGTAATAAAATTTCCAGAATTGTAATGTGTGGTGTCCCACCCCCACCCATGAGACTATTTTCAGGAATACAGTCATCTATGCGGTACGGATTATCCCTGCAACAGGTAGAAGGAATGCGTTATAGTTATTTAGCATAATTATAAATATACGCATAACGCAGGACTATCGGTTTTTTCCAGAAATGCAAGAAACGTCAACATTTTTGCTAGAAATTCATCCATTTATGTACCGTGTTCCCTTTACCTTTATTATTTATGAAGCAAACTACATATTTATTTATATTAATTCGTATTTGTAGTTATTTATAAATCTTATGGAAAAGAGCAGATACCAAGGATATCAAAAATTTAATTAATTCAAGTAAATAAATAAAATTGTTTAATTAGGTAGGTACATTATAATATATTTAAATGTGGATAGGTGTAGGTACAATTTTTAGTTATATAGTAGAAAAAGATCAATTTCCTAAACTCAGGGTTATGTAATGAACTGGTATATCTTATTAATTATTGTATTATTGTATGTTATAGTATAAATGTTAATAATTAAGTAAAATTCTCGCTTTATAAGAATTTGATACCGTCAAGCAGAAATCGGAAAGTCCACAAAAATGGCGTAATATTTAATGGCCTTGTGAACGTTCTAAATATCAGTTTAAACAGATGATTTCTTACGTAGAGATTAAGGATTTTGGTAATCGTTTATAGCGTAAGCGTAACCGAGCAGTGCTGTGAAGACCGCTGGAGAAACAAGTACGATGTACGTTCTTTGTAATACAATCGCGTGTGTTATCACAACGCTCGTCTGTTTATCATTTGTTGAATGTCGAATGAAATGTAAGTCCACCCACTTTCTGCTTTCTATTAACAAATAAACGATGCAATTTTCAAAAATATCTGCAAAAAAAGGACCTAAAATGCCACAATTGACCACAAAAAAGATAATAAGACAGACGCCAAAATAATACCTATCATGTTTTTCAAATTTCAAGTCGTTAGAACGATTTTGAGATAGTTCACTCCAACTATATTTTTTCAAAATCTTTTGTACAACTACACAAATGTTTACCGTATTATTTACTAATAATTATGCATAATGTATATGCTAATGTTGTGTGATAATTCTGTTAAATTAATGAATATAACAAATAGGTATTCGTGAAAATTAAAATTTAAATGAAGAAAATAAGTAATATCACAATAATAATAAATAATTCCACTAAAATGTTTACTTATTATTATTATGATTAAATAATTGTAATTCTTTAAACAACATTAACGATAAATTAATGAACCCTATTTATTACTTCTTAATATGGTACAGACCTATTTCCATAATAACTGTTACTGGGAAACCCGACCTAAAAGGTAAATCCAACTCAGACTAATTAATTATCCACCTGCGACTGCGAGATTAAAATTTCGAGGTAATCAACTTCGTGTAAGTAAGTACTTACACAGGTAAGAAGAATAAAATTTCACGCAGTCAAGGTTTTGTGCCGAAAGCTTTAATTATACGAACACATTTTAATAATGATATAAATTAGTAATTACTTAGGTAAACAAACAAGGTGTTAATAAGAATAGATTGAAAACTTGTTAACTTTAACAGAACTAATTTATTATTTAAACGGTCATTATATCATTTTCGGAAAACTTAATTTCTTCTATTTTTTGGTTGTTTCGATCATCTTAATTTAAAATAAAATGTAGATATTATACCTACTGTTTTAGGTAAATATGAACTGTTATTTTAGGAAGAATATTTATAATTAAGTTGTTTGGTACTTGAATTAATCGCAAAATAAGGAAACCGCGTCATGTTATATAATCCAGAATCCCAAATATACGCTTGCATATTTTACTAGCGGCTATCGCAATCAATATTATTGATTTAACAATAAAATTGCAAAGTAGTTTCGTGTTGACCTCATGCGTTTTATTTTATTCCATTAAAAACATCTATAAATTAAAATTATTCTTTGAGTCACACTTGAATATTGCGAGTAGTAAAGTGGTAGGTACATTTCTTCATAGCAACGAATATTTATTCAGTAAATAAATAAATAAATAAAATTAGTAATAGTGTAATAATACAACGGATCCTGAATATTACCATAACTCAGTTTGATGAACGTGATCGTAAAATTCACTTATTGGGAAACGATGAAATGCGTTTTAGATATTTTTCACACGAAATCGGTGTATAAATAATAACTATTTTTGATAACGATTGGTCGCTGCTAGGATGCGAACAAGACGCGGAGCCTGTTTTGTAGTGACATCTGTGTAGGTAATGATAGGAAGAAGGAATGATAGCTTGTGAATGTTTTCAGCAATTTAAGAGGAATGTTTACGGAAATACAAATATTAGTGCCGTAACATCCGGGTCCCATAGATCACAGGCCCGGGTTCCGCGGATCTGATAGTTAATAATAATAATAATAATGCCTTTATTCTCCAAACACTTATAGATATAAACAAAATTAGAATTCTTAAAACTTAAGTACATAACTATAACTAATGATGCTGGAGAATCATAGGGTGTTAGTTCAGGATAAAACCCGCAACCTGTATCCTGCTCTACCACTAAAACTCCCCTGATTCAAAAAACCCTCCTTGTGTCGACATAATTAAGTACAAAGGTTATTTACTTAGAAAGGGACGAGGAAATGTTCAATCTGCAATAAACTCTTTTGAAATATATGACCAGTAATAAATTTTAGTCTCAAAATTAATATTAAATGCACTGATTGTGCTATACCTATAGTACCTATAATTAATAAACTTAAAACTTTAGATTTGTCCGGCCCCTACGCACTGCCCGGGCCTATTACGCACGTGCGTAATGTGTAAACCGGCGCTGACTTCATTTGATATACAGTGTGTCCCCGGATAGGTGAAACGACTCTTGTGAAAGATAAAAAATTTTCGATATAAAATTTCATTGTTTGGGGTTCAGCCCTGCTTAGTTAAAGACTAATTTCTGACATAATTTTAGTTTTCTAAAATCATGTATGCCTTGGATATTTTCAAAAATCTGATTTTTGGTTCTAGTAAACTACCTTTGTTAGTGAAGATATAACAAAATTTGATTAACAAAAGTTGTTTAGAATCATGAAAGAGTCCTACTTCTAGAATTTCAAGCACCTAGGCCAACGTTGATGTTTTGGCAATTTACAATAATTTTTATCTGATAGTTTAATAATGTTTATCCCCGGATAGGTGATATGACTCTTGTTAAAGGAATTCTTTTATTTATTTTGTTTATTTAGAATTTTATCGCTTTTACAAGAGTCATATCACCTAAATTATTGTAAATTGCCAAAACATCAACGCTTCAAATTCTAGAAGTAGGACTCTTTCATGATTCTAAACAACTTTTGTTAATCAAATTTTGTTATATCTTCACTAACAAAGGTAGTTTACTAGAACAAAAAATCAGATTTTTGAAAATATCCAAGGCATACATGATTTTAGAAAACTAAAATTATGCCAGAAATTAGTCTTTAACTAAGCAGGGCTGAACCCCAAACAATGAAATTTTATATCGAAAATTTTTTATTTTTCACAAGAGTCGTTTTTGCCAAAACATCAACGTTGGCCTAGGTGCTTGAAATTCTAGAAGTAGGACTCTTTCATGATTCTAAACAACTTTTGTTAATCAAATTTTGTTATATCTTCACTAACAAAGGTAGTTTACTAGAACCAAAAATCAGATTTTTGAAAATATCCAAGGCATACATGATTTTAGAAAACTAAAATTATGCCAGAAATTAGTCTTTAACTAAGCAGGGCTGAACCCCAAACAATGAAATTTTATATCGAAAATTTTTTATCTTTCACAAGAGTCGTTTCACCTATCCGGGGACACACTAGTAGAAAGTGAGCGCAAATTTTAAAACAGCTTATTATAGTGTTATTTTACTAAATAATTTTATCAGGCCATAAAAGAGATTTAATCATACATGCATACAATTTGACAATACTTAATGAATGTTGTGTGCGCTGTGCGATGTTTTGTAATTTGTACCTCTAGTATTAGTTTTTCGAGGGCACTCTTACGTAATCGTGTTTTGTAGCCAAAATTGAAATTAAAAAATAAAGACTAGAAAATCTAGTATTTTGTTGGAACATTTGTGAGAAAAAAGGAGGCGCACAGATCTTATTTGCTCCAGGGCGCCGAATATGTCACTGAGTCAATGTACAATGTCTCCATAAATACAGGGCCGGATTAACACCTTCAGGTGCCCTAAGTACTTAAAAACATTAGTGCCCCACTGCAGATATTAATAAATTACCGTTTTGGAGACTATGTCTAAAGTCTTGGTCCGTTTCTCTTTGGACAGTTTTCGTTTTTGCGCACCACTTAACTGAACACGTTTCATCTCGTTCTAAAAGAAATGAGAAATATTTTCTTTTGTACTCTACCTCCGTGGCAATTTGTGAGTAAATATATTAGGTGTACCGGAAAGTTGTCTCCGTTTCTATTACAACAAGTTTGAAACATTTTAATTAAAACATAATAATAATGGCAATTATTCAATAAAGTTTATTGATGGTAAGAAAATTTATATTTTGTTTTATTCCATAAACGGACAGAACTTTCTGGTAGATCCGATATAAATTGTAGGTTATTAAAATGTTCTAATAATAGCACACCTGATAGGGAGTGCGAATGTTCAAACCGCCAACACAAAAATACACACTAATGACGAAACACAGAAGAAGTTGTATGGTGATGAGAGTCACTGTCTACGATCTGAGGCCTGTTACACAACATTCTCAGGTGCCCCTTTGTCCCTGGTGCCCTAAGCACGTGCTTATTGTGCTTAATGGTTAATCCACCACTGCATAAATATGATTCTTTAATGCTCCACAACTTTGTTATTATATTACTTACTTATTAAAGATAATTAATTTTGATTTAGGGTCGTACACAAATAACCAAACACCCTGTATAAAACTGTCTATCGCGATATATTCTACGTAAAAAGTGCTCTAAGAGAGATTTTGCCCAAACCAAATATCTTTAATAATAAGAAAGTTATGGAACATTAAAGAAATCGACCAAATTCGACAAACGGCCCCTTGCAGCCAAACGATTAGAGATAGCTGAATTCTGTTTACTTCCGTGATTTTATCATTAAAATTGAGCTCGAGACACCTAGGTAATTTTTTCTATCTCTTAAAAATAAAGGGTGTTTCCATAAGAAAGTGTCCAATTTGGATCACCCGGTACTTATCTTTGGATTAATTTTTTTAATACCTGAATCATTTGGACCACCCGGTAGGTGGACTATTTGGATTATTTTTTTAAATACCTACCTGAATCATTACAATCATTACAACCTACAATCACAGATGCCCCCCCCCCCCCCCAACAAAAATATACAGGGTGTTCTATTTAAAATAGTCGACTTTTGGCAGTTCTTCTGTGGTCGTTAGAAAAAATGCAGTAAGTCCCTTACTCCCTTTTGCAACAAATTTCGTTTAAAATCAGCATATCGAGAAATAAAACGCTCTTTTGTTTATGATAATCTCCAATTTTGTTACTCTGCTGCATGCTGCCAATGATTGAATAGTTATGATTTTTTACTGAATGTTGACTTCACCGACAATTTTGAAAAAAACATTTATTTTCTCCTAAATGAGTTGACTTAAGTCATAGTCTATGCTTAAGTAGGTGAAAGGCTAAACAAACTTGGTCTAGAATCGAATATGAATTTCAAAAATATAAAAATCTATAGGGTGTTCCATTTCAAATTATCGAGTACGATCCTGTACAGACGAAACCGAGAGCAGTGCGGGCCTGAAAATATTTTTAGGTTGTAAACACGGAACATCTGAATAAGAAATGTCTCTTGACCTTTTGCCCTAAAATTAATATTAAGGGTTCTAGTTCTATCGAAGAACGAAGGGCAAGTGGGCACCCTGTATATTGCTGAATTCAGAAAAAATACTCTTTTAAACGGGTCTATATCACAACGGCCACTGATCATAACGGCCCATTGAACTATACGCTATACGCAACTGGAAGGGATACGGCCTATTCCAATGCATTGTAGGCGTTGAAGCCATGCTTGCCTGACAAGCACAGATGTCGACTGGGTATTTCTATCGCTTTCTAACTTGTTGCGTTAGTAGGGCAGATATCTTTTAACCGCGTATTTCCCATAGTTTGAAAGGTGTAAAATAATATTTGAAAGTGGTTGTCAAATTTATTAAAGCAAAACATCATGGTGAATTGTTGTGTTGTATACGGATGTCCTAATTTAGCGGATAGACGCAGTATTAAACAATTTCATGGGTGAGTTCTTGTTTATACAAATTTTATCTGACATTATTTGCTGTCGTTGTCAACGCAACGTTTTTAATAAATAACGTAACGTGTAATTTTATTTTTCCGTGCCCAATAAAAGACCCATGAATGAAGTGAAGAGAAATATAATAGCGAAACATTGCATCCGCAAGTCGATTCAATGCCCTTCATTCACTCAAAATGACTAACTTTACTTTTTAAATGTGTGTAAATTAGTTATAACTTGTTATAAGAATATCCAAATGTATGTTTTTTCATGAACGTCTTTTTATTTCTCCTGTTTTTAAGTTAAAAATTCTGTATTTTCTCTGAGTTCTAGTTCATAACAGTTAGTAGAAAATAGCACCAAATTTATATAACTTTTTTTTACTACAAACGAAATAACTGAATTAATTTTGTAATGTTCTGTAAACGCGTTTGTATTCATATATGCATGTACAGGTATAGCGTCACAAAAATTGTAAGTATATATCTTATAATAAAACATTGATTTATTTTATTGTAAACGTTTTATTGACCTGGATCACAATGGATGTATGACTGGTGAAAGAGATAACCATCAACCTATTTTTACCTGATTTACTTACATTTTATTCCCCGTGTTATCCTTTATAGATATGACGTTGCGTGCGAAAGAAAGAGACAGAAACACCCAGTCATTGAAGGTTGCCTAACTTTGCTGTGGCTTCAGTGCCACTTATGGACGTTTCCTTTCCAGTTGCGTATAGCGTACAGTTCAATGTAACGGCCACCCCGGTTTTTGCTATTTCATAACGGTCACCTTGATCACAACGGCCACTTTTATTATTTGATCATAACGTGAACAAGGTGGCCGTTATGATCAAATAGTATTAGAGGCCGTATGTGATCAAAGTGGCTGTTATTAAATAACAATAACCTAGGTGGCCGTTATGATCAGTGGCCGTTGTGATCAGGTCCCTTTTAAACTACATTAAAAAACTGCGACCTTATCTTATAAAAAAAATGAGTTCCGCCATTTGAGCTTATACCGGAAGTGACGTCACCAAAGGTAATATCGGCATTTTCGTTCTTGGCCCGAATGCAATCGATTGGCGAAAACCGAATTTCGATAACTTTAATAGTTTCTGAGTTTAGAGCGTTGCAAGGAATGTGTACGGACAGACTACAGACGACAGACGGAAATTTTTTTTCCATATTTTGAAACTACGTATTCAGAAACGCCCTTTTACTTCGTACTCGGGAAGTAAAAAACTGTATAGGTACGTTATACACATATAGTATATACAATACTTCTTCTCATATTATCTGTGGAGCTTGAGCCCCCCCAGATCTGTTCACCTAACTTCGTTACTTCGCCCATAATAACAAATACCTATGCAGAAAGGTCTTCATCTAAGATTAATGGGCATAGTCGCTCTAGATTTACCACTCGCGAATGAAACACCCTCAGGGGGTGTTCTGTGTGTTCCTTAAAAGATCTACAAGTCGAAGAGAAGAGAGTAGATGTTTCTTTTAAGAATGCTATATTGACCTGCTCCTGCTGGTTTGTTGCAATAGGTATAGTTGTATACTTATTAACTCAATTGGCAGCGTTAATTTCACTAGATGTTCTTCTTTATTACTTAAAGATGCAATAAATAAATAAATATCACTTTTCAAAGCATTTCTCTTCAGTCTCAATTAGGGTTGCCAGATCTGAGTTCAATAATTCCTGGACATTTCTTGTGTCACGAAAAAGAAGATTAAATTAACTAACCATTTTCATTATTGGTGTACGAGCATGGTAGTAAAGAAAAACGCAAATTATAGAAATGATTGTATTTATTCATTTTCCAAAAAACAAGAGTGTACGTAAACTATAAATACAAAATACGTATGTCTCAATAAACAATCAAAAACGTCACCTCTTTTATCTTAGTTGAAGGGGCTAGTTCAGTTAGTGTAAAAAAATCAACTTAAAAAAAATCAAATTCAAAAATTATAAAACGTATTTTAAAAACTATAAACTAAACCATTTTAACTTTGGTCAAACTTAAATTTGGTACCTACTTAATCATTTTTTTAAATACTTGTCACTAGACTTTGCCATCTTCACAAGTTTCTCTCCATCATTGCTTTGTAGCAACGACATAATCTCTGAACAGGTCTCATTGTAATTTACTTTAGTTTGCAGTTCGGACTTTATCAAGTAAATAGACATTCTGTTTCTCTTTGGTCTATAAATTATTTAGCTGGCTGAAAATTCCCTCGCAAAAAGCATTGCGATGGTCGACTCGCCCGCTCCCTCCTCCCTCACCGCTCCCCGACGTACAAACCAGCTGCACTGTCAATAACAATAACCCATCATCATCCTTACATCATACCTACTTTAAGTCGAGTATCGACTCGACACCGCGGACGCACAGCAATTTCTGGGTTTCCGGGATTATAACACACGATTACTGGACACTGGACAACACACAAAATTCCTGGACAATCCCGGATTTCCCGGACATCTGGCAACCCTAGTCTCAATACACGTATAAATTTATGGTTTTTTTTATCCACGGCGGTCGAATGTAGCATGTAGAAAACTAAACACCTCTAAAAGAATTATAATCGTTACCTACCTACTTGATTATACTCCATTTAGTATAATTAATTTATGAAATGGTGCTTGAATACTAATGAACATAATATAATAAAAAACATGAACATGTGCAGTACTTTAAACTTTTTTATTTTTATAATGGTTACAACGATTATATAGGATCTTAAAATAGTTCTCTTCTCTGCATAGAATTTGTTAATATTAAGTAGGTATGACTTGCATAAAGACAACGAATCCAAACCTAAATTCCGGAATCTGGTCATTTTCTATTTTTTCTTATACAAAATTCATTTTTTCCAATGAAGTCGAAATTAATAAAGAATACATTATCTGAATAAAGTAGGTATAGATAGGCTCTAACAGTTAGTATAGACAGGTTTATATCCTTGAAAATTTATGGATGGGAATTTTATTATAATTTTACAAACAGGGGAAGTCCAATCGCCATTCACTCTCCTTTTATAGGTACCTACATACTTTTCTCTTTTTTACCCAATTTATTGCACGTTCAATGTAATGGAAGATGATGTAAGTATTTTTAACTTTACGGAAATTACGTTATATGCTAATAACGTTGTTTATTACTTATTAGCAACTAACCAGTTATTGTCCAGGTAATAGATGTCAAGTTATTAAAGGTACCTACCAAAGTGTAAGCTACTTTTCAAGGATACGTCAAACTCAAAACGAATATAAAGTTTAATCAATCCATATGAATCACTTATGTTTCAGTAACTGATTTGAAAGAAACTATTTTTCAAAATAAGATAAAATGTCATAGGCATACTTTTGGTAGTGTGTGTAGAGTGTATTATTTTTAATAGCAGTTTTAAATAAACCTTCCGAAAAGTGATTCCACAACTTACTGTCCTTTTGGAGAATAAGAACACAAGATAATCAACACATAGGTAGCGCAAAATATAAACGACCTTTTTGTGGAAAGGAGATGGATTTACTGTTAACGCATTTCTATTATAATGTGACGACTACCTATCTATTATATGTATTTTAATTCAATAAAAAATGTTTTTCTTCCGTTTCAAAGGTCTATAGTCCGTTTCAGAATCCCGTATAGTGATAGCAGTGAACTCTATATATAACTGGAAGGATAACGTCGAATATAAAAATTGACCGGTTCTGTTAGAGCAAGAGGGAAATTAGTGCGGGGATCGCTATCCTTATCTTACTACATTTCTCTTATGGATATTAAAAATAATGTTTGGTTATGGTTATTTCATGATTAATTTTTAAATGTACATTTATAACATAAGTGTACGATAATTATATATACAAGAGTGAAATTCTTAATATTTTGTGTTTATTTCTCATTATTAAGTATTAACCACGCCTTCGCATCGTTTATACAAATACGTTAGAAAGAAATAGGGATCCACTCACGCAGTAGCGGTGCTTGTCTAACAGTCGAGGACAAATTACGAACGCATTTGCAGTAACCGTTATCCTTCCAGTTATATATAGAGTTCACTGAGTGATAGATAGATAAATTATATTTTTTAGATGTAAGAAGGTTGGTAACAGCGATATTTCAAAATATTGGAATCTGATCTTATACATCATAATTATGCACCGTTCTGCACCCAAGGTTGATATATGGCAAAGATACCAGTTTCATTCGTAACGATTATTTATAGTTCCTTCATAGTGCCCAAAATCGTTGAACTATTATATTTTTAAATTTAATAATATAAATCGCTTTATTAAGCATTTAAATAATTTTAAGTTACAATTTTCTTAAATTTTTTTAACGATTCATGTTGCATATTATCGCCATTTCTCTTTCTCTTTACTAAGATATTTGTTCATTTTTATTGGTAGGTAGGTATTTAAATATTAACATGATAAAAATTCTTCGTCTACAGAAACTTGTTACAAATTCGTTGTCTAAGGGTCTAACCCTGAAAAGATAAAATATATGGGAAATAAAGACATCAAACAATTCAACAAACTGAGAAATTAGATTGAAAAGGCATTTGGTCGTGTAAGAAATGGAAAAATTTGAGAAACAAGACAAGTGGATCCGAGAACAATAGAAATAGTTATTAAAGTGTTATACAACCACACCACAGGCATAGTAAAAACCAACACCTCAATTTAAGTTAGAAGATAAAAGAATGAAACTATTAAAACTGGATTGATACAACTCACTTATCTGAATTCGGTGATATTTGCGGATGATATGGCTATAGGTATTAGCAAAGAATTCTTTGATATTAGTTGAAACAGAAGATCCACCAGGGAATTTGGAAAATTTAGACACAGAGATAGCAAACATAAATATGAAGATAAACATCAAAGAGAGTACAACAATGATAATTTCAGAAGAAAGTAAAACATAAACCTAAAAGGAAAATCAATTTTATTGAGAAAATAAAAGGTAGGTAGGCTATTGGAGAACAAATTAAGAAACGATGCGATCTGCAAGAGATTAACTAACATTACAGATTACAGAAGATGGAACTTTATTAGTTGAGCTAAAATGTTTGTCTCGTATGGAAAATAGGAGGGTGGCACATAGTACCACTTAATGTTGAATTGTTGGACACTGCAGTGTCATTCACTCCACACGTGAGCATGCCGGCAAGGGAAGCCGATTCAGTCATGGTGTTCTTATTTAGTTTCGGGTGCTCAAAAAGTATGGCCACGAACAAACACACCTTCTTTTCTTGATAGTTCTGTGCAGAAACATGCCAGATGAAGGCCTCTCTTGTATGACGACAGTATAATAATATCAACCTATATAGGCTTGTACTGAACTTCAGTGTCTTGAGTTATTAGGTTGCTCACAGTAAGTGGAACGTCAGTTCTATTGCAAACACTTATTTTAAAATTACGCAAAGTTAAAAAAATAGTCGTGAATTATGGCCAGACTAAATACAAATTCTATGTTATTATAGTCAGTGTCCAAAGACACAATCTCACAAATATCATAAGTATGTAAAGGGGGCATCCATTAGTTAATTAAGTGAGCTTTATCGATCAGTTTAGGACCCCCCCCCATAGGTGAGATTTGCCTGGACCCCCCCCCCCCCTTACGTGAGATTGACGCTAAAAATATTTTAAGTTCAATTTATTTTGATTATTCAGGAAAATAATAAACCGTTCAGGTATACTACAGTTAATTTATTTAAATTAAATAAAATTCAAAGCAAAAACAGATAAAAACAACACTTTTTTAAAATTTTTTCTCAATCCATGAAGACTCGTGTAGTGAGTAGCGCATGGCACTTGTCGTAACTCGGAGAATCCGTGCGTAGGGAATAAAATTGATACGTTGCCTATACATACTATTATTGTCTTTTCTTTTAAATACCCAAAACATTTTTTTTCTTTTTTTATATTACTCTCGAACTGAATGATTTTAATAGCCATGAGATTTATTTTAATAGCGAGTAAAATGAACACTCAAAATAATTTTTTTTTAATAATTTGTAATATTTTATATTTGAAGTTGACGTGAGATTTTCGATTATCCCCCCCTCGGTTTAAATGAGATTTGGTGAGATTTCATAGGACCGCCCCCTCACCCATTCGAGCTCACGTAATTAATGGATGCACCCAAAGTAATTATTTTTGTAAGGAAATGTGTGTGAAATGTGGGTAATTATTGTTATATTTCAGATCAAGTATGTGTTGTGGATGGGCGTGGAAGTTTTCGCAAAGCTGCCAAGTATTGTCCAATTTTGGATGGACCTGATAGTAAAGTGGAATGTATTATAGGATTAGACAGGTGTTATTTCTGAGTTTTTAAAAAATATACTTTCCATAATGTTGATATTGCTTTCAGATTGGACTGCTTAAGAAGAATATCAAAAGGAAAAGCAGATTTCTCGGTGTTTACTCCAGAAGATCTAGTAACTGCGAGTACTCTACAAGTTGAAGTTCTTGTCACCAATGAGATGAGATACACAAACGGTCAGTATACAATGCCAATATAATAATACATTTGTTGCCAACGCTTTTACATGTTCAGATGCATTTGAATATGAAGTCGTTGCTGTCATTGATGATGAAGCACGCATAAAAACGAGATATGATTTGCGTGATAAAAGATTATGTCATCCTGGTTATGGCTATGAAGCTGACTGGACCCAAATATTGGCCAATGTAAGTAATAAAATTCCCAGTAAAACATCTATTTTATTATGTTTTAGTATTTGGAAGTCTCGATTGTGCCTCAGTCCTGTAACCCACTACTAAGTTTAACTGAAAACAGAATAAGCTCTTCATCAAAATATTTCAAATCTGCATGTAAGGCAGGTCCGTGGGTAAATGATCCAGTGTTAGATAATGAACTTAGTAAGTACACAAAGCATAACAAAAAACCATTCTTATTGTTATTCTAGAACGTAAATACCCTAATCTTTGCGGATTATGCAATTCGCCAACTGTATGTTCTACTGATGACAAATATTGGGGTCGTCGTGGACCACTACTATGTTTGACAGATGGTGTGGGAGATATTACCTGGGCTCGATTGGATGATGTTCGTAGTCACTTTGGGCTAATACCAGGTTCAGCT
Source organism: Pyrocoelia pectoralis (assembly GCA_036250285.1). Classification (NCBI taxonomy): domain Eukaryota; kingdom Metazoa; phylum Arthropoda; class Insecta; order Coleoptera; family Lampyridae; genus Pyrocoelia; species Pyrocoelia pectoralis. The sequence continues at coordinate 47,318,403 of CM070074.1, forward strand.
GTCACTACTACTGATGGATACAGTTACTTGTGCCAAGATGGTACCACAATACCTTTAAATTCAACAACACAACCATGTGTTTGGGTCGTTAAACCATGGCCAGTTGTTGCAAGCAAGAGGTTTAATTACATATAAACTGCTTGTACACAAGTTATTCATTATCTATTTTGTAGAACCAGCGCACAGGAAATTCAGGAGTTTATCTCTTCTCTTTCACATTCGGATAACAATTCATGGCAGTCGGCTCTGTTAAACTTAATAGAAACATACCATTTAACAATAAAATCTGTACAACCCATAGAAGCGATAGAAAGCTACTTGTCACGAGCGACAGGATTTTTGAGTGCAAACAGTTTTCCCGGGTGTCATCCACCTCGTACTGTACGAATATGTACCACAACAAATTTAGAAAATGCTAAATGCTCATGGCTGAGAGAAGTATCAACTGTGTATGGAATTGAGCCTGATATAGATTGTTTAAAAGCTGACAATAAAACTCATTGTATGCAAGGTATTGCTGCTAACTTATTCGATGTTGTTATTGTTCCTGCAGATATGGTAAATCAAGCCAAAACGTAAGACTGCCTATAACTTTGAATCTACATATATGTTTACTTCCACCTCTTTTAGATCTTACCAACTGAAAACTTTGTTTTATGAAACTGTATTGAATGAAGAAGAAAAATATGTAACAGTTGGTGTAGTTAGAGCTAATTCGGGTATTACATCCTTTGAAGATTTACAAAGTAAAAGAGCGTGCTTTCCAAAATATGATGGTGTAGCATGGAATTCAGTAGTGCATACCCTCAATTCAAAAAAACTTATAAAAATATGTCCTTTTATTGAAGGAATGTCTGAATTCTTCTCAGACAGTTGTGTACCAAATTTTCCAACTAATGTGTCTTCTAGTCTGAAAGCATTGTGCAAGCCAGGTATATATGATGACGAATATGGTGCTATGAGATGCTTAACACATGGAAATGGAGATGTTGCATTTGTTTCCAAACACACATATTCCACATTTTTCAAAGGTAGGTTTCGATTTCTCAATTATGTACAAAAAAGGATGAAAACGTGTTTACATGTATGTCAATCAACAACATTTTGCCAAATGTTGGGGGTCCATCTATCAGCTTTTTTTTACAAACAACTAAAGATAATTTCTTTCTTTAAAAATCAGCAAAATATATTAACATCTTGTGTAGTTCTGGTCTCACAAAGGGGTTCAAAGTAACACAATTAAACTCTCAACCTCCCCTTCTAACTTCTCTAATTGATGAAATAACAAAGACGAACAAGATCAATGAGAATAGATTAAATTTAAGCAAAATCGTGCGACATGTTTCGGGACGATACTAATCCCATTATCAAGCAATATTACAAAATGAAGTGTTCGAATGATTAAGTACATTGAAAGTGTGATGCTGATGACATATGGGTAACCTGTAAAAGGAGTTAACATGGCTACAACCACGAAATATTGAATTTAGTACACAATCCATGTTTAATTTTAAAAGGGCCTCAACGGGGTTTTAAGATGACTTTTCTCACTAACTAACTAAGGCAATGTGGTGACAGTGAATTTGACAAAATTTATTAATTAATTAATAATCAGGCTTTTACGTAAATAATTAATGTACCTTATAAGATGCCAATTTGTTATCTCAAAATCAACTGTATGAACACTGTGAGCTTTGAATAGAACACACCAAACACCTAATTTATTATTATACCGCACCTACACAAAGCTTTCGTTTGAAACGCCTATAGATTGTGGATTTACATCAAACGTAGACAATCAGATATTATGGTCACCATTACCATTAAATTCAGGACTCCTAGAAAGAGTATTCAACATTTTTTGACAAAAATTTAAAATGGAAATTAGCGGAATTACTTGTGTGTACACGATTTTTGCCAAAGCAAAGTTGGTCTATAAAAAAAGGACTTCTAATATCGTTGCTCTAATGAGTGACCAAAAAGTTTACCTACAATTTTTACCACAGAAATGTGTTCTTCTGAAAGGAATCAGCCTTGATGATTGATTTAGTCATACTCAACAGTGAGATACCAGGCCCTACGGGGTAATAGGATGCAATAATTAAAACTAAGCAAATTACATTATCGGTGTCCTGCAACAGGACTTATCAGTTTAGGTTTAGGTCATTGCAATATTGCGACTTTTGTCATTTTTAATACATTTTTAAAATTCTCTAAAAATAACTTGCTAATCACACCTCCCAACTTGCTAATCACACCTCCCCTCCTTATTTGAAAGATCGTTTACATATAATGTAGCTAAGCTCTTTAATAGTCTACCAAATGACTTGAAAAATTTACCTATATCAGTATTCAAAAATCGAGTCTATGACTTCATATTCAATTGCCAAAGCCTTCTCTCATAACGTAAAACTGCTTCACCTTCACGTCATCATTCCTCACACTCATAATACAAAACTAAGATATTATAAGTTATGAAAAACATTCCTCATCATGCAAAACCTTAACTTTTACTACTGGCTCATGAAAAGGGTTAAGTGTAAGAGCAGAGCTATGGGTTGTCAACCCATTAGCACCTGAACTTCGCCCTTTTAAATTACGTACATTTCTAACATATAAACAAAAAAAAAATGTAACCATGCGTAATTTAATAAATGACATTATTATTATTATTATTCTTTAATAAACGCGTTTTAATAGCATTTCTATTGAAAAGCCTTCAGTTTTTCAAAATATTTTAATGTTTTTGAATAATTTGATTTTAGAATAACAAATTTGCAATCTTCATATCTTAATGAGAGCTGCTAATAATAATAATAATACAGCCTTTGTGGACATTACATTCAACATCTCAACATCCATAACATTACACAAGAACTTATTCAAACCCAAAACAAAGCATATAATATTGAAAAGCACAGAACAGGCCATATATACAACATTTAGTACAAGAAATTTACATTTCTACATAGACTTCCAGTCAAGACCATCAAAGAACCACTTGCCTATTAGCCGCAAACTTCTCGATCAAGAATTAACGTACAAATGAGACAATACCACATAATACTAATAAATAAAGAGACCAGACAACATGACATACAGATTAAAAAATCAGAAAATAACATACTTCATAAACATTAGCTTGCATGTTCAAAGAGCGATGTTTGTCCTACACTTAGCATGACACAAAAGCCAGAAGCTATTTTATAGATAGTAAGAGCTGATTCATTTTTTTATCAAAGTACATACTAGGTAACTAACATTATTAATTATTATCAAAAATATTAGGAGATGAGGGAAAATAAGAAAATAAAGTGTTAGAGAGAAGAGACAAGGAAGAACTTGAGAAACTGCAATTGGCACGCATCTAAACGTCTAGAGCAGGGTTGAGCAACCCATGGGGCGCAGGCAGCCCCTCTCACTTTGTCGTGCGGCCCCTCAAATTTTTATATGAATTTTTTAAACACATTATACAAGTAAAATTTGATTATGTTGGGGAGGTACATTAACAAATCATAAAGGAATAACTTTCGACATAAAAATTACTCTTGTGTTCCCATTCTGTTGTGCACAAAACTCGCCCTCTTTGAATTTTTGGGATTTTTAACTGACGTTACCTAAATAATTAATTCTACATTCTTTTAACAATTGTGACCATTTTTGTAGTTAAATCAAAGTAGAAATAGGCAGAAATACTCATAAAATAATCATTCATTTTTAGATATAAAAGAAAAAGGTGATCTTCGCATTGATGCAAAAGATTATAAAATCTTATGCGACAATAGTGATGAATCCTGTCACTTAAGTTGGGCTCCTCCCGGTCAAGCTATGATAAGGTTAAATAGTAGCAGTTTATGGATTAAAGATACTTTAGATGTTTTCTTGCAAATGGATAATTTGTTCGGAAAAAATTTTAAATCACTTACTACTCCATTTACACTGTTTGGATTGTTTGATGGTAAACCAAATGTTCTATTTCATGATATTACCAATAAATTGAGGGATATTCCAAAATTGAAAAATACAGATACTATGAAAAAGGAATATGATGACATGTTAGATAAATTTGGAGAGTGTGTTTCTGGAGGTAGCACACCACTTACTGTAACGAATAATGTGTATATTTTCTTCATAATTTGTGTGTTATTGTTTAAGTTTTAATTGAATGTTGTGTGATTGTTAATGTAAGTAATCATAACTTGCATACTATTTTATGTAACGTGTCGTATTCTAATGCAAACAAGACTGTTCTTATTAATTTCGTAACACTAAATGAATGCATACTGTGATATAAAATAGAAGTTAATAAAATATTATACACTTATTACAGTTTCCTGAATTACGCCCCTGTCACTTATTGATTATTCAAAACAAAACCAGCCATGCATAAATTAACCGACATTTCTTTCATTGATTATTTCAAGTTACCTTTTACAAAACAGCTGTCAAGTTAAGTTGTTCATAATTAGTGAAGTAAACATACAACGTAAATTTTGTACCAATATGTGAAATTTAATTTTATTATTTTAGATTAGAGCAGGTATGTTTAAATAAGAATTAAAATGTCAAAAAGTAGCACAGTTCCATCTGAAAATATCAAACCAACAAAGATTAAACAAGAAATTAACACAGATAGAAACTTTAAAAAGGTTACTAAAACAATAAACAGTGGTACAAGTTCTACGCTAAAGAATTCTACCAAGGTGACTCAGTCTACACCATTAGTGAAGCAAAAGCAAGCGGTCTTAAAAACAGGTAGCAGCATAAAAAATAATACAGGTACAGAACAAACTAAACCGGCAACTAGAAGTAACATATCACATACAAACTTATTAGCATCAAAAAAATCTTCAACCACCATTTCTAAACCGTCTCTAACAAGCAAACAATCGGCATCAAATAATGTTTCAAAACAGAAAAAATCTGTACCAAGTACACCTCCCAGTACTAGAGTATCAAAGACACATTATTTTCCCAGCAAAAATATGTACTCAAATGCTATTCAACAACACATAAAAACAAAAGTAAAGGAAGAGAAAGTACCTATCTCAAGCACACCGAAAAAGGATGACAGTACAAAGAGTAACACAGCTGGTGAGCGACCTAGAACAGCTACTCTAAAACGAAGTAGTATTGTAAATTTACATCCAGATGGGGATAATGGTAGAAATGAACTATTAATGACACCGTCTTTAGATACTGAAGATAATATATACGAAGATGATTTTGACTCTTACGAATCAGACTTTGAAGAATATCAAACATCCAATTCTACATCTACTTCTTTTAGCGGAAGTGAAATACTAGAAGACGATTCAAGTAGTAGTAGTAGTAGTAGTAGCAGCAGCCACAGCAAAACACAGAAGATAACCACCTCGGCAAGTACAGAAGAGCGAATGCTAGATTCCGGTAATTTTGATATGCATGATAATCAGTATAAGCAAATATTAGGCAATATTAGTGAATTTGGTGAAAGTAAACCGATAATTGATATAATGGAAAATAATCGCAGCAATTTGGCTTCTCTGTCAGATGAAGGTTTTGAAGACAGCAAGTCATCCTTACTTAGTAACAACGTACAATGTATTAATTTTATTCAAGCACAAAAAAAAATTAAACACAATAAGCATATGGAAAAACAAAAAAAAAGAGGAAGAGATATTTTAGGAATGATAAAGTTGGACCACTACAATTTCACGTTAATCGAAATGGCTCCGGTATCGTACGATGTGTTCATTCAAAGTTTTGGAAATTTAAATTCGAAGCAAATTTTTACTCAAACTGGTGATGATAATGAATCAGAGGAAGTACAAACTGAACTAATAGAAACAGACAATAAGTGGACTCAGTATCCTATAAAATTCTCAAAAATTGATTGCAATAATTCTAATTACCTCGAATTATATAAGCAGGAATATGCCGGTGTAAGTATAAAGATTGATAACTTTGAAGCAAAGGAGGAAACAAGTTATAAATTTGAAAAAAATTTATTGAATGCAAGTCAACTCATGCTTAACCTTCTTTATGAATCGCAGTCAAACTGTGGTGAAAGAGTTTTACCAAATTCAAGGGAAATACCTTTTAGTAATGGATACGTTAAATTTAACACAGAATCACTTCCATTTTTAAAAGGGAAACCAATCACATTTGCTTGTTATTGTTTCACAAATAAGTTATTAACGGTTCATGGGCCAAAAGAAGAAGGTGTTAGTTTAGATGAAGACCTATGTAATAGAAGTATTATATGTATTTGGAATATCTTAAATTGTGAAGAGCCAGAAAAAATCTTCAATGTACCTGGAATATTAAATTGCTGTTACACATGTGAAAGTAACCATTTAGTTATTGGGGGCCTAAAAGATGGGTAAGTTTGCTTAACATTGTTTCAGCTCATTTATGGATTCATGTTTTTAACTTTTTGGGCATAGCCCACCAGATTACTAATTGCCGATTCATATTTATTTAATAAGGTGGGCACTTAAGGCTCGTAAGGAGAGCTCTGCAATTCATGTTGCTAAAAGCACTAGCTCTCCTTACGAACTTTCGACCAAGATTGTAACCGAAATATTTAATTTGAAACCAGAAGGTTTACATTAAATTAATCACTAAGTACCTAATTACTACATAAAATTTGTCGTAGGAATAGTTTTTGTTTTGTTATTAATGATTATGTCCAGAATAACTATTTTTAGCAATATGAATAGCATAGCTCTCCTTAGGAGCCTTAATACAGATTATAAGGCATTTTGTCTGTATGCAATTTGTAATAATATGAGGGAAGTTTTTTGTTATCGACGTACCTATGAAAAAGTGAAGGAACATACAACAATTTTTTTTGTATAGGTTAACTTAACCGTTGGTGATTAATGTAGGTAGGTATTTGCGGAAGAAGAAACTCAGCTAAATTTGTACTTGGTGAGGTATTTATGTAAATACCCAGTGGCGGATTTCCCATAAGGCCCACTAGGCCCGGGCCTAGGGCGGCCAGATATTAGGGGCGGCCAATAGTGGGCAAGAAATACACCGATGAATGAGAATGAATGATAACAAGAAACGACCCGAAGAAAATAAAACATTGTGTGCAAAAAACGCTCACTAGTTCGGCGTGCAGTCCTGCACTGTAAACAAAATATAATCTTCTGTCGGAATCAGATTACTGATACTGCTTGCTAGTATGTTATAGTATACTAGCGTTTTAATTTGATAAACGTTCCGCTTCCGGCGATTCGGCATTGTCACTTTCTTAGTTTTACAAGGTATTCGAAATTCGAATCGCTATCACTTGAATAATTGGTGAATTTACACCTACGCGCGCTGCTATCTTGTATAATCAGAGTCAGTAGATTAACAGAGTACCGCAACCTCCGCCATGTTTAGTCCTTTCCGCGCTTCACTCACTACAGGCTCAGTGAAGTAGATGATGTTTTGACTAAATTTTTCGGAATATAATAAAACAAATACACTTAACGGCACAACAACACGGTATTTTATTAAAAATTAGAAAATTACGCACTTTCGTAAGTCCATCTTATGTATATGGACTAAAAATGGCCGCCAGGGCGGCATTTGTCGCGTCAAAGGCTTGCGGTACTCTATTAATCTACTGACTCTGGTACTAATTGTTGATTCTGACTGATTGTATATTTCATGCGTTCCTAGTCTGAATTTTACGTGCATTTTTAGTTTTGTTTTGAGTTGATTGATAAGTAATTGAAGAGTGCTATGTCAACAGCAGAATGTTGTTTGTATATTTGTAGTTTTCCGTTTTCGTTGAAATATGTTTTGTTTTCTTTTATTAGGTACTTAAGTAGTAAGTACTATACGTGTTCATTTTGTATAAATAAAATTTGTATTCTTAAAAATTATATTGGGTTGGGAGTGTTGGGACTTAGGGAGCAATTTTAAATAAAATGATGGAAGCTGAGAAAGGGGCGGCTGGTACTACATGGCCTAGGGCGGCCAACACTGGAAATCCGCCACTGTAAATACCATTGTCATAATTATACATTTCAAAAATTAACTATTGATGTTTCGTACCATCTGAGTGGGCTTATTCATAATAAAAATCTGCAACAAGATTGAAATTGTTAAAACAAGTTTCTTTGAAGAAAGAAAAACAATTTATTATGAATAAGCCCACTCAGATGGTGCGAAACGTCAATATTTAATTTTTTAAATGTATAATTATGACGATGGTATTTATATAAATACCTCACCAAGTACAAATTTAGTGTCTTCTTCCGCAAATACCTACATACAAATTTTATTTTTTAACCCAAACACACTGATTTTAATATTTTTCTACCGATGCTAATAATTGATAATTCTAATTATGAACCACTCTACAGCGCTTCCCAAGTCATCATTCAATTAACAATCGACTTCCTCTTAGGTGTTTTTTGAGCTGTGGAAGTGGCGAGGTCGGGTCGGGGCTGGATTATTGACTACTGCTTGAACAATTTGTCATTAGCTATCCTTGTTATGTAGAAGCAGTTTTCTAAGCATAAATATAAGGTCGCTTTTCGAATATGACCATTCACAATTTTTTGATTGTGTCTTTGTAGACATTTTAGTCTCTTTTGGCACATACCCAATATTGAGAAAACTGTGGCCATCACTTTGTCCACAGATAATTGTGTCTTCGCCTTCTTGAATGATGGAAAACCCTTACGAACCCATTACATGAACTCTTGTTTCGTGTAGAGCTACCAGTAGTTTAGCCAGGTATCATTCCTGTTACAAAATCTCCATCTTAAGATAAAGCTGTCAACCTGCCAACAGCTGGCACCTTTTGCATTAATATATGAATAAATTACTTTTCAGGGACACTACTTAGACATTGTGTCCTATGATATTAGTAATTCCCTTGTCTAAATGTCAATATCTCTAGCAGCTTTTGAATGTGGTAGCAACTTCCAGAAATTTACATCTTTTGGTATGTATAAACCACTTGTTATGCTTTTTGGTTTGCATATAAAATCAAGTCTGAAACTCTGCTCTTGGAATACAAACACTCATTTTTCGTTCTTTAAACTGATATAAAAATGACAAATGTTTCAAACCCAACCTAGTCACAAAAACATATCCTATTCATAGCTAGATAGATAACATAAACTCCCCTTATACATTATTATTATAGTTGATCACTTCTCTTGCTGTTTATGTAACTAATTTGAACTTTTTACAGGGCATTATCAGTATGGAACCTAAGAGACTCAAGTACAAATATCAATCAACTACAAGATGTACTACATGCGCAGCCCAACTACACGACTGGAGTAAATAAGGGGCATACTACAAAAGTAATGTCTATCAAACAATTGGAACTAAAAGATGAGGACATTTTTAAAGGAAATAAAGGCGCAACAAAAAACCAAGTATAAAAGGAGAGATAATTAAACTAATAAATTACCCAAATATTTTGTAGATTTGTTCCCTAGATGAAATTGGTACATTAATTGTATGGATTATTATTAAAAAAAGCAGTTCTCACCAAAACTTACTTTTTTGGAACCAAATTTCACTTGTACAGAATATTAAAATGTGCCTTAATGATTCTCATCCAGATTTTGTTAATTTACTATGCACAGACATGCTAGTCAACTTCTTAGATACACACCATATTCTTATTTCTACTAATTACGGATATATTATTCATTGTTTAAGTACAACACCGAAAGCTAAACCTAAAAAGTATCACTCAAGTATGTTACATTCTATTGCAAATTTGAAACAAATTGATTATTTTTTCAGATATTTCTTCACAAATAAATTGTTTAATTTCGTGCCCATTTTCATCTCAATATTTTTTAGCGGGGCATGACGATGGTACAATTACATTATATTCATGTACATTACAAAAATCACTTATAGCTCTATCGAACAAAAATGAAAGCCTTCATAGTAGCATAGAATGTATACAATGGTGTAATGACAAACCATGTTTATTTTATGTGAAGGACTCGTCTAATACAATTCATGTTTGGGATTTAAAAATAAGTGATTTATTTCCCCTTTACTCGGTGCCTTTTAAAGAAAAAATTACAGTGATGAAGTTATCAAAATCGCAATTGAAGGAAAACGAAACATCATATATGGTAACATTATTTCAATAAAGTCTATGATAATATACTTTTTTTTAGATTCTTGCTACTGGCAGTGGTTCGATACATTTGCACACTATCACAAAAGATGCAGATTTTAATGCAGATGCATATAAACTAGATATAAAGAATTTTTTTAATTATGTAAATCGATTGTAAACATAAGACAACTATTAAATCCATTAAAAAAAAATGTCGAAGGTATTGCAATAAATAGGTACTGTTGATCTTACCATATTATTTTTTATCTAAATAATCATAAGTAACATTTACATCACTATTTCATTTATATTGTGCAAAAATATTACACTTGTTACATCGGGCAGAATATAACTGAAAAAATGTTTATAAAGCATTACAAAGGCATTTTTATGCTCTTACCACTGATGCATGATTTTATACGCATACAATTAGACTGTTATTGTAGTATAAAATGTACGTGGTATCAAATGTTCCTCTTCAATAAACTGCCAATAGGGGGCCATACTAACTTATCCTATATGTGTTGTACACAAAATGTGTAACTGTACAAGTTTGGTTGGAATGTAAATAAATACTGAAATTAAATAATGTAATTTATTACAAATGTCATATACCATACATACTATAATTTTTTTCAATTCCTGAATTCACAGAGAAATTTAAAACATTTAAACTACGATCCGTAGCGGTAAACAATTGATAAGCATCAAAAGATAAACTATATATAGGTGAACTATTATAGGACTTCTTGCAAGATTCCATAAAATACATCTGCAAAAAATATTAGATAGAATGGAATTACAAAAACTAATACAATTTCCTACTTGTACATGTCGTACTGATCGCATATCCCACAACACCACTCTTCCATTGCCTTGTGTTCCTGATAATAGCGTACAACAACTATCTGTCTCAAAACAGTATACGGTCGAATGAAATGGATCTATCCATATTTGCACACATTGTCCAGTTCGCGTATCCCAATTCCTAACACAATTATCATAACCACAGGACATTAACATATGAGGACCCTCCCATTTTAATCCAAGAACACCTGCACCACGCGAAAAGTTTTTTCCAAGCTCCGATACTGCCACAAGCCTAATAAAAATATAGATAATACAAATTCTGTAACACTGTGGACTCATTTATTTGTTACGCTCAATTGAAACTTGTTCTTTTGCTGATATGTATCATCATTGATTTTTGTTGAAAATTCGTATAACTATATGTACGCATCACTTGATTAATAAGACATTTTCATTTGGTTTATTCAATACTGTTAAATAAAGAATAATAGTAATACCATCTTAATCTTGGGTGTTTTAGAGAGATATAGCATATCTGCCAAAAATAAGCTACAATAAAATGAAATTGTTTGAGATTGTGAATAATGTTTGGGATGGTCCATGTGACCGAGGCCTTAACAGTAACGAATATAATCCCCGACCCTTTTTTCAATCCCGGTATTTCGGGATTAAAAATTGGTAATCCCGGGATACCGGGATTGCACATGAAGCAAAATCTCGTATATCAAATTGGTAAAAGTAATTTTATTATGAACAAATTATACCTGGGCTGACTTTTGCATTTCACTGAATTCAGTGTCATTTCAGTACAAATGTAATCAACTATGAGTGCTGTTAAATTTAATTACCTTCTCTCAGTTCTTCTTTCGTAAAAATAATAAATACAGTAACGACAAGGTTACTTTCTTCATAATAAGACATTCTAATACAACTGAATTCCAAAATGTTTACCTATGGAATATTCACAAGGCGCAGCGACATTGGTGATGCTAACAAAGATATAACCGCTATTCCAATTTCGACATACTGTTGAAAAAAGAGAAATGAAAAATCCCGGGATTGGAAGCTCTCAATCCCGGGATTCGCCGGGATCAAAAAACCTCTGGGATCCCAGGATTATATACCCTACTTAACAGTTGTCAATGTTATCATATTCCATAGATATTTAATGAGTGATAAACCAAAGACCCGTGCAGTTTATGCATCAGTGAACATTTGGCAGAAAGCTTTGGTGCCTTTAGAATCAAGTATCAAGGACAAATTTTGTTTTGGGCTATTATTAAAAATAATAATAATTATACCAAAAACAATACATCACAGTTTACACATTTTAGGCTTAGATAAGAACATATACATACAATTACAAAAGGCAGTCATCAACACTTGCCACATAGTTGGGAAATTTCTAAACATAATTGAAGATACCGCACATCACTCAGAACCATGTCACTCACTTTCAACTAATACCATTCAAACACAAAATGAAACACAACACTCAATCCTCCCTACACAAATTGAAACTCTGTTGCATACACAACATAGCATTACAGAAAGTCCACCATTACCCACACACAACACTTCAACAACCACTCATGCGACACCTTTAATTCGTTCACATACACTCAAACGCAAACACACAATACACTCACAATTACCACAAAACACCAACAACACATTAGCCACTCGAGTGCAGCCTATGCGCCGAGTTAAACAACAAAAATTTACACAATAAACATAATACCTACTATTTCAAAACGCATATGTTTTTTTTATTTATTAGCTTTCAGGTCATCATGGACTACTATTTTGGATGGAAGTGTCACTTACTTAATTTTGCAAGATGCAACAGTTAGAGATACACAAACCATTCAATTATATGCTCAATGGGACAATTTCTTATAAACCTAATCACAGTAAGAAATTTAAATCATTGCAAATAAAATATAACAGACATTTACTTGTGATATGAAACTCACGAATAATGCCAGCAAAGTTTACCAAAGCCTAAGCACTCAGAAATAAATCACCCTATTAATTTCATCAATATGATGTTTTGTACATGTGGTGTTACTAGTCATACATTAAGAAATTTAAGTGCAAAAGGTTTCAACGTAATTCATTAAGTTAACAAATACTATAGGGATGACAATAGATACAAATACAAACCTATTTAAATCGAAAATTTGTATAGGTGCCACACAATTATAACCAGCAGTACCTACAGCTAAAGACGAATTTCTTGTATTTAACCTGCTTGACCAAACACGGTCACCAACAGAAAGACTGGATATAGGTAAATAAGGAAGTTGAAGTCCCAGTTTGAAGGACCACAATTTTACAAATTCGTCTTTGGAACCTGTCACAAAAATATTACCAACAAAATCAATTGCATCAATATCGCATTGATGACAATTTTCTAAATGCAAATGATTTGATTTTGAATTCCAAATAAAAATACTGCCATCTCTAAAAAGGAATACGTAATGCGACAATGAAAAGAATACTGAATGTTTACACCTTTGGCCACAAACGACATTATTTTGCTGTACCGCAAATTTACATATATCTGACTTGTTAGGTATCTCGATCAAAGTTGAACTTGTAGTGGAACGTTTGTTTCGTTTATATAAATGTATCTTATTTGCTTTACTTAACCATATACCGTCCTTTCGTAAAATGAGATATGGAATATACTTCCTCTTTTCTCTGCTTAATGTAAACTCCCGATAAACACCATTCCTCCAATTTTGAGATATCCTATATTTGTTTTGTAAGTTGAAAAATTCTAAACATCTAAAAATAGCAATAGCACATCCTATTAAAATAATAACCAAAACCTATTTAAAATAGGTACCTATTTCGCATTGAACTTTGTAATTGATTAGTAATTAAAATAAGGTCTACATTGCCTAATGTAGTGGCTTTCTTTATGATTTTATAAAATCTTTTACATGTTCGTTGAAGTTTACACAAATCGGAAATTGGGCAATATTCGAATATCCTGATTAATATTTCTGTTGAAAGATTCGTTATTTGACTCATCTTTGAAAATACACTTGTTGAGGTTTTTAAACAATTTGATGAAGGTTGTATTATTCGCCTTGTTGAATAACTCTATTTTAGGCATAACCAGAGACAATACTTTATGAGATATCTAGACTGTGCTTTATGTTTATCCATAGAAAAATGTGTTTATCTATTTGCTCTTGCTCTTGCTGCTTGCTCCATTTCGCACAATTCGCATATATAATACCTACAACTGTACATAACTTCTATTTTCCATAAAATGAATGACATTGCTAAAATTATACATAATTGTTATTGTACATAATTATCATTTTAGATAAAACATTAATAAAAGTGTGCGTCTATTAAAACTCAAACAAATGAAACAAATAACAATCATAAACTTTTTTTACTCATAAAGGTACTGTAGCCATCTTTTCTTTTTGCACGTTGTGGTTGACTTAAGTCAGTCCTGTCAATCAATAACACACCATTCATTTTATAAAAATAATTTGACTCAGTTCTCAATAACTCTTAGGTAAAGCTATAAACTTTCATGCGACCTAGGTGCCTTCACCACAGCTTTATACTGTGCCTTCATGCTCCAATGTGGCTCGCAGGTTTCTATGATGTACAGTTCCTATTGAATTGATCGCGTTCTATTCACCTTTCACGCTCGTATTAGTCGTATTATTAACAAAAGGTTTCTTTATAGATATCGAAAGAAAAAGGTTCATAGGCGCAGTGTAGCCAGTCCTATAATTATTAATATTTTTAACAAAAGTAGTTCTCGACAGTCGACACCATAAGGTATTAGAAGAGGAAGTATGGAACATGAAGATAATCCCAAAATGCAAAGAAGAAATAGGAGGTCAAAGTAGTGGCTTCTTATGTAAACACCACTGTCGAAATGAACCTGATCGAATCCAAATCGACAGGTAGCATTGGTTGTCCCTGTTCAACGCTACCTTTGTTATCACACACTATCTTTGTCGTCGATGAACGTCAAGGATTTCTTCCGCACTTCACCTTGGCCTGTGCAGTTATAAATATTCAGCATGTTGAAAGATCACAGATCACAGATCTCGCCGGAAAGCCGAGATGCAAATCGAATTGACCACTTTACGTTGAGTTTTGGACTGAATGGACGAACTGTACAGTTCAAAACTAACAAAAACCGTAGCGCGAAGGGCCCGTTTTAAGGTAGCCCTTCTCGTTCCGATATGCCTCGCAGAGCAAGACGCACAATGCCGATCTTAAGGCGAAATTGATCGCGCTCTTTTCACCCTTCACGTTCACATTTTAACAAAAGGTTTCTTGACGATATCGAAAGAGAAAAGTTCATAGGCGCAGTGTAGCTAGTCCTTATTATTAAATATATTTAACAAAAGTAGTCCTAGGCACCGTAAAGTAGGAGAGGAAGGATTATGTATGTATGTACAAAAGTATACTACTATATGGCGCCTTCAATGAAAAAAGTAAGTATGGAACATGAAGAGAATCCCATAATTCAAAAAGTGTTGGAGTAAGTAGTGGTTTCTTATGTGAACACCACTGTTGAAATTAACCTGATCGAAACCAAATCGACAGGTAGCATAGGTTGTCTCTGTTCAACGCTACATTTGTTACTACATACTATCACTATCTTTGTCGTTAATGAACCTCAAGGATTTGTTCCGTACTTCACGATACAGTTCCCGCATTAACTGTGGCTGTGGCCTGCGCACACTGACCTTCAGTGCCTGCGCAGTTGAAAATTTTCAGCATGTTGAAAGATCGCACTGATCGCAGATCTCGCCGGAAAGGGGAGATGTGAGTGGGATTGCCCACTTCACGTTTGGTTTTGGACTGAATGGAAGAACTGTACAGTTCAAAACTCACAAAAATCGTAGCGTGAAGGGCCCGTTTAAGACTAGAAAAGGACCTGGAAACTCGTCAAAATTACCTATCCAGGACGTCCAGGAGTAGCTAGAAAAAGTTGTTTTGGAACTGTAAACGATGTGTATTGCTTGATTATACAATGATGTGTCTACCAGTAGGCTAAAGCTTAGTTCAAACCACAAAAATCGGCCAGACGAATGGCTATGCAAGGAATTCCGCTTTGATTCTTAAAAAATTCACTAAACCTCTAAAACCATTAACTACACACCCTGTATAATCAATGCTTCCACTTATTCACATAAATTGGCAAGTGCGCATTTTTCCTTACTTATTTTTGGCAATACTGCTTACGTGCAGCAGTACCAAATATTTTATATTTCCATTGTTTTTTAATTTCTCGAAATATAATTCCTCATAAACAAAGTGCTAAAATTAAATTTGCTGTGTTATGCTTGTAAATATCAAAGTCCAAAACTTTTCCTTAACCAAATACACTTGAATAGTAGTAATCATTTAAACATTGTTGTTTTCATTGGCCATTATAAACATTCTGAAAGTGTAATTATATTACTATACCTACAATGACAGGATTTGCATTAAAAATTAAAACAAAAACTGGACAACATGTGGTTAGAACGTTAAATTGTGATAGTACTGTGGGAAATTTAAAAAGCGAATTATTAACTTTGCAAAATATACCCATAAATCGCTTACAAATTCTAAGTGGTTTTCCCCCAAAAGCATTTGATCTTACATCTGATACTACATTGTTAAGCGAGTTGGGTATAAAATCAGGTGATACTCTAATTGTAGAAGAGAAACCAATAGCACCTGAAACTCCTGTTCGTCTTCATCCTGTGAGCACTGAACAAGGTAGACATCATGTTTCCGAAAACCAAGTTGGTTGTCATGGAATATTAATGAAAAAAATTGTACCTGCCGATAATTCGTGTTTATTTACAAGTATACATTTTGTACTAAATGGTAAAGTAGAAAACTCTGAAAATGTAGCTCCACTAATGAGACAAATGATTGCCGAAGCAATTTCTAAAGACCCTGAAAATTTTTCAGAGGCTATCCTGGGAAAACCTAATCAAGAATATTGTAATTGGATTTTAAATGATACAACTTGGGGAGGAGGAATCGAAATAGCTATACTTTCAAATCACTTTGGAATTGAAATTGATGTGGTAGATACAACAAATGCTGTTATTAATAGGTTTGGAGAAGATCGAGACTATGCACATCGGGTGTTATTGTTATTTGATGGTATCCATTACGATCCGTTATATTTAGAATCTTTGGAGGTAACTTGAAGTTGTATTATATATCGTGATTATATATTTAAGTTATTTTTCATTATAGGGTAATGTTATACAAACAATCTTCCCGGTTGATGATGACAAAATTTTAAGGGAAGCAGAGCAAATAGCACAGGAGGCTAAATCAAGTCGACAATTTACAGATGTCAATAAATTCACAGTAAAGTGTTTGGTGTGTAATATTTTAATAAGCGGACAAGGTGAGGTGCAACAACATGCTAAAAGTACAGGCCACATGAATTTCGGCGAAGTATGATTAAATCACTAAAATTGTTCTTAATAACTCAGCATATTCACAAAAAATACTGTACCTATGTAAATTAATTTGTCAATCTTTTCAAACGTGTAACAAATTACATTTTGTGTTCAATATATTTCTATTGTAATAAGCATTTGATCATCGCATTGACTGTTAGATTCTTATGAAACATTTTTAATTAATTCCATGTTTGAACTGTGTGAAGCTATAACACACAAAACTGATGAGGGCTGTTGTAATGCAAAGAATGGCTCATTATCTAATCATCAATTTACAAAACATACTCTGTAATATTACTACAGTTACATATGTATCACTTGTAGTCTTTCATATGATTAGCAAATAACACTCAAATATGTACAATCGTTAAAGGTCTTGGATTATCTCGTGAACGACACGTGACCACGTCGCAGTTAACCCTTCAGTACACTCTACCTAGTGGAATCCACCGCATTTTTTTAAGAGTATAGGAAAATTTTAACAAGGATTAAGTTCAGTTGCTATTGTTCCCAGTATACCTTGGGCCACATGTTTACTACATTTTGTCACCGTTGTGACCTTAATTTAGTTTGCCAATTACCTCTTTTCAGTTGAGTGCGGTGTAATCCACCATAAGGCGTGTGCGCTATTAAGGTAGCCACACACATACGGTGTACAAAACTGCGCAGTCTAAGCCTTGAGGATTTCCTTTAAATGAGGCTGCCCCACAGACGCACTGAGATTTAACGTCAGTTCGTGAACCGTACCGACGATTGATAATACTGCGATTGCTGGTTATCTTGTACACGTCCTAGTTGGGAGCTGGGGCGCTGGGCGAACTTGAATAACTCAATGGACTTTCCTGAGACCGCGGGATATACTTCTTGGGGTTGAAGATTAGTGTCTGGATGGTAGTAGCGGCCGAATTGACGTTGATTTTGTACAGATGCAGCCTCCTTAACAAGCTAATGCGTCATGGTTAAGTGACCCATTTTGGAAGCCCTCGTAATTTTATAGCGATGGCATTTCCAATAATGTCAAACCGGCAAAATACATCATTTACGATACTCAATTGAATGCAGTGATACATTGAAATCTCTAATTCTACACCCTGTATTACATACATTTAAGTATGCACTCTGTACGTTAAACCTTTCGGTACCACCACACACGCCGAGTTTGGCCTGTACAGGCAGGCCTGCGCAGTTATTCACAATCGTTTTTCGAATAGGATTTTGTGGACTGTACAGTCCAGATAAATTGGTAACGGTAGACGAAATTGATGAAAGTAATCTGATGAAAAAATGTTTGCCTCAACACATAAAAAATTTGATTTTCATAGTCGCATTTTTTGTTGAATTTAATATATTTCTGTAGACAATTTATAATGTTTAAACTTAACAAATGAAAACTTGACTGTTTGAGATTTATACAATTAACGGTTTATTAACCGACTATGGCCAGAGCGTCAGTAAACAAAGGTTTTGCATTGCGGTGGAATCCACCATTCCGCATGTGCTAGCGATAAATTTTAAGCGCGTGTACTCAAGGGTTAACTAAAACTCGTCAAACTTTTATGTAGCAACTTTTCTAAAAATATCGTCCATCATTATGAAACAATAAGCGTGTAATTATGACTGAACAGTAAGTAAATAAAATAAATTACCAATATACCATATGAAATTTGTTGATATATGAGAACAAGAACACATGATTTACATTTTGGCCCCTTTTCCAAAGTAAGATGTTTTTATACTTCACTTATTACCAAATTTCGTAGTTATGGCTCCTCCTACTCGCAGCTATGCGGTTACGTGTCGTTAACGAGATAATCCAAGACCTATACATTAGTGTGTTGTATGAGGCAACTATGTCTCATACAATTCTTTAATAATATACTTCTCACAAATGAGCATGTATGGAAAATGTTTAGCAGAATGTATTGACAAGTATTCCAGGTCAGCATTGAGATTGTATTTTCCCCTACTTCTTACTACTTTAGCTTTGACACATATTCTCGGATGTGATATATTGCTATTCATTATAAATAGGCACCTCCTATTAATACATAGTAACAATTAAAAAGAAAAACAATGATTTGCAAAATATAATTATATTTTTAGAAAGAAAATAGGTCACAATGCCAACAATCATTTTAAACAGTGAAGTAAAAATAAATAAATTAACATTTCATTATTAAAATGTCATGTCTATGCATATCAAAAATTCATAAAAAAAACCATGTTTTACATACTTTTTTTTTCAATTCTTCATATCAATATTAAGTTACTTCTTTTGATGGAAATTGGTCTGATGCCTTTTAAAAGAATCGTCTTTTCTTATGCTTCCTATATGCTGCCTCATCATAGTCAACACTATATTATTTTTCTATAATATATCCAGATTAATTCAATTTTGGTTACCTGATAGGCTGTGATAGCTTTCATCAGATATAGAAACCACTTGATGTAATAACAGGTGCAGCAGTGGATGTAATGAACGAGTATAATCAATTTTTAACTAAACTAGTTTTAATAGAACAAATTTATGACAACTAAAACAAAAACTTATGACACTATTACCACAGTCAATATATGTTGTCTGTGTTATTACCACGATATTTACTGTTTGTGTTTACTGTATCTATTATTTATTTCATTGTGTGTAATTTTCTTTGGCTATATTCAATAGTAACTGTACCTATTTTGGTGTTAATAAATACTACTACTACTACTACTACTACCACCAACACTTCTCCTTAATTGAAGCTCATTTTTCAGAAACAAACTGTCTTAAACCTTAGTTTAACACATTGTTCACCTGACAATTGTTTGAACAATTTGTTGCACTTCAGCTCCAACTGATTTTAATTCCCGCACTACCTCGACAAACTTTAAGAAATGTTAATTTCGTAATAGGTAGCTGTGGTGGGTTAAATAACAACGGTGGAAGAACAATACAGCTAATATGGTTGACCATATTAGCTGTATTGTTCTTCCACCGTTGTTATTTAAGAAATGTGTTTCCAACTGTCTTTATGTTTGATCGTTAATAAGTTTTTCTGCAAATACAATTGACTGACTCCCCCCTTTTTTTTGAGAAAGTGACTAATGCAGACCACCTTTCATAAGCAGTAGTTTTGTCTTTCACGTGTTGTAAATGTGAATTTCCGATATACTCTATAATTAAAGCTTTACATTTATTGTCCTTCTTTTTGTTTTTCAGCCAGGTTTTCCTTTTTCTCCATAACATAATGTTTTACCTCTTGCACATCATGAAGGATTTCCATTAGAAATTTCCAGTGATTGTAGTCTTGTCCATTAAATTGATAAATACCATGTTCTTCCAGGAGTGAACTTCCGGTTACCATTTTCACAGTTATACCATGTTATTTTCTTTTGCAAATTCCTCGTTGTCACATGTATCTACATCCAACTCTGGGCCCATAATCTGTTGATGTAATAACAGATGCAGAAGTGAATGCAATCAAATCATGCAATCAGTCTAGGGAGGGCTATAAGTACAATATACAGGGTGAGTTTTTTCCGACGTATAGCATGGGGATCTTGGAAACTAGCAGAGATAGAGAGACGATTAAATGGGGAAAGAATTGCAGTTTTACCAGCTCAATTCAACGAGCTTTTCGTTTTTTGAAAAAAATGCATGGCTAACTAGATATCTCAAAAAAATCATTTTTTCGTTTTTTTGTTTAGTGCCTATAGCTCTGTTATTATTGATTTTAGAAAAAATGTGTAAAGGAAATGGTTGTAGATAATTATGGGCTTAATAATACCGTTTAATCAAATTTTTTATTTATGCTCTAATTTTTGAGTTATGACACAAACTTGTATTTTTTCTAATGGAAACCATAGTTGGCCGTGACTTTATAAAAAAGGCCCTTTTTCGACGATTCTAACAGTATATCACTTGACATACTTATTTTCATTACTATAGAAATTATGGCCATTTTTTTGTTTTTAATGTCGCATTGTTTGAGTAGTAGACTATAGAAACAATTGATGCATGCGCATCGCATTTAATAATAAAATTCAAGTTAGTTATAATAAAAAAAAATTAATCTCGAAACTATAGGTAAACATATTTATTTGCATATACAGCTCTACCCTCTCTACTTATAAGTTGCGTATATGCTAAAAAGCTACAATTATTATTACTATTATAGAAATATTTTAATGAAATTGTATGTAGAAAATGATAAACGATAAATAAATAAATAATAAACGCATGTATCAATTGTTTCCATAGTCTACTACTTAAACAATACGACATTAAAAACAAAAATTTGACCATAATTTCTACAGTGATGAAAATAAGTATGTCAAGTGATATATTTTTAGAATCGTCGAAAAAGGGCCTTTTTTATAAAGTCATGGCCAACTATGGTTTCCATTAGAAAAAACACAAGTTTATGTCATAACTCAAAAATTAGAGCATAAATATAAAATTTGATTAAACTGTATTATTGAGCCCATAATTATCTACAACTTTTTCCTTTACACATTTTTTCTAAAATCAATAATAACAGAGCTATAGGCACTAAACAAAAAAACAATAAAATGATTTTTTGGGGATATCTAGTTAGCCATGCATTTTTTTTAAAAAACGAAAAGCTCATTGAATTGAGCTGGTAAAACTGCAATTCTTTCCCCATTTAATCGTCTCTCTATCTCTGCTAGTTTCCAAGATCCCCATGCTAAACATCGGAAAAAACTCACCCTGTATATAGGCCTTAAAGCTAATACAGTCCATACCATGGAGAGTAGCAATCCGAGTACCCTCTTAATTTATTATTGAATCTGTGAGTTGCTTATTTTTAGGCAAAACGAGTAGGAAGACCAGAGAGTTTAGATTAATAGAAAATTGCTTTTCCGTAATGATGGTCAAATGAATTTTATTTAGATAAGAATTTCAGTACCACAAACAATTCGCGGCGGAAGTAATAGGGATGGCACTTGTTGCTTATCATGAATAGCTCATTGTTAAGATTGTTATTTTGACAAGTAATTAAATTAAAACAAAATTCCATTTGTTTCAAATTCAGTCTTAATATGAAATGGTGTGGAACTGGTCGGAATGGAAAAAATTAATGTGCTTGTTTGATTTTTTGTGTAATTTGTGCAAATAAATTTAAACATTCTTTGAGCTGCTCAGGTATATCAGTTTTAAAAATTGTAATTCCTTACTTTCAAATAAGTATTTGTTAAGTTTTTGCAAAAAATTAATAAGTTTGTCTTGAAATTAACTGAGTTGTTATCTGTAAAACATCAAAACACGTGCGATACCTTGAAAATGGTTAAGCTGCGTGCCATTTAAAGGTTTACGCTACATCTCAAATGACAAATAACCTTAGAATATAAAAATGTACAGATACGCCTTTCCATATACGAACGTTATTAAAACATGAAGCCAACACTAACGAGAGAGTGTACACATTTAATACTCGCACATCCCTTAATGTTTTAGTTTATCATTTTCAATAAGACATATTATAGATTTTAATCACATATGTTAGTTGTAATGTTGACAATTGGACAACAATGCATTGCAAACTACAATAAATAGACTGAATTGTCCAGCTCGCTTTACTCCCCAGTCTGATTCTCATTATGAGCATTTAGATCTTCTTTAATGGCGCTATCCTTGCCCTGGCTTCACAAACCAATGTAAACAAACGTTTCTACAATTTATATTCTAAGCAAATAACTAATTATACTCAAATCAATTTGAGAATTGCTGCAATTTAATTTAATCTGTATTTGGTGATGGATTATAATAATAAAATCTATTGCGTCATATTTAGTTTTATCCGAGATAATGCTAACTTGTTTTTCCTCCTTATAAAGAAATGAAGGCGTTGGGAATATCATTATTAAGTACTTAGATATCTACTATAATATATAATTATTGCTTAATAATGAAATATTCTATTAAATGTGATAATACACCATGGTCACAAATATTGTTATCTGTTGTAGGTGAGTTTTGTTAAACTGTTTTGAAGTTTTGAAAAAATTCAGAAATAATTAAGAGATTTTTAAAGTAAGTAAGTAGACATAGTGTAAAGTAATATATGTACCTAACACATCTGTGTTAATACAGGTATCCACTTATATTTTCCCTTGTTTTAGCTGCCTTAACTTCTTAAAAGGTTCAGGATGGAAATATGCGCTTTTCACTGAAAATAAGGTTGTTTCACTGTATATTACTTTACACTATGGTACCTATTAGCTACTACGGCAGGATTATTTAAGGTTTATTTTAATGAAATGGCCGTTTGTAGAATGAAATTGGCGTAGGTTGCCTAGAATTTTGTTCTCATTCGGTACCTATAGATGCACACTCGCAGTGGTATGTAAGTTGCAACACCAATAAGGAGTACACATTTTGTAACTAAACATGATCTTGGGCTGCTAATTAGCACTTTATTGATAACCACAGGCAATGGTAGTCCTCCAACGTGAATTGCAAGTTACTTGGGACACGACCTCAATCAGAAATAAACAATTAGCTATATTTCATGCCACCATGCGAAGTTCAATGTCTGTTTTTTATTATTATTACCTTTTTGTAGTTAAAGAGCTCTAGTTAGGTTGGTTAAGACATTCGTACTTTATGGTGTTGTAATTTTCATAAGTCACTGGTAATATTACTGTACCATAGATGTATATTATGGTAAACATTGGTTTATCACATTGAGTGAGGGATCTTCACTGAACTATAATGACATTATATAGTAAAAAAACAAAGTCGAGTATTTCATTATGTGAAGGGATGCTAAGTACTATTCTAAAAGCCCCTTTTTGAGTTACATATCCATCTAAAAATATTGTTTTAATTGTAGTTGCTACCAGCAGCTTTACAAGTGGACTTCAAATGGCTTGGACATCGCCTACAATTCCCATACTAACATCAGAAAATTCACCTATTCCGATGACTTTGGAAGAAACTTCTTATTTGGGCATAATTCCATACCTTGTAGCCATTTTATATTGTCCAATTGTTAGTACAGTCATTGATATAATTGGAAGAAAATATACACTGCTTATAGTTGTTACACCACAGTTAATTGGTTGGCTTATGTTAGCATGCGCGCAATCCCGTATATTGCTATTTTGTGCTCGAACCATATCGGGACTTACGGATGGCGGTATTTTAATAGCGATTCCCATATATTTAGGGGAAACTTTGGAACCAAAAATCCGCGGTAAATTGGTATGCTTGATTTCAACTTCTTTGTATATGGGACAACTGGTAGTAAATATTGTTGGATCTTACTCATCAATTAGTGTAACTGCATTTATTTGTAGCATATTTCCAGCAATCTTTATTATCTTCTGGCCAATTTACCCAGAAAGTCCATACTATTTACTCATGAAAGGAAAACATAAGGAAGCTGAAGTTTCGTTAAATAAATTAAGAAAAAATTCAAATATTCAACAAGAGCTGCACGAATTGGAACTGAGTGTCAGAAGGCAAATGTCAGAACCAAAATCAATGAAAGATTTCTTCCGCCAACAACATAATCGTAGTGCATTGTTTGTTGCTGTAGGTTTAAGGATTGCCAATCAATTAAGCGGAATTACGGCATTTACAATGTATACTCAGCATATATTCAAATACTCTGCTAGTGATATTTCGAGCATAACCTCGTCCATTATTTTCTTTGGTCTCTTAACCACACTGGTTTTGTTGGTGTCACTATTTATAGATAAGTTTGGAAGAAGGCCGTTAAGCATTATTTCAAGTGCTGGATGTACAATCACTCTGGGCTTATTGTCTATCTATTTTGCCATTGAAGAATTTACGTCAATTGATACATCTTTAGTAACCTGGCTTCCCATTGTGCTAATGATGTTATTCATTATTGTATTTTGCCTAGGACATGCAATGATTCCCACTGTAATGTTAAGCGAACTATTTTCAGTGAATATGAAGGGAACATCTTTATGTGTGATGAATATATTTACTTTATTGTGTATAGCATTCACAAGTAAAATTTTTCAAATAGTGACTAGTAATGTGGGAATGTTTGCATCATTCTTATTTTTTGCTGTCTGTTCTTTTTTTAGCAGCATATTTTGTTACTATTGTGTACCAGAAACAAAGGGGAAAACTTTAGAAGAAATTCAACAGATTTTCCTTCACAAAGCTAGACAGAATGCTAATTAATTAGAGAATGAAATACAATGTCAACAACAAAAGGACGCTTTTGTATTATTTAATTTTCTTTTCACAATATTCAACTTAATCCCCCTTCCCTCCTCCATTTGATAAGAAAGGAGACGAATGTAAATTTCCCATTGGATTTGTTATGTAATCTGGGGCAAAATAGCATTGATCCACACATGTGAATTCCCTATCGAATTTAAAAGGGTGACCTTAACAAGTATTGGGCGATAATAACGCCGTTTTGGTGTTATTTTATAATTTTCAAGAAAAGGTATGAATGGTATGATTGGGACTTCCACCGAAAATTTCAATATCTCCAAAACGAAACAACGTGCGGAGATGTATTAACACTGTTAAAAAACATAAATGCTTTATCTTTTTGAGAACGCCGAAGGATTTGGTTTGAAAACTCACTGATTAACTGAATGGAATGGTTCCTATACTAATTTTGCCATCAATGTGATGAAAATTTTCATTCTTTTTCAATTTTATTGTGTCCTTGTGTCGCTATCTCCAATAGTTCAGGAGATACCTATTTGCGATTGCACAGTTTTGTGGAGTATCATTCCTTGTATGTTTACTGTGGTCAGAGACACTGTACCCTGTGGTCATTCCGTTGGCCTGTGGACACTGGGCAGTGCAGTGAACTCTATAGTATACAATTATACATACAGAGTTGGAGTCATTGAATAAAGAATAGAGAGGAAGGAGAGTAGGTATCGTATCTGGGCGCGTTCAGCCGGCATAGCGCTGACAAGCAAACAAATTTGTGATGGGCTGCAGCGCTTAAAAGTGGCTGAACGGACGTCACCGTGTTAACATAACCTAGGTAATCCAGAATAAGAATTTTTCAAAGTGCGTTTTTTTAAAACATGGAGCAAATTATTAACCATTTATTATTGGATATTCTGCAAGATGATGTATTGGATAATCCATTATTAGAATTAATGCCATTGGCACAAAATAATGAAAATGCTTTGCAATTATTTAATTTGGTTGCGGAAGAGAATGATGAACCTGTACGTAATGCCAATTACTTTGAGGAAGTAATACCCAGGTATTCACCGCAGGACTTTTATGAGCATTTTAGAATGTCCACAGAGGTCATGGAGGTATGTACATATAAAATTTGGTTTAGTAGGTATTACAATTTCAAATAAACTTTTTAAAGTTTCATTTGTCTATTTCAGATGCTTATTGGTAGTATTGGCAATCGATTACATATTCAAGGTAGAATAAACTTACAAAAAAAAATCCTTTTTACGGTATGGATGCTAGCGAAGCCAGAATCCTATTTAGCATGCTGTGACAGATTTGGATTGTCTAAGGGTACAGGTCATTTAATTTTTTACGAAGTTTGTAATATTCTGTGCGATATGATGCCACAAGAAATAACATGGCCTACTGATGAGCAGGCTATTATGATAGCCAACAGGTTTCAAGAACGAACAGGCTTTCCCGGAGTTGTAGGAGCGATCGACGGGTGTCATGTCCCTATAAAAGCTCCTGCTCATAATGCTATTGACTATTACAATAGAAAACAATTTCATTCTGTTGTTTTACAAGGGGTATGTGACCATAAATGCCTCTTTATTGACATTTTTGTAGGTATGCCCGGACGTGTACATGATGCTAGAGCTTTTAGAGTAAGTCCATTATATGACAGAATAATAAGTGAGAATGCACCTTTAATTCCTGACAATTTTCATCTTCTTGGTGATAGTGCGTATCCCATAATGAAGAATGTGATGGTGCCATACACTGTGGCCCGAAATAAAGGAGTACATTTTTTAATCTGAAATAACTTTTTTGTTTTTAGGGCGATTTATTTTCTTTTTACAGGGTTAATACCTCAGCATGTCCCCAATATGAGTGCAAATTTTGGTATAAATAAAATGTACAGGGTCGGACTTACAAATTTTTTTCTTTAATGGTGCATTTGTGATCGTTGCAAATGAAACATGTTTTAGCTAAATTTGAACTGATATGCTCTTTCGGTAAGGTAAGTACCCAGAACACTTCTGTACAAACGAAATTCTCCGAAATTGTAGGATTTGCGAAATATCATTTTTTTATTTAAATGGTACTAAGTACGCGCATTAGCCATAAACAAAAGAAAAATATCGAATTTTAATATTTATGTAAATTTAAATGTTTTTCTAATATCTTCACTAAAACGGAAGCTCCTTTTAGCACTAAATTACATCTTTCCTGCCATTTCTTCGAACGAATGCAGTTTGTATGGAACAACTTTGAACAGCGTACAATAAATGGGGCCATCAATTTATGGCGCAGAAGGCTACAAGAAGTGGTGAACAATCATGGTGGCCACATTCATAATATTTTACTTTAAGTTATAAATTATGTAGCTAATTTTCTTAGTTATAATTTGTGTTATTTAATAAAATGTATTATTTCCTTATTTCAATAAAAAATGATATTTCGCAAATCCTACAATTTCGGAGAATTTCGTTTGTACGGAAGTGTTCTGGGTACTTACCGTACCGAAAGAGCATATCAGTTCAAATTTAGCTAAAACATGTTTCATTTGCAACAATCACAAATGCACCATTAAAGAAAAAAATTTGTAAGTCCGACCCTGTACATTTTCTTTATACCAAAATTTGCAATCATATTGGGGACATGCTGAGGTATTAATCCTGTAAAAAGAAAATAAATCGCCCTAAAAACAAAAAAGGTATTTCAGATTAAAAAATGTACTCCTTTATTTCGGGCCACAGTGTATAGAGATAATGGGCATTTGTCACATATGCAAATAAATTTTAATACTACTTTAAGCACAGCACGAAGTAAGATTGAGCAAGCATTTGGACGATTGAAAGGGAAATTTCGAAGATTGAAGTATCTCGATATGAATGTTGACAATGTTGCAAGAGTTATTACAGCGGCTTGCACACTTCATAATTACATAATTCGCAGGGAAGGCATGCAAAACTTCCACATAGATGTTGACGAAATTCAAGAAAATGCAAATCAAGGTGAACCTCGTTTAGAATTGTTTGATGATCATTTACAAAATATCGGGACTCAAAAACGAAACCAAATAATGGAGGACATCTACTAAGTCCCAAAATAATTACTACTTCATAGTACAGTGATTATTTTCATATTAAGTTTTATTTTTATGAATAAAGTCTACAAAAATAGTTAACTGTTGGTAACATTTTTTTGGGTTTGCAATAACCCTACAACTTCCTTTAATATGTTATTCCTTTCCTTCTGTGTCTGAAGCTGTTCTTTATAAACTTGTTTAATTTCTTGTAACTCTTTTAACTTCTTCTCTTCACAAGCAATAAAGTGTTTTCTGAATTCCGCCAAGTCCCTATTTTTTTTTCGTAGGGTACCATCAACAGAGGAATTCAAATTGGGAATATTTGATGCTGTTGTGCGTGAGAGAGACTGTGATGTAGTAGCTGACTGTTGACAATCTGGGGATAAAGCGGATGGGGTTAGGGGTGATAAAGATGAGACAGAAGTTACAGGTAAAGTCGTTAAAGTTGGTATAGTCCATACGATCGGCAATGTCACTTTTCTCATTAAGCCGTAAATCAAATCTCATTTATAACGAGATCGATAGTTTCATTCAATATGCACCTCTAATGCAAAGTAAAAACCAGTTCCATACGGGCGAATGTTGTTCAAAACAAATCTTATGGAAACTTGAATACAATAGAACAATAGCTTTCAACTACCTGTCTAGTCAGCGGTTGTTAATAGTTTCATTACAAAGTAATATATCAATTATTAATACAAACATCACAATTTCATAATGAAACTAGTGTATCTTCTATTGAGAACCGCTGCCAGTTAGGTAGTTCAAATCTATTGTTCTATTGTATTCCAGTTTCCATAAGATTTGTTTTGAACAACTTTCGCCCGTATGGAACTGGTTTTTACTTTGCATTAGAGGTGCATATTGAATGAAACTATCGATCGCGTTATAAATGAGATT
This sequence comes from Pyrocoelia pectoralis, assembly GCA_036250285.1. Lineage (NCBI taxonomy): Eukaryota > Metazoa > Arthropoda > Insecta > Coleoptera > Lampyridae > Pyrocoelia > Pyrocoelia pectoralis. Next base: position 47,347,907 of record CM070074.1, read on the forward strand.
TGATTTACGACTTAATGAGAAAAGGGACACTGCCGAGCGTATGGAGTATAGTGAGGGTGACATGATTGATGTAGATGGAAGGTTATTTACAGATAAAGGCCTGGATTGCTCAGTAGTAGAAGATATTAAATGTGGTGGATTAATAGTGGCGTCTGACAAAAATATCTCATCCATTACATCAAAGAATTCCCAAGTTTGCCTGCCTCGGCCAGTTTTTCTCTTCGTGTCTTTAATTGTTTTAAATGTACCCTTGAGATTTCGAAACTTTCGATCACACATTTCTTCTGTGACACTGTATCCATGTTTGTTTATTTCTTTTGAAATTTTTGTCCACAGAATGCTATTTTTACATTTTGGGTTCCTGAAGTTTTCTGTTTCAGATCGGTACAATTCCAAAAGTAACATTGTTGACTTCGTTGACCAATTAAATGGTTTGCTTTCTGCAGTATCATTTGCAGCTTTCTCTATTTCTGCAGTACGTTGTTGAAGTAGTTGTGCGATAACCTCATCTTTAACGGCCTCATCTATAAGAAAGAAAATGTTCTAAACTTCACTGCACTTGACAATAAATATATATATTTAAAGTCCAAAGTTAGTGTAATAACAAGAAATTAATATTTTTTTTAATTAATTAATTTTTAGATTAAATTTCCTATAAGTAAATTATACCTAAATAAATGCATAACATCCTTGCTAAATGCATACCTTCAAAAATCGCTTGGACTAAATTTGTTGGAACTTCACCTTCTACGATTTCCCCATTTACATTAAATTGTAACAACGTTGTATTTTCACAACTCATTGTAAATATTGAACGTGAATCGTGAAATGAAATGCATAAATACAAATTCTAGGTTATGTTTCCGTTAATAAACAAACTGCAATGCAACATTTTGCTTAGTTTAAGCGGGAACTCAGCAAAAATATATCCGCTTGGAAAAATGGCGACAGCTAGCAAAGCGCTGTTGGTTAGCACAACGTTCAATTAGATCGCTGAGGCAGCGCTATGTCAGCGATGAGCCGGCTGAACGTGCCCATTGCTGCATAAAAATTGGTTACGGAAGTTCAGCCATTTGTACACCACTGTTGAGTCATCTTTGTTTACATTTTGGTCGTGTTGACAGTTGACCATAACCTGCAAAATTTGAAATATGTATTTATTTGTTGATTGTTACAGTCACTGAACTCCAGTGAACTCTATACTAACAGAGTTCACTGCTGAACTCCAATTAGAGTTATAAATATGGCAATTGTTTCTGTCAATTTCTATGTAACAGTTTATTAAATTTATAGTTTATAGTTGGAGTTCACTGCACTACTTTCACGGCGATTTTTGTAGTCGGGAACACAACAAACAGGAAATTTCAATTTTATAATCGAAACATTTTGAAAATACTTACAATAGATGGCAGTAAATATTTAAAACGTTTACAATTTTCTATCTGTAATATACGACAAAAGTCGACGTAATACGAAGTACACTTACGGCAACGTCACAGCCTACGGTAACGTTTTAAACCATTTCGTATTTATTTAGTCTATTGCAAATTCTGTATCATGTTACGTGGTCTGTTTAATTTTTAAATTATGTGCTCTTGCACGGTGTTTTAAATAAGTGATTTGTTTAATATTTCAACGGAAAAGTGAATTATGTGCAAATTGTCTGAAGGGAATTTAACTCTTTTCACTGACATATTATAACATGGACGAAATTGAAGATGAAGCTCCTGACCCACAAGAACAACTTTTTCACAATAATGTACGGGAACAAATTGTAAGTATTAAATTATACATGTTATATTATGTGTACTTCTTGAAAATCTCTTTGAATTATATCGAACACTGCCGTGGTGCTCATTTCACTATTCTCCTGTAACGTAACCATTCTTTTTGGATTTCATTGATGAGCACAAGTAAAATTCGACTTCATAGTAAAATTGTTTGTATTCGATTTTTGGATTAAAATTTAATTATATGTGGCGACCCTATTTTGTTGCTTGTCTTATTTTTAGATTGACATGAAAATAATATCATTTTCAGGCTTCAGCTGCATCTCGGAGATAATTGTAGGTTTATTTGCGTAAACTGTCAAACATTTTGTTGTGTTGTATTTACCCACAGAAGAGCCAACCGATTAGTTAAATAGTTACGGATCAAAAAGTCTAGGGGCGTAGAAGGCACAAATTTCTAATCCATTTTTTCCAAGTAGTTTCCATTAATTAATTGAAAAATCAATACGCACGTTGTAGTTACGTCATATTTGAAAAAAATACGGCAATTATCTCTTGGATAATACCGAGTGTAATAATAATAATGGACTTGATTGTTACAACAAATTTTTACTTTCCCGTGCATTGTGCATATACACACGTGGTATACACGTAAGTATGTATAGTTATTTTTGTATCTACTGCGCGAAATGCCACTTTGGTGATCGAGAACTGATAATAGTCGAGATCACCAGTTTTTCGCGCACGATTGCAAACAAAATTTTTTCTACAAACGTGAAAATGTTCACAATTATTTTAACGTTCAAATACAAAACTCTCATATAGTTTATATCTAACGACGCCGTGCGCGAAATACTTACTTCGCGCACGGTGTTATGGTAACGTAGGAAAGTGAAAAAAGGGTCACTTCGCGTATTGTTATCAATGCACAAACCTTGTCGTTTTTTGACGTTTGTAGAAAATAGCTATTTATGATATGAGTGTTAAAAGTACTATTTTATTTTGTGAGTGAAAGTTTGCAAAACGAGCGAAGCGAGTGGAGCAATTTCACGAACTGAAAACTTGCACAAATGATACTATCAAGTGTGTAAATTGTTTACGAGCTCAAGAAAAGTTAGGTCTACAACTTAATGTAGATCACACGTGTTTTGATAGAAACTGCAAAGTTTATCAAAGATATGTATGTAGAAGAAGAAAAACGACAAACCAATTACACAGCATAGCAATTAAAACATAGTGAAAAATGTAGGGAATCAAGTTTTGTTGTTATCCATCAAAATATACAAAGCATAAAAAGCAAGGTTGAAGAAGTGAAAATATTTCTGGAAAGTGAAAATGCACATGTATACTGCGTTACAGAAAGTTGGTGTGTAAATAATGAAAAAGAGAATCTAAACATAGCTGGATACACGGTTGCAAGTACTTATTCAAGGAAAAACTACCTACACGGGGGCGTTATGGTGCTAGTGAAAAGTGGTGTTTTATATAAGAACATCTCAGAACTAGATAGTGTGAGTGTTGAAAAGATATTTGAAACTGCGGGAGTTATCATAAACTTGGGTAAGGAAAATATTATTATAATAGGCATTTACAGACCACCAGACTCTCAAGTAAATCTATTTTTTGAACTTTTTGAAAAGTGTTTATTTTTAATATGTGAAAAGACTTATTGCCAAAAAATTATAATTTGTGGGGATTTTAACATAAGATATCTTGACGGAAAGTCCGCAGAAGACGAAATTAATTGACCTAACCACCTCATTAAATTTCAATACAGTTTTCACGGAGCCCACCAGACTTCATAAAAATACAAGCACTGGTATAGATTACATTTTCACCAATTTTAGCAATAACCTAGCATCAAAGACTATAATTCATAACGGATTATCCGATCATACAGCCCAAAAATAGCTTTTCCAGTAGAAACTAAGCCAGAAAGGGAAACCACTACATATCGCTGTTTGAGTACTAAAAACAAAGAAATATTCATAAATAGTATAAAAACTGAAGGGTGGCTCGATGTATATAAGTGTAAAGGGAATATAGACATGCGTTTTACAAATTTTATCAACATATTACAGTATTACTACCTACAATGTAAGCTTCAACGAGGTAAAAAGGAGTAAATTGAAACAAAATAAAAGCAACGCATGGTTAACCACAGGAATCAAAACATCATCAATAAATTTAAAAAACTTGTACGTACTACAAATAAATGGACTAATAGACGTTAATTAAGTACTACAAAACATATAAAAAAATATATCGCTTAGTTATTCGCAAGGCTAAACAACTTTATAATGAAAGACTGATACTAAAGTCGAACAATAAAAGCAAGACGGTCTGGAAATTAATAAACGCAAATACTAACCAAAAAAGTAATACAAGTTTTACGTTGGGAGGAAGAGATAAACAAACGAACAAGAACATCGCAAATGAATACAACGAGTATATTTTAAATCAAACAAATATTGGAAATGTAAAACATAACGAACTAGAATTAGTACTGCCAAATATAAAGCACACAATTTTTCTTGATCCAGTTACTGAACAAGAGATGAAAACCACTATCCAAAATCTAAAAAACACCGGATCGTGCGGATTGGATGGATTCTCAACGAATATTGTAAAACTGAGTGCAGATTATATTTGTAAACCTTTAACCTTTTTAACAAACTTATGCTTCATCTCAGGAATATTTCCAAATACCCTAAAAACATCAAAAGTAGTACCAATCTTCAAAAAGGGCGATCCTAATGAAATGTGTAACTTTCGACCAATATCAATACTATCAGTTTTCTCGAAAATTTTGGAGAAGCTCTTAGTAAAACGAATCATACACTTCTTGAATAAAAACACCATTCTTGATTCTAGGCAACTCACAACACGGATTTAGACAGGATAGATCTACAACCACGGCGCTAGCATCTATGCTGGATATAATTTACAATGAATTAGATAAAGGAAGTAAAGTTATGGCATTATTCTTGGATCTATCAAAAGCTTTTGATAATGTGAATCATAATATCTTAAAGGAAAAACTACAATTATACGGTATACGAGGAAATTGCTACAACATTATTCAGAGTTATTTAAAAGACAGAAAACAAGTAGTCCTCATAAATAAACAGAAATCAGATACTTGCAGAGTACGTAAGGGCGTTCCCCAAGGCAGTGTCTTGGGACCATTACTTTATTTACTGTATGTTAATGACCTAGAAAACCATTTGCTGTACTATAATTGTTCTTTTGCGGATGACACTACAATCATAATACATGGGGCTGATGAAGATATAGTGAGACAAAGTGCGAATCAATCTTTACGTGAGGCAAGTGGATATTTTAATAAAAACGGTTTAACTTTAAACGGGGAAAAAACTTGTACAATGCAATTTTACCCGAGTGCATCAAATTATATAGCAAGCCAACTGGTAACATTAGAGAAAAGCCATATTCACCAGGTGATCAACGCTAAAGTACTAGGGCTCAACATAGACTTTTCTTTATCATGGAAAGCTCATATTGAATTCTTAAGTAAAAAGTATCATCTATCTGTTATGCTCTTAAAAGACTTACTAATATCATTGGCGTAGAAGTAGCAAAAGTGTATTATCACGCGAATTTTGAATCTATCCTCAGATACGGAATAATATTTTGGGGTAACTCATGTGCTGTATATCGTATTTTTATAATGCAAAAACGAGCAATACGTTGCTTATATGGTCTAGGATTCCAAGAAACTTGTAAACCAACATTTATAAGAAACAAAATATATAAAAGTAAATATTAAAAAATTTTATACATTAAATATTCATCACAATTATAACACACGTCACGGTTCTGATTTACAATACCCCTTACATAGATTAACGTTATACGAATCCAATCCAAACTACATTGGAGCACTGTTGTATAATAAACTACCAAAGAACGTTCAAAATTTAACCTATAATATTTTCATCAACTTTGTTAAAGATTTTCTTATTAGAAATTGCTTCTACTCTACCAATGAATTTTTATTGTACAAATTCTAATTTTAATGTTAATGTTCATCAAATTCTCTTGTCTCATTTTATTTTATTTTATTGTATTTTAACGATTAACTAATATGTAACTTGTCCAATGTCAATATTGATCTTGCTGGACTAATAAATATTATTATTATTATTATTATTTATTGATTCACACTTACATAGTGGTACTTACAGTAATTAAATTTATGGGGGATAACATCCAACCACAAATTCATTTTTAAGGAATCTTAAAATTAAATAAAATTATATTATATTATCTATTATTAATTTATAAGTGAAATTAAATTAATTTATATTAAAGAATTATTATTATTATTATTATTATTATTATTATTATTATTATTATTATAAGTAATGTCCATTGTAATTTAGGGAAAACTTATTAAAAAACACAATACATACTAAGATATACTCATCTATTTTATAACCTTACACAAACGTAATAAAATTGTTACCTACATGTTATAATTATTGACCCCTTTTTCCTAAACGTGGATCAAAATAATTGATTCGTTTGCCAAGACGAGGATCAAATGGCGTTGATGGCTGTGATATCACTTCTAAATCCTGAAACCCATTTTCTATATTTTCTTCTTCTAATTGTCTTCCAAGACGTGGCACAAAATCGGCATTGCGCTTACTTCCCCCTACAAGAAATTACAATCACACTTTACATTCAATTATAAGTATTTCATTACCACCAAAAGTTAAAACTGTCCACGGATGTTCTTCAACGGCCTCGATTAAATCCTCCACAGGAACGCCTATTATTTTATTGTGATCCTACAAGTTTTTTTAACGTAGAGCGTTTAGTATTTTTGAAGATAAATTACTTACCCCATTATTTTGCACTTGTGCAATTACCACAAATAGTAGAGTTAGGAGGGCAGTACATATTAAGTAAGACTGTGCCATGATTTCTGATGTACTTTAGATTTTCGCAACCGTTTTTATAGTTCAGAATATGTTTACGTCATCAAGAGACTTAATTAATGACATCCCCTACTGTTCTTATAACTTCGTAATTTATCATGTACAAATCCTCTTCTAATTTAAGGGATTGATGTTGTATGTAGGCGCCCTCATTAAATGTTTTTGCATCGAGAAATACCACTTTTTTAACGTTTAACCGTTGATTGAAGAATTTACATCTTCAATCAACGGTTTAACTTATTTCCTCAAATATGTTTGTTAATGATTTTATGTTAGACTAGGTACCTAGCTCCTTTTCAATAATGATATTTAATGATAATAATACTTGGGATATTGTGGAGGATATTGCGAGGGGTCTGTCACTTGGGAATTACTGGGAATTCTGAAGGAACTGAGGGGTATTAGAGGGAATTGATGGGAACTACGAGGAATTGAAGGGAACTGAGGGGAATTAAAAGGAACTGATGAGGCATTGAGGGTGAATTGAAGGGAATTAGAACGTAAATTGAAAGGTATTGAGTTTTCGAAATCACTGAGCATGCGTTCATACATACAATATTTAAAGGCAGTCGTTAATGTTTAAAGTACTTCGCTACTCAGCATAAACATGATGTGTAGTGCAGTTTGCTTTATCTAGTGCTAATTATTATGAAAAGGTAAGTACATATTATTATTATTAACTTATTTTATTATTATGTTCTCCAACAGCTCAGCATAGTGTATATCATATATTTATTATATTTTAACTTATTTACACTTTGATACCGATAATTTTCCCGGTGTCCCGCCGGTCCTTGGCCTGTCCCTAAACAAGCTTACTCTATATTCCACAATATGGGATTCATATTTTTAATCATAGGAAAGAATGATCAGAAACCAAAGAAATGATGACGGCGAATCAAATTACTGACACCATTGTATTTAATTTATACATCAATGCTAACACCACGGTGTAATACTAACACTGACCTCGGAATCTGCACCCTCATGTACAGAGAATGAGTATTAAGTTAAAAAAGGAATTGTTGTCATTTTTTTGCTTGTGTCAAGGTCAAGTTAATCCTTTGTGAGGTGCAGTGGCTGATGGTCCATGGAAGCTGGGTTGCTTATTTATTCATTTATTTATTTAAATATCCAAACGTTATTTATTTATTTTTAGTTCTTCTTTTTGACAGTCCTCCAACAATCTCCACTTTTTTATTCTATCGTTGGCCCACCGATCTTTCATTTTCCAGGTAAGATTTTGTTCACCATCCGCCACTATCGGAGCGGTGCTTCGTAGTCTTTAACAATCAAGTCCTTGGGCATAAAAATTTTAATTAGGTTTCTATTTTTATGTTAAGATGTGACGACGTTGGCAGTATTCTTAAATGTAATTTAATTTTGTAAATTCTATATTTCAAATTAGGGTATCTCCCAAAAGAAGCCAATGAATTGATATCGTAAAAGCCACCAAATCCTTTTGAACAAAAACTAACAATTAAAAACACTTTACCTTCGGCTTAAGCTGTTTTCACCATTTAGTTTTGTATATTACCTTTTTCAGATGTATGTACTACTCAGAAGAATCAATTGAAGATGTTTTTTCATTCGTAGAGGACTCTACTAAATCTAAGATCCGGCTTCATCTTAAAAATTTATTAGACGAAATGTATCCTAACGATATTAAACACATACATTTAAAAGAAACGATTGATAGAGCTAAAAACGAAGTTCTTTTAGATGCCCAAAAAATTGGCCTAAACTTGCAGCATTCATTGAACGATCTCAATATTAACCTCCATATTAACTTTTCTGTTGACGAACATATCAAAGATCTGGTAGAAGAACTGGCTGAAGTTGTTTGCGACCAAGAAGAACATGGCAGTTTAAAGTCCTGTATCGAACAAGATTATTTACTTGAAGAAGAATGCGAAGTAGAAAAGGATATAGATTTGAAAGATTACTCCAATCAAAATATAGATCTGTCATCAGTCAAAAGTCCTTTCCTTAAGGTAATTTTAGAAAATAAAGAAATGGCAATTAAAAAATCATCCTACTGTTGGCTTCTTAATGAAGGCAAAAGAAAAGTCAGCAATGACAGATTAAAAAGATTTTATTTAACAAGAAACGCAAAGTTAGTTTCCAATCTTTGACAAACACCTTGTATAATTTACATACCAAAAAACAAAAAACAACGGGTGATAGTTCTACCTCGGAATCGGAATGATGAAAAAATCATATATGACGATTCGACTGATGTCGAAGTATTATCAGAGAAAGGAACAATTGATCTGGATCTAGACCGAGGTCTAGACTTTCAAGTTGAGACTGAAAAATATTACGCCGTTTCTTATGACGAAGGATGGTTCTTAGGAAGAGTAATTGCAATTAAATCAGACGGCTTCAATGTCAAATTTTTGAAACAAGATTTGGATCATTTCCTTTGGCCGAAAACACCAGACATACAATACGTTAAGAAAAACTTTGTTCTATGGGCCGATAAATCTCATAGGATCAGGGCCTTTCCAGGTGAAACGATTGATTTAAACAATATTAAGAAAAAATAAAAATACACAGATTTTAAGAAAAAATTAATGTAGACTAAGAATACTTTTACGAAGGTGTGACTTTATTTTATGTTTATCAGAATGTAATCTTTATTTTCAATTTTGTTCATTTTTTAAAAATAAATATTTGAAACAATATTACATATTATTAAGTTCCGTAACCATTATCATGTTCTCATCAAAAATTAACTATACATCGCTATTCACTCAATCTAACCGTTTATGTTACCTATGAGTTAACCTTTGACTAGGAAATTGCAATCACAAAATTTGGAAAGCACAATCTACTTAATACATAGATTGAGTGAATTTACTAATATAAAATTATTTCAAATACCAGTTGTTAACAGTTGGGTTTGATTTAAAAACTTTGATTAAATTAAAACTTTAATTAACAATTGAAAAAATAGATTATCGTATAAGCATGGCAAAATCCAACATGAAAGTGGAAGAGTTCTGTATCGCACCCCCGAAACTACAAAAAAAGAAGGGGTAGCACATAATTATGATAGCACCGCAACACCGCATAGATGGCGATACAAATATAGTAAATATAAGTTTAAACACTAGTTTTTATAACATTCCACATTATTTACATTAATAAATAGTATGGAAATTAAGGGAATTTAAAGGAATTGAAGGGAAGTAAGGTGAATGGAAGGGAATTGAGAGGAAGTTTGGGTGAATTTAAGGGAATTGGGACCGAAAAGGGAAGTGTAGTGTACGCAGTTTGGTCAGTGACCTCGGGATATTGTCTTGTCATTTGAGGATTGTTCACGTTATACTCATTATTATCGTAGCTACTATCATATACACTAGCATAATATACACCACCCTGTTTTTTTGGGGGTTTTTGAAAAGACCGTAAAATTTCCTAAATTTTGATGTAGGTATCACTTGTTGTATTTACATTATTAAATATTATTTTTATACATTAAATGTTTTACCTGCAGACATCTAGGCGAGCATCTAGGTTTCCATGGTTAACCAAAGACTGCAGCATCATTAAAACGACAATTTGTATTAGCTCCAAATATTTTTTATTTGAAATAACAATGTACCAAAGCAATATTGCATTTGCAAATAATATTTAACATAAATATAATAAGTGATACCTCAAAATTTAGAAAATTTTGCGCCCTTTTCAAAAACCCCAAAATATACAGGGTGGTGCGTATGAAAAATGTAGTTGAGTGTCGCACACAAAACGAAACACCCTGTATAAAACAGAGTTGGGTTGATTTATATCAAATGATCAGATTTTTTTTAAATTAAAATCATGATTTAAATTAAACTAACTTATATTAAAAATATTTTTTAAAAAATAACAGTATTATACAACACCTACTAAAATTAAAACGTAGGTGCACATAAGACATAAATTTCAGGTTTCTGCATTTTCATTGTAAAATTTAAAAAAAAATACTAGTTTCCCAGTTTGTCCAGTTGCGACAAGAACTTTCTAGCAAGAAGTTTTTGCAAATATTTAGAATGTAATAAATTGAATTACGGATAGTTGACGATACAAATCATATAAAGTGAACGCCAAACAAAATCCGTTGCACGTCATATAATGTGAGTGACGTAGATTGGGAGCAATGTTGCCAGATTGTAATTGAAAGAAGGTAACGCAAATAAAACTTCTGAGTTTACTCGTAACTTTAGTTATAATAAATAAAAAACAAAATCAAAACTTCAAAATTGTCAGTCAAAACATAACCACAACAAAACATTACAAAATTGATACCTTATGGAATTGGCATTGGCAACGTTGCTGAAAACAATCCATTGTTACCAACGTGGCGATCATAAAATTCTGATGAAATTAATTTTTACAGGTCGAATTTTCACGATTTTTATGCCGTTACATTTACGGCAGGGACGTCAATTATCAGCTGATTGCTGACGTGCAACGGATTTTGTTTGGCGTTTACTGTAGATGAGGTGATTTCATTAAACAATTATTAATATTAGTTAAAACAAATTAATTAATTAAGATAAAAAAATCGCGATTTTTTAAATAAAACAATGATTTTTGTTTTGTCCAACCCTGGTATCTGTAGAGGGCCTGTTACTTTTTATTTAACATCAACCACAAAGTAACAATTTGTCAAAAACGAAATCGTCAAAATTCGCTGTTTGTCGCACAACCACGGAACGATTCGAAATTTCGTCAGTTAAAAAATGTCATTTTACTATAATCTAAAAATTGAATCCATAATGAGTAGGTACCTAATATTTCATTCTGTGATCAAAAACATCAGGCTGGAGGCCCAGAAACCTGAATTCAATGGTTGGCTGACACGGTCCTTCCTTCCCGATGTTTAGCAACAATGTTGGATAACAATTCTTTCCGTATTTCATTAGCTCTTCGGTTTGGCCTCAATATCTGCTCGTCTCATAAATATCAATGAAGGCAGAAAGTCAATACTGATACTGATATGAGTTAAGTTGTATAAAGAGCATAGGAAGACATTCACGTCATAGCGGATTAAATAATATTGTCTATTGTGCCCTTCAAACTGCTAAATTTCCTTCGGTATTGGAGCCACCATGGTCTGTTTCGTGACGGTGGAAAGAGACGTGATGGTATGTCATTAGTCCCTTGGTCTAAACGTCAACATCTTATATGAGATTCATCTTGTTTAGATTCTCTAGCCCCATCTTATCTTGGTTCTTCTAGCTTATATAGTAGACCTGTGGCTGAAGTGGGAGCCCAACGAATGACAGAAAAATACAAAGGTCTCATTAATCAGAATTTTTATTTCGTGCCTTTAGCAGTTGAAACTTTGGGTCCCTGGTGTGAAAGAAGCTTTAAGATTCATCTCGAGATTCATGGACGATCTAGGAAACAAGATTTGTTCCACCACAAGCGAGCCCAGATCGAAACTTTCTATTAATTCAATTTTAGCTTATTTTCAAGTTGTACTGGACTCCTCAATTCTGGAGTGGCAACTGCCACCCCCGAATGATGCCTATGCTTAAAACACGGCTAATAATTTGGAGAGATAATCGCATATTAAGAATTTTACATTGAAATACCTATGAACGCGTTGTGCAATTCATAATTCACCACTCTGCATTATGTCTATGAATAAATTAATGTTCCAAGTCATAGCTTTAATGCTTTATTAATCTGTTAAAATATAGACCTTGCACCGTTGCACCACAGTTAATTTTATAATCGCGAGCTCACTATTGATAAAAAATGAAAACGTCTTACCCAATCTTTTTATTTGCTTTAAAACTGATTAAACTACAAAACTTGATTTATTTATAACTTCGCAAGGTATTTTATATTAGCATCTTTCGCACTAAAAAGACCATAAGATTCGCCATATATTGTCTGTGCTGTAACTCTCAAGTTGCATATAATAGCTAACATCGAGTACATACTTATGTTATTGTACGCAGCAAGAATTTGTAAAGCCTAGTCTGCCAATGTCTGTCGTGTTATATATGAGACTCAAGGGCCTGAAGGGATGCAAAACTGTATGCACGGAGCTATAAAACAGGAAAAAAGTGTGGCTTTTCGATTTTGAGCATTGACTAAAGATTGCGAATAAGATGACTTGCAAGTGTTAGAAGTAGCTGTACAAAATATATGCATCGTAATTTTGAAATATGTATTATTAATTGGACGGGAGTAATAACGCTAGTATGTATTTATTAATGATAACCTGTTTTTATCAAAGTTCAAAAGGCAATGCATACTAACAGCATACATACAAGCAATGGTATATGCGTGTAAACAGTGGGCACAATCTTTTGTTCTACCTTGTACAATGTACTTGTACATATAAGTCAATAGCCATATTATTATGTATGTATATGATTACAAGAACAAATAAATAATCGTTATCAGTTTTCCTCAAATATTGTTATCACTTACTTCTGCGTCCGTAGGTGGTGTAGTCAGTAGTGGATGTATTCGTAATATAGCTACCACTAAACTACATCTGGCAGTCTGGGGTTCGAATCCCGGTCGTATGGTGTAAAATACCTCCGGACATGGATGTTTATAAGTGTATAGCAGTTGATGCCCTCAGCCTCCCCTAAATAGGGTGGATAATAATAAAAATAGAATCACTTACTTTTACTTCAAAAATCATGCATTTTCAGTGATCATTTTTCCGGTATATTCGGAAGGAAAATACCAAAAAAAATTAGTCTCTTAAAGATTATTACATATGTAATATAAATAAATATTCATTGCTTAATAATAATAATAAGAATTGTATTATATATCCACCTTTAGACATGTAGAGCACCCGCGCACTGGGCAGCCTGGCTGTAGCAGCTCACTATTAGCTAGTAGCCAGGCTGCGGCAGCCAGCCCAACATATGATTGCTAGTGGAGCCCGCACACGAAGCAGCCAAGAATTCTTGGCTGCATCAGCCGTTGAATGCGTATGATTACATGGCAGCCTAGTGCGCGGGAGGTCCTAATCTATACTTTGTTAAGTAAAGTTTGAAATTGCATGAACCATGTTCAGAAAAATACGATTCACTCCTTTTGCACTTAAACTTAAAATAATTTCGCTACATTCCAAAAAAAAAAGGAAAAATCAGGAATTCTATGTTATACATATAACCTAAAATACATTCAGGTATTTGGTATTCATAATAAGTTCGTAGTCAGATCTAGAAAATCAAAATTCTGTAAATAAATAAAGTGCGCGGCTGAAACAGGATTCAATTCAATTCGAAGAGTATATTACCACTTCCCCACAGTTAACTTAATATAAGCCTGCGCTCCAATTAATTTATGGTATAAGTCATAAGGTGTCTGTAAAATAAGGAAATAAATATTGATAGGACAGCAGGGACAGCATTCTTCCATTCTAATATAATTTAATTAACACCTCAACCTTATATTATCACATAAAGTTTCATATTAGCATATCCTCGTGCATATTTATAGAGGATTGTTAGGTAGGTATGACGTTTTAAAAAGATGCAAAATCCAGGTATTCTTGAATAACTTTTAATTTTATCGATAGTGTTTATTCGCTCAATATTGTGAAGTAAAATCGAGAGTTACTACAGTGCGCCCCCGCCCATCTTATCTGAAAAGTAAGATTCAATAACGTCAAACTCCGCACCCCACAGCCACTCTGTCAGAATGCGGAGATTTTTGATGCAATTGTCTTACCAATACCACAAGTTCTGTTTGGTCAGTATTGAACGGTTTTTTGTAGTACCATTGTGCTGAAAAACCTGCTAAAAGTTTACCAACGATTGACCATCCGAAAGGCCTCATCTTCAAGATGGTCGTCAACTCGTCAAATACCTAACTGCTACAGTTTTCAACCCGTATGAAGTTATCCACGGATTTTTTTTAAACCATCCACGAGTATTTTTTTTCAAAATCAACTAAATTTTTGGCAAAAAAATGTTAATATAGGAGACAGATAATGACATTTCAACAGGCTACAATAATTGTATTAGAGTGGTCTCAAGTTGAGAACATGACAGACGCCATTAACTGTCTGCGCGGCGGGAAAATTCCAGTGGCGTAACATTTTAAACCGAGAATAAAGTTACACAGAAACGAAATAAACACACAAGGTGCACACAAGGGACGCCAATGACAACAACAAACTGTCTCCCCTTCGGTAACAATTTGGACTCGCCCGAATGCTTTCTGGTTTACGGCGCATGATGACTAATGTCATGTTCTCAACTTGAGAGACCACTCTACCAAAAATTAAAGATTAAGTGAATAAAAAGTCTTGAAGTACGTGATCTTGTACATATTTCACGATGCTGAACCGAAGACCCAAAAATAAAAAAAAAATTTTTTAATTACTGCAAAGGGCACTTAATACGAAAGCACAGCATAATAATATATATGCTGTGACGACTGACGAAAGCTAATAACAAAAAATTGTGATGTAAGTATTTTTATCTAATTCCGTTAATAAAAGTGATAGTTTACGTTGTTTTTTAAAATTAGCTAACGTGATCTTTTTCAAAACTGTCTCATCACAGTTTGTAATAATATTACACAACTGACAATTTGAAACTATAAGTAATTGGTTAATTTGACAAAATTCGATGTTTGTTTCCATAGCAACCATGAACTTAAAACTACTTGATTTCAGATTAATGTTCTCATTAAAAAATCAAAAGGTAGATAAAATTACGGAATTAGATAAAGTTTTGTGCTTAACACGTTATGAAAAAGTCTAATTTTATTTGACTCATGTAATTTGCAAAACTCGCTCGCTTCGCTCGCTCGATTTGGCAAATATTACATTTCGTCAAATAAAGTTAGTCTTTTCATAACTGGTTACGTAAATAACTATTTATAACGTCAAAAAAAATTCATAAAGATTACGCTTGCGCGCTGGCGCCGATCGTCGGGATTGAACTCGAAGACCCAAAATTTGTTGCTCGAATGACTAATTTGGTCACGTCACTGATGGGTATCACCTTTGATGGAAGGACCAGCTTCATAACCGTCAAACATAACAATTGCTTTCCCATTGTTTTACCTATAGCAAATTCTGCATATCAGCTTGCAATGACGTCATACTTTCCATTCGATTTCTAGGGCAAACGATGAAGAAGGGAACCATTATCAACATATATTGTCAAGGCCGTAGCCGTAGCCCCCCGTAGCCCGTTAAAATTTGCCCCCCCCCCCCCCCGAATATTTTTTCTGTCTACGGCCTTGTATATTGTTTGTTCAGTTGGCTTTGTCACTTTTACGAAATATTTAATTGGCTCCGAACAAAGTGGATAGTGGATATGAACTGACCTCATGGGTCAATACATGCTCTAGAGAAAGATCTCCAGACTGCTATTGACACTACAAAAAATTGTTGGACGAGGAGAGCAGGATCAATGGTTCGGTTTTTGTCAATTTTAATCATATCTAACCTAAATGTGGGTGCAAGTTGCAAAATGAGCTCTATAACAGTGACTGTTGCTGCGAAGCTATTTTACAGACCCCAAAAACATAGGGGTAGACACGAACTTTACTTTTGTAGGACGAAAACTGTAGAAGTTAGGTATTTCACGATCATCTTGGACGCCGTATTGAAAATTATGCCTTTTGGGTGGTCAAACTTTGGTAAACTTTTAGTATGTTATTGAGCACAACTAAAGCTACAAAAAAAACCGTTGGACTTCAAACCTTCATCTCCCCTTCACAGATACTATACCCGTTTCAAAAGCCCCATACCTTTCGAACAGCCGAGTATAATGTCTACTGAATGTAAATTTCGTTTCTTCGTAATTCTAAACTTTCGTTAGATGAATACAAACAATCGCAACATAGTTAACCAACTTGTACCATAAATTGTGGTTAAATTAATATTTTACGTGATATACTAATTTTTTAACTATCATTTGAGATTGGCTTAACCTCATTTTTTACACAATGTTTCTTTATCAAAAGGAGGTAACCACTTAAGTTCATTTCTGTTTTAAACAAAATGTTATCCGCTGATTACGTATTTTTTTATTTTGTTTTAATTTTATGTACATATTTACATAACTTTTATTCTCGCTCTTGTTACTTCTGTACTTTGGCTATACATAACAAGGCACCGACTGTAATGTAATGGTTTGATGCATCTCATTTCACTTCTCTGCTCTACTTCATTTGTGGGGAGAAATGGAGAATGTTTCCATTTTGAATTTAAGGTATTTATTTAAATGCAACTACATACTTAGTGTGGGAATATGTGAGAATGTGAAATAAGCGGAACAAATTAATTATACATATTTTTATTTAGGAGAAACCACGTAACACACTAGTTGATAAGTAAAACAATAAATTACATAATTGTAACAATAATAATAAGTCCAAAATCACTCTAGTTTTCTCTAAAATGGGTTCTCCGAAATATCTAAAATTTTGAATCTGCGGTATGAGAACTCCGATTCCTATTTTCTTTTTTGCACAGCTGCCAGACAGATCGATAATATTGAGTAGTTTGTTTGGAAATAGGACAGCCTATAAGAATTTTGAATTTTCAAGCTATTGGATACAAGTATCTAGATACAGTATCTAGATGCTTTTTTGAGTAACGAGATACAACTGAGATACATATAAAATATTTTGTATCTGTATCTAAACCCTGTTCAAGTCACCAGCCGTTGCACGTCATAGCTTAAAACTTACTTAATTAATTAATTAATTAATTAATTAATCAATGACGTGTAATCAGCGTTGTGAAATTAATCACTTGAACGATTTGCTTCACTCACCTGCGGCTCGTTTTGCAAAAATTCGTTCTCGTGATTAGTGGCCTCTGTTATATCGCGTGCGATCCGGCCGCTCGGTAATAGCATTTTACTTCTTCTTCTTGTCTATGCAATTTGCTGCTCCCCTCATTGTTTTAGGGCCAAAATATAAGAGTACAAAAGTCTTTAAAACTAAAAATGCTACCTGAATGGTATTTTTTCTCCGACCAAAAGTCTACTGTAAGGAAGAAGGTGAAGAATTAAATGTTGAATTAGAATTTGCAAAAATCACATTGCCACGACGGCGGTCTTTTTGAACATCTTAACTAGCTTTTTATTGTTATTTTCTTTGATTCTTATTACTTTGATTTGATTGGTATACCTTTTTATTCTTATTATTTAAATTAAATTCTACTTTAAAACCTATATGTTTAAATTTATTAAATTCACTGTTTACTTTGTATTTCCAGTACTAATGAAAACGTCAAGATTCTACACTTGTTCATAACGCAATTATTTTAAAATCATGGCAATGTGATTTTTGCAAATTCTTTTTCAACATTTAATTCTTCATTTTCTTTCTTACAGTACAATTTTGGTATGAGAGAACATACTATTCAGGTAGCCTTTTAGATTCGAAGACTTTTGTACTCTTATGTTTTGGTCCTAAAACAATTAGGGGAGCAGGAAATTGCATAGACAAGATTTTACATATAAAATGCTACTACCGAGCGGCCGGATCAGGACCTGGTATGCTTGTTGTATAATTATACTATTACATAATTACATATGTCATAGCACATAGCCAATTTCTAGATGTAGGTATGTACGACGAATTCATGACCGTAGTTGTGTATTTATAATTGCATTAATCCATCGTCCGCTCCAGTGGAACTACTTTTAGTATCGCAGGTCAACTAGACACATCTTATATGAAAAAAGAACAAAGCATATCTACACTGTGGCCCGAAATAAAGGAGTACATTTGTTAATCTGAAATATTTTTTTGTTTTTAGGGCGATTTATTTTCTTTTTACAGGGTTAATACCCCAGCATGTCCCCAATGTGAGTGCAAATTTTGGTATAAACAAAATGTACAGGGTCGGACTTTTTTTCTTTAATGGTGCATTTGTGATCGTTACAAATGAAACATGTTTTAGCTAAATTTGAACTGATATGCTCTTTCGGTAAGGTAAGTACCCAGAACACTTCCGTACAAACGAAATTCTCCGAAATTGTAGGATTTGCGAATTATCATTTTTTTATTTAAATAAGGAAATAATACATTTTATTAAATAACACAAATTATAACTAAGAAAAATAGCTACATAATTTATAACTAAAAGTAAAATATTATGAATGTGGCCACCGTGATTGTTCACCACTTCTTGTAGCCTTCTGCGCCATAAATTGATGGCCCCATTTATTGTACGCTGTTCAAAGTTGTTCCATACAAACTGCATTCGTTCGAAGAAATGGCAGGAAAGATGTAATTTAGTGCTAAGAAGCTTCCGTTTTAGTGAAGATATTAGAAAAACATTTAAATTTACATAAAAAATATTAAAATTCGGCATTCTTTTTTAGTTTATGGCTAATGCGCGTATTTAGTACCATTTAAATAAAAAAATGATAATTCGCAAATCCTACAATTTCGGAGAATTTCGTTTGTACGGAAGTGTTCTGGGTACTTACCTTACCGAAAGAGCATATCAGTTCAAATTTAGCTAAAACATGTTTCATTTGTAACGATCACAAATGCACCATTAAAGAAAAAAAGTCCGACCCTGTACATTTTGTTTATACCAAAATTTGCACTCACATTGGGGACATGCTGGGGTATTAACCCTGTAAAAAGAAAATAAATCACCCTAAAAACAAAAAAAATATTTCAGATTAACAAATGTACTCCTTTATTTCGGGCCACAGTGTATAATACATATTATATTAATTTCTTAGTTTAACCACAGAATAAAACACTAGTGAGACAGAAGCGACACTCTCCGTCGGCACCTTTGAAGTTATGTTGCCGTCACAAGGCGGTCTCCTCGGCGCAACCACGTCCATTGTAGTGCAACCTTCTTTGTCTGTTGCATTAGCAAGGCTAGTAAAAAGAGGGCTCTCATTTGTAGTTTTTCTCATTTATTTTAATTAAATTTGAAATCGCATCAAAAAATGTCATAAACGAAAAATATTTGCCATAAATTTTCACATGTGATAAGCAGTTCACCGTAAAAGTAATGAGTAGCTACAATTTCTGTAAAAATACAAGTAGTCAAAACATAGTTATTTGCAAAGAAACGCTTGAAAATGAGTATTTCTTCCTCCATCGCCTTATAAAGATTACCAAAATGATATTTCGTGTATATACATAGATTCAAAATTTAATTCTCTACAACTTTCATTATATGCACTAAGTACGTAGAATCAATAGTTTTCCACTTATTATTGATTTTATTATGCAAAACGAGCAGCGATTGTGTCTTAGAAAAAGGTTTAAATGATTATACCTCTGTCAATATTAATCGTATAGAAATGTTTAAAAAATAAAATTATTCGTAATTAAATTCTCTGCAAAACTTTTATTTGAAGCATTTTGCGATACGCATGGCTATTCTCGAGATATAAGCAAAATACGCGCGATGTGCGCACGTGTTACCGTTTCGCCGCAAAACAGTCGACATTTTAAAAAAATCTATTTGGGCTCCTATTGGTCGTAGAGACAAAAATAAAACATGAACATGTGCGGAATTTTGTCAGCTACAACTTTCTTAACGTTTTTGTTTTTGATAAAATTGATACTTTTTCAGTTATTTACGAAAACCTGTTTTCCACCCATTTCTTTCGGCGGGGGGGGGGGGGGGGGTACGGGTGGCATTAAAAACATTCTGACCCTTGATCTAGCCACTGGGCGGAGCTTGCCGACGTCGTTTTTAGTGTTAAACTCCCGTTTTTGTAAAAAAATATACTATACCTGCAAATAACCTACTATCGGAGTAAAAATGCAGGGCCTATGACTTTAAAAGCTTGTATCTCAGTAATTAGCAATCATAATTTAATGAAATAAAGTGCATTTAAAAGATCATTTATTCCTACAAAAATATGTACAGTTTTAGATTTTTGCAACACATCGTTAATTTTCTTTATTAATGTAAGTGCGAAAAAGCGCTAATTATGACTCAAATCGCACAAGCGCTCGACTTTAAAAATTAATTACGGCTATATTATTGAAACTGAGTGGTAGATACTTATATATTTCAAAAATGTATACTTATTTGTCGATGTGAGATGCTTTTCAGGCCAATTGGTTTATTAGTCTTAAAAACGACATCTTGTGTAACTCAGTACCTGAACGTTCGATGTTAATAATATTGACAGTAACATAACAAGGTTAAAGCAATTATATTGTGGTCTAACACTATTCACAAAAATAATGCCATGTATACATGTTTTGTTTAAAAGAAATTTGGAAAAAAGGATGGATGCTTGGGTTTGCGCGGCGTAGTGCAGTACGGGGTGGAAGATGGTATCGTACACTATTGCTATGAATCGCATGGTTTTGTACAATGCTAAAGAATAATCACATTGTTGTGGTTTGCTGCTCACGATTTACGATGTGGTAGATTACCTCTCGCGGGAATATGTGCGTCTTTCTTTCGCGATAATTATAACATTTACTTTGAATTACAAGAAAACAAATTTTGTTTTCAATAAAGGAATAAAGCAGGACGCGCACTGAATCCGCTCAGCTCGGCTCGGCACAGCTCAGCACAATCAGCAGTTTTGCTATACATGGGAACAAATGAAGTCCCGCGCACTGAATCGGCTCGGACCGGTACGGACCTTTCCGTTCAGTTCAGCTCAGCACAGATTGCTCGAGGTAGTAACTTTTCTGAACGGGCGGATAGCTTTCAATAGTTTAGTCAGTGCAGTAGGTGCATCGGCCTTAATAGAAATTAAAATTATTAAAAGAAGATCACTGTACGCCAATGCATTTTGTAAATAAAGACTAAACGTTCCGAAAGGACTGAATCAGTGCGCGGACGGGCGTGAATGCTGATTGTGCTGAGCTGTGTCGAGCCGAGCTGAGCGGATTCAGTGCGCGTCCTGCTTAATGCAGCTCGACTTGAGTAATACAAATTTAGCATTTAAAACAAGAATTTTTTCTTTAGTTACCGTATATTGCAAAATAATACATTTTCGGTTAGGACTTATAAAACCAGTTAATTATATGAATAATCAATATTTCTTGGCTGTCGACTTTTGAGAAGTATGTGTGCTACAACATTTATAAACTTGGTAACAATTTATGAATCAATAACAATTTTATGATAAGTTAAAACTGACCGTCAGCCAGGAAAATACTAAATACAGCGTTTTTATTGCTGTTAATTAAAATAAAAGTTAAACAACTGATTCTACCATTTTGTTTTTTACACATGTTAAACATATATAAATGACTAATGTACCGCCCAAAAATGAAGAAAATTCACCCCTCAGTTTTTTCGTTATGACCACTTAAAGTCAGAGGCCTTGCATTTTTACTCCGATAGTAAGCGCTTTTGTGACAAACTACGCTTAGGTTAGCATTTTTTTTTTAGTAAAAAACGTCGTTAGCCTCCTTTCACACGGGGATACTGTATGCCGGCCACTGTATCTCGCATACTCTTTTTACATTGTCGCTTATGGAATCTTTCACACGAATAATTTGTGAGATACAGTCGCCAACAGTGTTAAAAGAGTACCTATGCGAGATACAGTATCCCCGTGTGAAAGGAGGCTTAGTGTTCGCCAAGTGGCTAGATCAAGGGTCAGAATGTTATGAAGCGTACGGATGGGGACTTTTGAACACTTCAAAGGGAGCACAAAACAAGCCTGTTCCCAAATTTTCAAAGCTGTGACCATTATTTCATCCAAATCGTTAAATTTCGTCTCATTTTACTGGGCTATTAGTCGATAATGAAAAGGTAGCTAGAAGAATGGGCTGTTTCGTTTAAATTTGAAGTTGAAGTTCATGAATGTATGTATGTAGGTATAGGTACATAAAATCTTATTCTTAAAGTGAAAATTGGAGAAAATTTATTGCCTTTCCATTGGTGTATTAATACACAGCCACAGGGTGTTTTATTTTTCCTAAACTCCAAAGAGTAAACATACATATATTCAAAGGTTGATTATATGTAATCGGAATAGTAATCTACATACTTCCTGTCATTGGCGTTATAAAAATATCGAGCTGACCTACAATATAAGTGAATATTGTTAAAAAAAGTAAAACTGTTGTTAAATTTGTGTTACATAGGTGTTACACAGGTAGTAAAGAATACCTAATGACAGTTTTTATACCCTGTTCAAGTCACCAGCCGTTGCACGTCATAGCTTAAAACTTACTAAATCAATGACGTGTAATCAGCGTTGTCAAATGTACGTGTTGTCAGACTGACATTTTTAGGTTAGGAACAAATAGATACTGTATACCTATGTAATAATAAAATACAACAACTAATGTAGACATAAACAAAATAAGAGTACTGATAAGTACTGTTTTTAGTAAGGCAATTTAAAAAAAATAGCTTAAAAGTGCGTACCGGTGAATTTAACAAAGTAAACAAAACTTGACGTGACAACATCGAGATATTTTATGAGTTTATATTCGCACTACGTTTTAAGTTGTAAGTACGAACTGCAAGGTGTGCGACGAGGATAAAATATGGTCACTAACCCTACACGATTAATGACTTTTAATACCAACTGTACTTACGATGACATTTTGGCTTTAATGCAAATTTTATTAAAGTTGCTTAGTAAATTATAATTTTAGTATTGGTACACGAATAATGACGTGCAACGGCTGGTCACTTGAACAGGGTATAGTTTCAGTGTAATCCTATATTTACAAAGCGTATTAAGGTTATGTAGATATCATCTTTACCTGCTATTAGTATAATAAGATATAAGCGTTGAGTGAGAAATCAGTCTTACAAAGAACGTGATTTCTTATCTATTTAAGCTATTACTAAATTAGCTACCTAATACCTAAAGTCACGGCAATCCTAAAAGCGTTGCACGTGACATATGACGTAAAAACAGTACCAATGATACTAATTTTTCGGATTGTCATTAAAGGTAATATTCTAGGGTAAAATAATTCTACAAGTTGGCAGCATCATAAATAAAATTACAATGTTGCAACCAAGGACATCTGTCATTTATTGTCTTCCATTTCGTATTTTATTCTATTTCGTTTTAATCCATATGACAACACTGTTGACATGTATATAATACTCGTGACGTGCAACGCTTTTAGGATTGCCGTGACTATATTTAACCTATTCTGTAATGAGGGCTTTTATTCAGCAGTAATCTGCATTGTTGTGAATATTTGAAATTTTTCCTGTTTACAAAACAGAAAAACAAGTTCAAATTCTTTGCACACTGTTCATGTAAATATCCATATCTAGTTTTATTTCTAGTTTTTTTGTGTGTAAAAATGCCATACAGTTGTCCTACTTACTGGTTTGGAGACGCCTTGGGTTTTAAATAAACATATAAGATATGTTTGTTTGATTTATTTTACTTTAAAACGTATTAAAAAAACAGAATACAACCTGCGGGCAATGCAAAGTAACTGGCTGATTACTATGTATTTTTTTGTGGAATAGACATGTAGGTAACAGAATGTAGATCAATGTGTGCGTGAAGTTAGCAGTGCCATACTTATAATTTTTTTTAAAGAATACTCAATCGTTAGTAAGTCGTTTCTAATCATTTATAACTGTATCGTCAGTAGGTACTTGTAAGTCTACACATTTTGTGCAATTTACGCACCACGTTCCCGCTCCAGTGTTAATAAAACTTAATTTTAGACTAAATCGTTGGTAATGGTGTAGCGTTTTCATTCAACGGTAGTAGGTTGTGTAATCAATGGTAGTATGTACCTAGTTTTTTTAATTTTAATTTATTAGCCGTTAGTGGTTGGTGATAACTGATGCCTGATGAGTGATAATATAGTGATAATGTTGAATGATTTGGAAGAAGAACTACCTAACATACTACATGTTAGCCGAGTTCTTCTTCCAAATCATTCAACATTATCACTATTATCATTCATCACCAACCACTAACGGCTAATAAATCAAAATAAAAAAAAACTAGGTAGGTACATACTACCATTGATTCCACAACCTACTACCGTTGAATGAAAACGCTACACCATTACCAACGATTTAGTTTAAAATTAAGTTTTATTAACGCTGGAGCGGGAACGTGGTGCGTAAATTGCACAAAATGTGTAGACTTACAAGTTAGTATTGACGATACAGTTATAAATAAAATAATTAGAAACGACTTGCTAACGATTGAGTATTCTTAAAAAAAAATTAAGTATATGCACTGCTAACTTCACGCACACATTAATCTACATTCTGTTACCTACATGTACATTGTACAAACAGTACTTTTAACATTCATATCATAAATAGTTATTTTAGTGCTAGATTCATATGTATAACCGACTGAATGCTCTTATGACTTCATGAAATACTCTAAGTCTAAGGTACGTTACCTACTGATTGGAATTGGAATCTGATCCCCAGTGAAAAAGGCAATTTTCTTAATAATCAGGAAAAAAATTTGATCAGTAACACCCAGCATAAAAACATATGAATCATCTCTTTCGTTTCAAAATTCATTTTAACAAATCACATTTACGAACTGTTAAGTTATTTCTTCAAAATGGAACAGAAAAGGTGACTTAAAAAGGTTACGTATATCTGTGCGTATATGAATCGACGACATTACTCAACAACAATTTTTTGTTTAACTCAACTAGAACAATATGCTCTTATGACGTTTTAGGAAGAAGGGATCCAAGTCCAAGGTATCTAAGAAAACAGTGAATGCTTAACAAAAGGGGAAAATTTAACTTTGCTTTTTGATAGACTGTGTATGCTAAATGAAATTTTCATCGTAGCGAAACAACAAAATCTAACAATGCGATAATATGTTCCATTTTTAAAAATACCAAGTTTGCTTGACATGACTATAAATTGTCCTGTAGACATGAACATAATATTGAATGATAGCTCATATTAGTACCTACATATGTAATATCTCTTCTATTTAAACTTTTTCTGTATCTATAATAATAAAGCGTGTTTGGAGCTTTCGCGCCATTAATGAGCCACCCTGTATAAATAAAACGGGCCCTTCACGCTACGATTTTTGTGAGTTTTGAACTGTACAGTCCATCGATTCAGTCCAAAACGGAACGTGAAGTGGTCAATCCGACACACATCTCGCCTTTCCGGCGAGATCTGCGATCTTTCAACATGTTGAATATTTTTAACTGCGCAGGCCACAGTTAATGCGGGAACTGTATCGTGAAGTGCGAGAGAAATCCGTGAGCTTCATCGACGACAAAGATAGTGTGTCATAAGAAATGCAGCGTTGAACAGAGACAGCCAATGATACCTGTCGATTTGGTTTCGATCGGGATCATTTCAACAGTGGTGTTCACATAAGAAACCACTACTTACTCCAACACCTCTTTCTTTTCTTTGCATTTTGGGATTCTCTTAATGTTCTATGCTTACTTTTTTTCATTGAAGACGTCATTATAGTAGGTACTTTTGTACATACATACATAATCCTTCCTCTTCTACTTTACGGTGTCTAGGACTACTTTTGTTAAAATATTTAATAATAAGGACTAGCTACACTGCGCCTATGAACTTTTCTCTTTCGATATCGTCAAGAAACCTCTTGTTAAAATATGAACGTGAAGGGTGAAAAGAGCGAGATCGATTTCGCCTTAAGATCGGAACTGTGCGTCTTGGCCTGCGAGCCATATCGGAACGTGAAGGGCTAACTGTTAAGCAAGGATTTAAACAAGCATCGTCATTTTCTAATTTTCTTTGAGTTTATGTAAGTAAGTGTATCTGATTGTAAAGGTGTAAATTGCTTGATGTTCCCTTTTTGCGGGAATTATAAGAGACATTATTTATTAACAGAACATAGATGCAAAACAATTGCTCTTCGTAAATTTTCATCTTCTCCTTCAACGTCGAATCTATGAACCATATAAATTTTGCAGGAGCAACTACTGTTTACAAATAGATTAAGTGGTTAGAAGTTTTATCATTAATGGTTTTGCATGCATCCGTAATGTTTGTAACGTAAGTAATCACTGTTAAATTTGTGTGGTCTACCGATGTTCACATCATTATATTTTTTACTATTTAGCATCTGCTTATATAAATCTCAGTAATACATAAATTAAAAATTTTTCAGTTACCTACCTATACTGTGTGTCCCCGGCAGTGAACTCTATATACCGGGTGAGTCATTTAACCTGGAATTTGAAATTATCTCGAAAAATACGCATAGAAAAATGTGCCGAATCAAAACTTGAATATCTTCGAGGGGGAAATTCGTTAGTACTAAATTACACCTTCACCCCCACACCCCTGTAGGCGGGGCGGGGGGTAAATTTGAAATCTTAAATAGGAACCCCTATTTTTTATCGCAGATTCGGATTTTACGTCGAAAGTTACGTACGATTTGTCCGAAACATTTTTTTCGATTCGCGACAGGGGGCGCTGTAATCGCAAGAAATGGAACAGAAGTCAAAAAACAGATAAACACGTATTTTGTAAAATTCGAGAGGCTATTCAATGATGTTAGGGTTGCCCTCCCCTCTCTTGCAGATGTGTGTGCGGGAGGGGGTGTTTGGTGAATAAACTGTTTTTAACGTATCCCAGGAACAAGAACAACGACGAGGACGTAATAGTTTTATGTTGCATTTGGAGTGGTTCATTAACGTGAATCCCCTTGCCCCTCACTAATCAAGTCAATGCTCGAAATGGTGACTTTGAACTTGAACAACCTGGACACAACCGTTCGTCTGTCGAATCCACTGAAATATAAGCAACCTGGAACGCGCACGGTGCATTTAACCTGTAGGAAATAAACCGAGCGTGCGATAGCAATAACGAAGGATCATTTTGTCCTTGTTGTACTCATTCACAGTTAAGCTGTTGAAGCATTTTGATTGTTTTACGACTACATATTTAGTTTCGCGTTTGTCGGAAAATTACTTATACGATACAATAACATAATCAGCAAGACAGAGACCGAATGACCCTACAGTAATTCCCTTTCTGTCGGCTCGGCTGTAAGTTAAGCGTAAGCGTTCCAGGTTGCTTATATTTCAGTGGTCAAATCTTACTAAATACGTGTTTATATGTTTTTGACTTGTGCTCCATTTCTTGCGATTACAGCGCCCCCTGTCGCGATTCGAAAAAAATGTTTCGGACAAATCGTACGTAACTTTCGACGTAAAATCCGAATCTGCGATAAAAAATAGGGGTTCCCATTTAAGATTTCAAATTTGCCCCCGCCCCGCCTACAGGGGGGTGGGGGTGAGGGTGTAATTTAGTACTAACGAATTTCCCCCTCGAAGATATTCAAGTTTTGATTCGGCACATTTTTCTATAAAATGCGTATTTTCCGAGATATTTCAAATTCCAGGTTAAATGACTCACCCGGTATAACTGGAAGGATAACGTCGAATATAAAAATTGTCCCGTTCTGTTAGAGCAAGATAGAAGTTATTGGGGAAAGGCTATCCTTATCTTACTACATTTCTCTTATTTAAATGTACAATTATAACATAAGTGTACGATAATTATATACAGGGTGTTTAAAAAATACGTTCTAATATTTGGCCCACTTATACATCTCATCAGTACAAACAAAAAAGTCAAAATAAACATCCAGTCCAAAAATCAGCCGTTTCCTAATTACAGCCTGTTTTTCAAATTAAAATAATTTACACTCAGTAGGAGTATTTCAACGAGGTTTCTACTAGAACATGAACAAATATCAGTATAAATACATTTTAATTATTACAAATTAATGATTCTTAAAGAAGATGTTCAAAATGTCCTCCTTCCATTTGTATACACATTTCACATCTCCGTAAAAGTGAACGCCGCACTCTCTCAAAGAGTCCCGGATTTATACGAACAGTCTGGCAGGCATGTTCAATTCGTTCTCGCAACTCATCTAAATTATTCACAGGATTTGAATAAACTAATGTCTTTAAATACCCCCAAATGCAAAAAAAAAAAAAATGGCTTTGCCATACAATTATTTTAATTTGAAAAACAGGCTGTAATTAGGAAACGGCTGATTTTTGGACTTATGTTTATTTTGACTTTTTTGTTTGTACTGATGAGATCTATAAGTGGGCCAAATATTCGAACGTATTTTTTAAACACCCTGTATACAAGAGTGAATCTCATTATTAAGTATTAACCACGCCTTCGCACGTTTATACAAATACGTTAGAAAGAAATAGGAATCCACTCGTGCAGCAGCGGTGCTTGTCTAACAGTCGAGGACAAATTACGAAAGCATTTGCAGTAACCGTTATCCTTCCAAGTTCCAGTTATATATAGAGTTCACTGGTCCCCGGATAGGTGAAACGACTCTTGTGAAAGATAAAAAATTTTCGATATAAAATTTCATTGTTTGGGGTTCAGCCCTGCTTAGTTAAAGACTAATTTCTGGCATAATTTCAGTTTTCTAAAATCATGTATGCCTTGGATCATTTCAAAAATCTGATTTTTGGTTCTAGTAAACTACCTTTGTTAGTGAAGATATAACAAAATTTGATTAACAAAAGTTGTTTAGAATCATGAAAGAGTCCTACTTCTAGAATTTCAAGCACCTAGGCCAACGTTGATGTTTTGGGTTTTATCCTCGGATAGGTGATATGACTCTTGTAAAAGCGATAAAATTCTAAATAAACAGAATAAATAAAAGAATTTCTTTAACAAGAGTCATATCACCTATCCGGGGATAAACAATATTAAACTATCAGATAAAAATTATTGTAAATTGGCAAAACATCAACGTTAGCCTAGGTGCTTGAAATTCTAGAAGTAGGACTCTTTCATGATTCTAAACAACTTTTGTTAATCAAATTTTGTTATATCTTCACTAACAAAGGTAGTTTACTAGAACCAAAAATCAGATTTTTGAAAAGATCCAAGGCATACATGATTTTAGAAAACTAAAATTATGCCAGAAATTAGTCTTTAACTAAGCAGGGCTGAACCCCAAACAATGAAATTTTATATCGAAAATTTTTTATCTTTCACAAGAGTCGTTTCACCTATCCGGGGACACACTGTATAATTGGTTGATACCTTATCTGATAAGGTAAGTTATTATCGCTTATCACTCGTGGCACTTGTAGTGAAATTAGATGATAGTAACATTCATTATATGTACAGGTTTCTACCTACAACCACAAATAGGATTACAAAATCGTTTTCTTTTTGAGTTTAAGAAATTATTCTTTATAGAATAATTACATCGCTTTTTAGAAGAAACTAGAAATCGAAACTACTTTTGCATTTGGGTATAATGGATCTAAATAATTTTAAAAATAAACAGATATAACGGAATATCGTAGGATCCTCAGTATTACCATTTTGGTCAAGCCTAAAATGGACAAAATTTCCTTACGATGCAATACGATTGAACATTTTTGCCACGAAATTGGTACATTACATAAATAACGATTTTGGATAAATTTTACTTCATCACTGTTGATCTGATCCACGGATGGGAATTATATTGAATAGTTACACATCTGAGACTGATAAGCTATAATCTGGCAAAATTCCGAATTTGTGTTATCCATGCAATAACTTTGCCTAGGTAAAAAAACTATAATTTAGTGACTGTCTCACTTAACCAAACCATTATCTTTATATGATTTGTTAAAAGTAATAATACTAAAAACAGCTCTCTTCATACTTAAAAAGTGTATCACCAACATCAATGGTCCAACAACTGGTTCAATTTGTTTTAAACAAGTAACTATCTTCTATCGTATATAAGATAAAAATTTATTTGTTAATTTAATGTTAGCCAAATTCAATTGCCACTTTAAAACCTTATATGTGTTAAGTAACATAATTTTAAGTACTTAATTTTGATAATAATTGTAAAACTTTGAGTATTAATTGGTCTTTTTCTTTACAGATTTTTATGATATTCTTCATCGTACTATATTTGGCAAGCTTTGCGTTACTAAAAAAGTTTAAAAGAAGAGGTCGAGAAGATTATTACAGTACAGATGAAGACGAAATTATGGTATATCGGATAAGTACATGGTTATGCACTTTTTCTTTGGCTGTATCCATTGGAGCAGTGCTTTTATTACCTTTCTCGATTATATCAAATGAAGTTCTTATATTATACCCAAAATCGTACTATGTAAAATGGTTAAATAGTTCTCTAATTCAGGGTAAGCTTAGTTACTTAGTGTAACCAATGTAACTTTGTAATTTTATTTATTGTATCCTTTAAAAGCAATGAACTCTAAATAAACTGGAAGGGCGACCGCCGTAGATTTGTGTGAGGCACGGTCCGGAGATATGCAACCCGCCCCGTTGTGGAATCTCCATCCTTGTATTCTTTGTCTAGCTCATACTTAGCATGGTTTAAACATGCAGGTTCAATTTTTCTTAATTCAATTTGCGAAGCATTTAAAGTTGCAACTGGCAACAAAAGCTGTTTAATGCATTTTAACCACCAATGCATTCTGTAGTTACAGACATTTAAACAAAAAAGTAAGCAGGAATTTTATATTTTTGGGTAGAAGTTTTTTATAAGTGATACTAGCTACTTAGGTGTTAGAATATGTTTGTAATTTATCAAGTTAAATTTAGCTAAAAAAATAATTCATATTTACAATGCATATTTTATTAATAATAGATATCATTTATTTAATTTACGGCTAAACCATGAACAATACACTACAACTTAAAATTAGGTCTTAATATAACATTTTTTAAAATACGATCATTTAACATGTCAAATTTATTACAGCAGTACCTAATTGCAAAGTTTTAAAAATTATATTGTTTCTACTAATTACGGAGTTTTATATTTTTAATATCGTCCAGCACTCAGTTTGGTGTCCTTTGATTGAAAGTGTAAATCGGTAGGTAAATAAATCAAATCGAGTTTCAGTACAAAAAGAGTCCATTTGGTAAAGTTTTGTTTTGTTTATTTGGTTACTTTAGTCACAGTATAAATAAACTGCTTTAGTTTCAATTCCTGGACAACCTTAATAGTTGAGAAAAATTATTTTTTTATATTTTCTTAAATGATTTCGTGCGATTTTCTTACCGAATATCCCTCTGCATCGATTCATATCCTGTAAATTTTATTTTCGTGCCATCGATGCACTCAAAAAAACGTTTATACATTTCTAATCAATAACAAATAACAAAAACAATTAACACAACGAAAGTTAATCACTTAACCATGCGGTTGTAACAAGGATGCTTATACCACAAAATCTGACTATCTCATTCTACTGCCCCTGACACACGAAGTACCCTTTTCAAGGTGTACAGCTTCCCTTCCAGTTTATTTAGAGTTCATTGTTTAAAAGCACACTTTATCCTTAGTGCAAAGTACTGATTTAATATTGCTGTCATATTATAAGGTTTGACAAATATCCCAGAAAAAAAACAAAAAAACTTTTTCCAAATCAACACACATATGTATTTGCAAAATTACGAGAAATGTTGCAAATTAATTAATAAACCAACGAAAAGTTACTGAAAAAGTATGTTGTCCCACGACCATATACGAAACCAACTCCTAACGCACAATTATGTATGAGCGAAAATTGACGATATCGTCCGAGGTAAAAAACCTGTGCGATTTGGTTTCGCGCTGTGTTAGAAATATAACGCGCAGTTCACACTCGAATAGGCGACTGGATCAAACAACTAAAATGACAGTTTGAATTTATTCGCTCTGTCACTAATTTTGTTAGCAAGTAGTTTATTGGTTTAATTCGTTTTAAAAAATATCTTTTTTATGGTCGTGGGAAAAAATATAGTGTACAAAACTCGTAGGATAGTGTCTAACTCACTCGCGGGATTGCCGGCACTCGGCTGACGCCTCGTGCGCAACTTTCCCGCTTGTGCGTTATTTATCACTTTCCATACTTGTTATGTAATATACTATTTTGATGTATCAAAATAATCAAAATAGTAATACATTGAAACAACAAAACTGAATTTATGGATATTTAACTGTTGCTTTTTTTAGGTTTATGGAATTATGTGTTTTTATTTTCCAATATATCTTTATTTGTATTTTTACCTTTTGCCTATTTGTTCATTGAGTCCGAAGGATTTTTTGGTCATCGAAAAGGATTAATGGCCCGCATTCAAGAAACTTTAATAGTACTAGGCCTTTTGGCAACAGCTTTACTTGGAATGACCTATGTGATATTTGCTTTAGTACATAAAGATAAATCTAGTATTCAAACGTTGCTCAGTAAGTCATTTTGCCATTTTGTATTCCTAGCTCAGTTTATTTTGTTACAGATTTGTGGAGTTACCACTTACCATTTTTATATTCTTGTATATCATTTCTTGGTGTTTTGATGCTTCTAGGTATGTAGTTAGAATATTATGATTCTCTGACTTAGTGTTTTATATTTACAGTATGTACGCCATTGGGTTTTGTAAGATTATTTGATGTAACTGGCAGATATCTAATAAAACCCCAGTTTTTACATGATATTGATGAAGAATACCATGCATATGCCTTAGAGGAAGAGTGTTTAAGAAGACGTCTTAAATCGTCACAAGTTACTGGTAAATCGTACATATATCCAACACCCATGTCTATTAGGCATAGAAAATCAACTAACGATGACAAATTGTTCAAATTAAGCAATGGACAGCTACAATCTGCCTTAGGTTTAAAACTAACTGAAATTGAAGCAAAAAGAAGACTTTTAGGTCAGTGGAATTTTATTACATACCGTCCAAGATTATAATTAAATGTATTTTGGCACATTATTTCTGCAATGAAAACAATGCCATAGCCCCATACTCAGGGCTTATTTTTAGCTAGTCACATGTACACAAAGAACCTTCAAGATATGTGTGTAAAAGCCAGATTATGTTTTGCCTTTATTTTGAGAAATTCTTGCAATTTATTTTTAAGAAATCCGATTTTATTTAAATTACTACCTAGATTGTGATAATTATTCTCCTGGGTCACATTACACATTGTACATATTATGTTGAATAATTTTTGTAGCTGTGCAGTAGGGGTAAATTCGGTTGACGGAAGAAATAAACAGCTAATAAAATGGGTTAAGGGCAATTATATAATTACCAATATTTAATGTTGTTAATGAAAAATTAATTGACCTTTCGCCAGTCCATTGCATGGCTTAATCATAATAAACAAAATAATATTCATGTACATGTTAAGAAGTGAAAGTATTATAGTGAAAAGAAAAAAAACTGTATAAGAACATTGCCGGATGTATATTTTCATTCGTTTTCCCCTCAGCCACTCATGTACTCGTAATTTCGATAATCTGATATACTTCAGCTTGAGAATGAAACTAGTGAATTTTGAAACATGTCGCCCCCTGTAATTTAAAGTTTTTCCTGCGTTTAATTGTAATGAAATAATTTTGTTCCACCTAAGTTTAAGGTTATACAACTAGGTTGTTACAATAATTATATTAATCGTCAAAATGTTATTCCTGCCAGTTTGCATTGCTGGTAGTTTCAGTACTTAGGTACAAAAAACATAAACTTCATCTTCATTCATTAAATGTCATTGGTTAATGGGAGGTTGCAGTTTGTTTTATTTATTTTACTCAACCCCTTTGTGAGTACTTGACTGTACATTATGAATACCAAGTAATAGTTGTATAGTTCACATAACAATTACATGCACCTTCTACTTCACTTGCTTTCAGCATTTAATAACAAAATTACTATACATAAGAAATTAGCCGTGGGGGTGTTTATTGCAGGAGGTTGAAAAAGTTATTATTTGGCTAAATTGTGGTATTTATATAAACGTTTATTATTATTTTTTTATATTTACATTGATGACGTTTCGCCCATCTGTAAAGAACTTTAAGTTATGGAATGCTAATACATTAGTACATTAAATAAGTTTTTGAATGATACAGGTTTTATATTTAGTATGGAAATGGTAATGGTATAAAGTAAGATGAGTGCCCGCATCAGGTTATGGCAAGCACATAGACACTTACTAATTGTTAGAATTCTTCAGCAAACACATCATTAATTAATCAAATAAATAACATTTTATAAAATAAGTTTTGAGGTGGAGGGAATTAGCACCTCCTAATGCATCGTTTTTGAAATTAATTATTATAATTTAGTTAATGTATTGCAGATAAACTTTTATCTGAAATTGCTGACGGCTGATAAGTAATTATGAAAATGAATAAGGTGCGCAATCATCTAGTGACTTAATTTGTAACTCGTGTAATAATCTTTTATGGTATGGCTTGTGTTCATTTTGAAGGGTTAATGGTCATTTTGCTATAATGTTTGCGGAGAAAGTTGCATCTCTTTAAATATGGCAACAATGTTCATCATCAATCAGCTAAATTGAAATTTGAAAATACTCAGATGCATCTATTCTGGGAAAGTGGGCACAGGGCCCTTTTTTCTCCACAACTTTTGTATGCGTTATGTTCTTCTCAAAAAAAGTGCTCTTGTGTCAAATCGATAAAGCCATTATTTTTGAAAAAAACTGGTCTGTAATAGTGCCTAAAACATTTATAATTTTGTTTTATTGATCAATGAGAAACAATAAAAAGTTGAAACAAATTTAACATAAAATGAATTGGTTTTATGAAGGATCTTTTCACTCTTTCTCAAACTGATTGATTGTCAATGTCACACTGAAGAAGGCAGCAAACGCTGCCGAAATATTTGTACATTTAATAAATAAAGTTATATTCACTCTGTTGCAATTAAAATACAGTCGAACTTCCATAAGTCGAATCTCCATTGTACACCAAAAAAAAGTCGAGATATAGAAAATTCGAGGTATAGCAACACCAAAAAATAAGAAAAATTTCGCTAAGACTTTATTATGTAGTATAATAAATCTACATGTATAAATGTATTACAGAAATTATGTAATTGTTTGGAGAAAATTACAACCTATGACAAAAAGTATTATTTCTTAAAAAAACTCGTAATTTTTGACTGTCTTTGGCAAAAAAATTGGTTGTCAACAAAATATTGTAGGCATTATCTAAAATTCCCGGAGACTTAAAGAGGTTATTGTCATTGTGACTAAAATAAGCTGAAAGAATATTAAAGAAACAATTGTCTGTGCTTGAGGTGGATTATAGAATTACTGTTAACAAACAAAATCCTTCAAAAAGAATTCGAAGAATCTACAGGTAAAAGTTTATACACTAATCCTTTTGTGAAAGTTCGAGTAAAGGAGCTTCCCCATCCAACAATAGACGAAATTTACCTCGAAATATAGAAAACTTCGACGTAAAGAAAATCGGGATATAGAAACAATTTTATATGTAAAATGCGATGTTGGTGCTAAATTTTCTTAAAAAATTCCAGATATGGAAAAATTCGGCTAACAGAAGTTCGACTTATGAAAGTTCGACTGTACATATAAAATATAAAAGAAGACAGTCAAACAATATTGAATTCTATATAATTTTTGGATAACAACTTTGATTGCAGTACATGTATGCTCTCTATTAAATTACTTTTTGTTTTAGATAAACAGCGGCAGACTTCATCGTTTCGAAGAAACCTGTTATATCCCGTGTCTGTAATATTATTAATTGGGCTCACCGCTGTTACTGTGTTTATGGTTATTCGAAACACAGTAGAATTGCTGATTGGCATTAAGGCTTTACCCCTCAGTTCAAGGGTAATTGTAAATATTTCATGATTTATTCCCTTAAGCTAATTCTACAATTTTAAAATAGCAATTTACACTGGGCATTACTTCACTATCTACACTAGGTCCTATTGGTGCATTAGTTGAAATAATATTAATCTTATATTTAATTGTGACGTCATCGATTGGATTGTATTCGTCACCACCAATGTCATGGATCCGACCACGTGCCAAAAGTACACCATTTAATTTAATTATTGGAAACTGTGCACTAATTTTGATTCTCAGTTCAGCTCTGCCTTTGCTTTCGAAGATTTTAGGTACACAATACTGATTAAAAATATTATATGTTTAATATATATTCCCTTTTCAGGCATTACAAATTTCGATTTATTAGGAGATTTTGGAAGCATTGAATGGCTCGGAAATTTTCAAATTGTGTTTATGTATAATTTAGTATTTGCCACGGCAACTACTTTGTGTATTGCCAATAATTTTACTGTGAAAGTTCGTAGAGAACTGTATGCACGTTTAGTAGAGAACTACATGCTGCTTAGCAATTATGTATCATTTCTAAATTAATAGTTTTCAGTTTAATGAAAACTGCTTTGCAAATTGCACTTGTAAGACTGATATAATGCATTAGAACGTTTA
This sequence comes from Pyrocoelia pectoralis, assembly GCA_036250285.1. NCBI lineage: Eukaryota > Metazoa > Arthropoda > Insecta > Coleoptera > Lampyridae > Pyrocoelia > Pyrocoelia pectoralis. The sequence goes on from CM070074.1 coordinate 47,384,771, forward strand.
AGGTGATACTATTATTTATTATCATTAGTCACTTATAGAGTACTGCATCATATAGGCACATGCATTCATTCAAAAATGTTACTGTTACTCAAGATTTTTTGTGATGGAATCTAGAAATAGTCCAAAACAGAAATAATAACATGTTATTATCAGAAGCAAATGTTTTAGTTGCATAGATGGTTTGTAAAAGTAATTGTTGAGGTAGAACATTGAAATACGTAATTCAGAATTCATTTGTGCTTATAGGTTACTCTGTAATCGTAAGTCTGATTATTATACTATATTTATTATTACAGTTATAGTGAACAATACATTTAAATAAAACTGTTATCATAAAATGAGATTATTATTTGTATGTGCAGGAAATTTTAACAGTTGCAGAAATTAAAGTTGACAGTGTGGTTATGGGTTCCAGTTTAAAGTTAAACAAAGAAATAAGAAACAAGTGCAGTCAAAATATAAAAGGTAAATCAATTACTACCTCGTGGTCAAATAATTGAATGCCGAATTTATAGCTATTTATAAACTAGTTTGTTAATGAAGGCGAGTAACAAATCGAAACTGTAAAGCACGAACGTGCGATGGCGAGTGAGTGCTTTTAATAGTTGGGTTTATTAACACACTATTTAACATGAGGACGGCGTGGTTAGCTGATACAAAGTAGTACAGTAGAACCTCGCTAATCCGTCCACTGCGAGACCGGAAGCATGGTCGGAACGCAAAAAGGTCACATTATCAGAGGAACACTTTTATTGACCCGAACATCACAATACAGTACAGTATGTACATAAGTGAAAGTTTAAGAACTGTACATACCTTATGATGATTTGCTCTCAACTGTTTAAAACATGAGAAATCACACGATAAAAAATGTTCTGTTCTTAAGCAGGACGAAAAAAGTATAGAAAATATAATGTTCTTTTGCTTAGCAGACGACAACCTTGATTTTGCCGCGATATTCTGCCATTGAGATGGTCGGACTAAGCTGGGAATTGGACCATCCGAGGTCGGATTAGTGAGGTTCTACTGTATTTCAGGTTGTTTCCAATAAAATAATGAATCGAGAATAGCGAACCTCTAGAAGACAACAAAAGCTTTTCACGAATAAATGGTTACTTAACTAAACTAAAGCTAGACGACGTTACACAGTCCCCTTGGAGAAGGATCTATGTGCGCCATGACTTTTTGGTAAAGCACATAGAATACCATTTGGGGACAGAGAAAAGGCAAATATGCAAGGAGAACTGGTTTCAGAAGATGTTTGTGGACCTGTTGGGGAGTCTTTTGGAAAGAAAAGGTATGTGGCAATTGTTAAAAGATAATTTTAGAAAGTATCGCCAGTGTTATTTCTTAAAAGAGAAGTCACGTAAGATTGATCCTCGGAGACTTTCTTCAGTATGCCAAAATAGCTGGGCATACTGTAAAAGAATTTTTAAGCAATAACGGAGGCAAGTTAGATAATAAAGATATAAGAGATATGCTACAAAATAACAAAAGAACAGATTTTCCTTTCAGACAGGCTGTACTTAATGGTGGGAACAGTTTAAGAGTTACGAGAAAGTTTTGGTGGGAAGCTATCAACAAGGCACCTACAAATAAAGCAAAGTGTTGATAAAACTACCATATAAGCTGATTAATTTGAAACGACATTGAAAAGGAGTATAGTTTGCTTTGAAATTTATTGACATCAAAATAATTCTTGTCAAACGGTGTGTTGACATTACCAAGAAATTATAGAACTGTAATAACAATGGCCCAGTTTGTCATTGCTGGTAGTCCTGATTGTCCTGCCTTTGTGCGTGTTGTGCACGTAGCCGGATATTTACAAGATAATTTGCCAAATTTTAAAGTGCATATTATTCAAAAACCAAGTGAAAAATTCAAGGTATGAACTAAGTATTACATTACTAAACGAAAAATCTAATAAAGTCAGTTTTAGTCATGGCTACAAAAAATAAATGAGAAGAATAATTGGTATCACTGTGATTCTCCTATTATTTGGAAAGAACTTACTATAAGGGGTGGTATTCCACACTACCTTGGAGGAGTGAGTGAATTTTGGGAATATGTTTATAATTACTATGGACTGCAATCAATTAAACGAGGTGAACATTTAAAAAAGTTAATTGAAGAGAATCTTGAGGTATGTATAGAAACCAAGTCGAAGCTCTCATCCTTATTAGGGCTTACAATACCGGAAGAAATTTTGAATACCGATTTTCGGCATTCAATCAAGTGAACCCCGGGATACCGGTATTGACTTTTTGTACTGCTGAAACTATAAAAGAGAAAGAAAAAACGCATAACTTAGAAATTCAAAGTTCAAAATTCCAAATTCAAAATATTCAAGTTATTCAAAGATGTAAATATAAAATGTAAATTAAAAAAATCCACATAAAATTCAAAGATTTCGTATTCAAAATAGAAATTTGAATTAAAATTGAAAATCAAAATATTAATGCTAATGAATCCTAAATTATAATTTGAAAATTCAAATTTCAAAATTTGAAACGCAAAATATTACTGCTACTTAAAGTTAAAAAGTTTAAATTAAATTCAATATTGAAATTGGAAATAATAAACTCGCAATTATAATTTTGTAAATCCATTGTTCAAAAATTAAAACGTAGTAAAGAAAAATTGGTAGTGCCATTTGAAAAATCAAGTTTATTGAAATTTTGTCAATTGACGTAGTAATTTCTCCGAACACAAGAATATTTTGGATTTGACCGTCCGATTTACGATAGTAGATACATTTCATGTAATATCGCATCGTCACAACCTTCTAAGCTTTGTGATCCCTGCGATATTCAATTTTTTGGACACATGCGGCCAAACGATTCATTTTAAGTAGATACTATGTGTGATACATAAAGTCGCACTAGCATTTAACATAATGCAACTTTTATAGATGTAAATCATCCTCTATAAACTTTGCGATTCAAGTGAAAATATTTTAGATTTGTAGCCTTACCATATCCCATGAACGAAATCTTCGTTAATAAACCCACAGTCTACCATCCACACACTATTGGCCCACCCTGTATACATACAATATTTTGCACTATAAGTAAATATCATTAATCCAAAATATTTTCTACTAAAATAAAATTAAGTTAATACCAAAATACTGGTAAGTATTTACGTATGAATACCGGTTTTAAATACTGTATCAATTTTGTCCGGATCCCGGTTTTCGAAATCCCGGAATTCCGGTATTGTAAGCTCTAATTCTTATGGAAGTAGTCCACTAAGATATACACATTGTGCAATCGAATGATATAAGTACATAGTTATTAATATCCTGTACGAGGAGCTCTACTATCAAAGTGCAACAAATCCAAAATTAGGACACTCTGGTATTGCTTTTATTGCTTACACTTACTTTACTACAAACAGTGGCGACAAGCCAGTGGCGTACCGACACAGTTGGGGGCCTGGGGCGGCACTAGATGAGGGGGCCTATATATATTTTTCCGGCCTGAACTATTGTGAACTACCTAGTATACGTCCACGTCAGCCACAGCGGGCGAGTCGATTTGTTTCTCGTGGTGAAGGGGTGACAGCGGACAGACACTAAAATCTTTAACCTAGGTTCACCTAAGTTGAATTCGTAAATAATAAAAAACATTTTCACGATTAAAAGTATTTTGTTACAGTACAAAATTTGTTTCCGCCTTAAATGGAAATCTGTTTATGGTGGAAAGTTATCTTTATAAAACCAAAATAATTTCTATTTTAGGTATATACAGGGTGCCTCAGCTTTAATAATCAGGACGTTGACATTTTGTAGAAAAACAGATTTTAAGGTGGGTTGCTCCTATAAACACAGGTCCTAAAATTCTTTGTTTCTGAGATACAGGGCGTTAAAATTGTCTAAAAAATAAAGTTTTGATTTATTTATTTCCGAGTTTATTTCCGAACTGTGGAAAATATTCAAACCAAAATTGGCACACAAGATACATGGACAGAGGGTCATAAGATTGAATAACATGAATTTTTTTAATCAACCAGTGGCGGAAATATGGGTAATCCGTTCTTCTAATTTGATAAATAAAAAGAGTACGGCTCTGAATGAAATATTCTCAATATATTATTCGATAGAGCATTCAATTCTTAACAAAAAATGACTTTTAACTTTTCTGTTCTGCTACCGTCCGGCCGCAAACTATATTTTTGTCATTTATTTCACGAAAAACGTATTTTGACTGTGTACAAAAACGATGGCCGCCATGGATCTTATGACCCTCTGTCCGTATCTTGTGTGCCAATTTTGGTTTGAATATTTTCCACAGTTCGAAAATAAATAAATAAAAACTTTATTTTTTAGAAAATTTTAACACCCTGTATCTCAGAAAAAGAGAGTTTTAGGGTGTTTATAGGAGCAACCCACCTTGAAATGTGATTTTCTACAAAATGTCAAAGTCGTGATCATTCCACCCGGGACACCCTGTATACTAATCATGTACAGTATGTACTTAAAAAATTTGTGTGAAACGGTTGGCGTTAATAAATTAAACTTTTTTAAAACAGTTTTCTATTTTTGATTATTTTTAAAAACTGCTTTTTCCAATTTTTTTACAACTGGACAAAAGAGTCGTTTCCTGTACTGAAAAAACGGGACTAACACAAACATTGGTAATACGCAGGCTTCCTTCTTACTCTAACTCAAGGTCCACCCGTCCACCTTAGACAGTTTTTAACTGTATTTAGAACAAGTATAAGCAGTTGTCTAACATTCGGGGGCCTATAACGACGTAGGACCTGGGCCCATTTTTTATTATTGAAAAAATAAAATAAAGTATTTTCATATTTGGGGGCCTATGCTGACACGGGGCCTGGGGCGGACCGCCCCTACCGCCCCACCCTCGGTACGCCACTGCGACAAGCTTCGAACATATAACAAAAGGAAGGAACATGTATATGGCAAAATGAGTAACATTAATGGTTTACCAATATGGCTACCTACTGTGACGTATTCCGTCGAGTCATTGGTGTACTGTTAAGCAGGGTCGTAAATCCAACATTTGTATGTTTACGCGCCTGCTGTAAACAAAATAAAATGCATAAATTTTTTTTTAAATTTTATTGCCCTTTAAACATAATTAATTTGGTATGCATATTTCTAATTTTTTGCACATTCTCTATGTTCTTAACCGTATAATGAATTCTACGCTACTGGTAATTTTATACTTTTAAATCGACAAACTGCACGCTACACCCGTTTGACCAATCATAAATGGTTTACTGTTACGTCACTGTGACGTAAAGCCTGCGTAACTTCCGTTACATTGTACCGTCTACTAAACTATAGGGATATTCCTTCCTTTTGTTATATATTCGAAGGCGACAAGCGATGTATCAATTTTTATTGGACGACTAGTCTAATGGTGGGTTGACACGGTGCTAGTACGCTCGGCCGAGTGCACTCGGTGCGAGTAAACTCGCGTACGAGTTCTGTTGGCACACACAATTTTACTAGCTTGGTTTTAGTATAATGCAAAATGGTGAAAATTGTGCGTGCTGGTATAGCTGTTGTTGTACAGCTACTAATCCACGAATTAAACCAATTGCGTACTATGAAAAAGCGACGTCCCAGACGAATGTGGACACGGGAGTGTCTTGCGTTTTTATTTTTATAGAGAATGTGTCGAAAATTCCATAGGCACTCTGCTTCTTCATATAATTCCACAAATTTCAAAGTTTGCGCTTCTGTCCATCTTTTGTTCGTCATGTTTTACAAACAAAATACACATAACATTTAAAAAATTGGGTACTAAAGTCTGTCCCACGAGAGCTCGAGTGTGACTCATACCTAAAAATTATCCGAACGATATAAATTAAAACGTTTGTCTTAGCTATCTTTTATAGGGCATTTTAATCTTCTAACCACAAATGTACCAAAATATAACTTTAGTGTACTCTTATTTACCTCGTATTTACCTGAACTATTCATGTTAACGGTAAATTTGATCCACCGGGATCGCGTTCGTTCTCAAAATATTTGAGTACGTTCATTAGCATAATCTGCGATTGACTTTTTAACGATTTATTGGTAAGCGACATTATAAAGCAAGTATAGGTTAACAATAAAAATCAATTTGACAGCTAACAGCTGACACTACGATACAAACTCGACGTACGTTTACGTAATTTACAATGCCAATGTTAGAAGATATATTTTTTATATTCGCTCTCTTTTCCATTAGGTACTTTTTGTAAGTATGACAAAGACAACCTAATAATTTGCATTAATTCACACACCAGTCACACTCGAGCTCTCGTGGGACAAACTATAGCATGAAACTCGCACGCCGAAAGTTGGAAGACGACCGACTAACTCGTACGAGAGCAAACAACGTGCCAGTGTACTCGCGTGTCTGTTTATACAGTACGAGTTTCATGCGAGTATCAGGCGAGTAGGCATGCCAGTCGTCTCGGCCGAGCGTACTAGCACCGTGTCAACCCACCATAATGGCGACCTGACTAGTCACGTGGTATTAAGAGGTAAATTTTCTATGTTTCAGCCTGTGATTTTTATTTGGGTTTAGCAAGTTGCTAGGATACCGCTATGTTTACTCCTTTTCGCGCATCAGTCCCTACACTAATTTTTCGCAATATCATAAAAGAAATTCATAGAAAAAATATAGGTATTTTAAGATACTGTGGATTTACTATGTACTTCTACCTTATGCACATGGAGTAAACATGACCGCCAGGGTGCCATTTGCCGTGTCAATGCTGTTGGTTACTCTGTTAATCTACTGATTCTGGTATTGCTCTACTAACTATTAGCATGCATAGACTAAGGAGTATTTAGTCTATCTATGCTATTAGGTATTTTACAAACGACAAAGGAAAACTTATCTCCTTGTTATTTAATGTATAGTACAATATGCAGTATACTTTTCAAAGTGCAACATATCCAGAATCGTTTTATTCTCAAACTGCAACATATTCTTTTAGACCTAATTATTGATAAATTTGATGTTGATTTGTACCTAGTAGTAAGGCATGTGTGTCACCTGTAAAAATAATGTGGGTAGGGTCACAGGTCGCGAATATTTAGCTACAATTATATTACCTTGTGTAGGTAAAAGATTTGGAGGTCTAAGTAATAGAAATTGTATTGTTTTCTGTTATTTGTTAACTTTTCGCACACATGCGGTATTCGAACTTTCGAAATTCGTTCTGTAATCCCATGAATTTCAACTGGTTTATAGTAAGTACATGAATAAACAACGTTTATATTGGAGTTTTTGTCAAAGTCAAGCACTCTAGTTTGAGTCAAGGCGAATATATAGGTCGTAAGGTATTCAGGATTTCCCCAGCGACTGGGTTTCTGCATAGACATTTTTCAAAATCGAAATCCTGTGGCGCTCAACCTAATTCATTTACTTCAGTTCCACCCAGCTCTACGGTAAGGTTGTGTAATGAACTGTGCAGGAAAGTGTATACACATGGTGGGCGAGATCTGGTGTAGTAGCGTGGATATTTCTGTTGTAGATGCTAAATTTACTGTAACCTGATACATATTTCATTTTAGTATTACTATTCCGAAAAAGGAAAAAAGCAGGAAATACAAAAACAGGTTACTAATATAGGTATTTTTGGGACTCAAAATAATGTTCTCCCATTGCTGTTGTCTGAATTAATACAACTACCAGAATTACAAAGAGTTGGTGGAATGGTGATTCATTTATACGATCCTTATGCCACAGAAGAGGTGGTTAATGATGTAATAAATGATCTTCGTTACATAACTGTTGGATATTGTCGAAAATTTGAAGTTGCTGTTAAACTCAAGGACTTGCTAACTGGATGCCATCTTCTGATAATTTTAGGCGATTTAACAAGGTAATATAGATTGATTAGTGAGTAAACATCTTTAAAGTTTTGTCTAAATATAAGGGTGGGGGGTTTTATTTTGTACTAGGCCCTAATGTGTTGAAGAATTGAGCAGCCAGTTAGGTAGCAAACGGAAATTATTTATTTCCTCAATAATTTTCAAGAGATTTGTGTAACCTGCATATTGAAGAACTGCCGCAAAATACATAAAATTATTGTAAACTTCTACTACATTGAAGCTTGTGACGTTTATTTATACAGGATTGTCCTCTTAAAACGACAGTGGCTGTGCTAGTTTGTCCTCTAACTACATCCTTAAAGATGAACTATGGTGTATCATTAATTGTCCTACGTACGCGATTTTAATACGTTTCTAGTCCTTTACTCCTGGTGTCAGAGAAGTACGGCCACTTATAAGCTTTGGAGGATCTAGTATTTTTGTCTTCCAACTTGGCAGCCTTTGCTATGATGCTGTTGCCGTTGCTTACCAAGTTGATACAGAAGTGCTGTGGAAATGGATGGCGCCCTATTTTTGTGTTGACCTTTGCGTGAAGGAATGGCTGTTGTTTCTCTTTCATTTAAGCGCAAGCATGAACGCTCAAACCATGGAAGGAGGTTGTCTATAAGTACTTTTGTAGTCTTCTATAATAGTTGTTTGATAGTGATTAGTTTGTTCTTGTCATACTTTGTTGAGAGCCTTTTTTATGTCAAGCGTTACTGCTACTTTTGTATTTGATTTTTCGGTGAAGTAGGTAATCAACGTGCTATTTAAAAATGTCGACATGTATTGGAACTGGAAAGGTTGTTTGAGTATTTTTTAAAAGGATGATAACAGTGATATGTCCTGTAGTTTTCGGCAGCATCCATACAAAACGCAGTAACAGGATGTCCCCACTCCCACCCCCGGGGGTGGAGAGGGGGGTAACTTCGTAATCTCAAATAGCACCCCCCCCCCCCCCAGTTGATTATGCAGATTTGAATTCTGCGTTAACAAATAGGAAATTTTTGTTTGAAACATTTTTTGAAGTTCGTGACAGATGGCGCTATGATCGCCGAAAGAAGTTTTTTCGATTACCTATGCTAATTTGATGTCAGTTTTGTTAAGTAACAATAAAAAATGTTAATGCTTCGTAAAAGGGAAGAGGGGGAGCTTTATTTACACCCCCCCCCCCCTACACCGCCACTTCACCCCTAATTTTAGATTTAAACGTATCTCGAATGTCAATGTGTTCTTTACTCGTGAAATCAAAGTATGTATTTCAAGTTTTTTTTTATTTTCCATCAGACAAAAAAAAATTTACAAAATTTAACTTCTTCAATCGTGGTATTGAACAGTTGTTTAAATCTAATATGGTTGTGTTTTCCCATCCTAGGTTATGGGCTGTAGGGGTGAAGTGGCGGTGTGGGGAAGGGGTGAGTTAATAAAGCTCCCCCCTCTTCCCTTTTACAAAGCATTAACAATTTTGATTGCCACTTAACAAAACTGACATCAAATTAGCATAGGTAATCGGAAAAACTTCTTTCGGCGATCATAGCGCCATCTGTCACGAACTTCAAAAAATGTTTCAAACAAAAATTTCCTATTTGTTAACGCAGAATTCAAATCTGCATAATAAACTGGGGGGTGCTATTTAAGATTACGAAGTTACCCCCTCTCCACCCCCCGGGGGTGGGAGTGGGGACATCCTATTGCTATCAAACAATAGAGTCTTAAAAAAATTTTTAGACGTATTTTTTCTTTTTTCAATACGTTTTATATTTCGCGAGATATTTGGGCGGTACGGGTGGTCTGAAACACCCTGTATTATTTATTATTTTTATTATTATTATTATTTATTATATGATTGGGCCTTGCCGGGAATTAATGGTGAAAATTTTGCTTGGTAGTTATTGCGAAGCAGAAGTTCATGCTGCTTTGAGGGAAATTAATCAATCTGAGTTGAAGGCGGATGCAATCATAAAAAGAACAGTCAATGGAGAGAGTGTTCAAATCGTCAGATACTATCAATCGATTAAAGTGAAGTGATGAAAATAAGACGAGAAATGGTAGGGGGATCATGGATTATTCCTAATGTGTCGGTTTTGTAATTAGTGTATTGTTTTGTTGACGCTGCAGTCAGAAATTAAAAAGTTTTAAAATAGAAATGGAAGAACTAAATTCTATTTAACTTGTCAAAATCTATGTGCTCAACTTGGTCAAATTCGTTTAAAAAATCAGTGTAAATTGCGTGTTATAGTTCCAAAACTGTTGGCAACGATTTTGGTTTATTTAAACTTTTGAACATTTTCTACCTCATAAAGTTATGCACAGTGTTTATTATTTACCATCCTCAACTCGTTTCGCTTTTGTTCTATATGCCCAAGTTTTGTATGGACCTTTCATTTTTTCATTGCCTAAATCGTTATTTTAGAAAGATATATGAATCAGAAACGGACTGGTTCCTACGAAATCTGTCCCAAATGCATATGTTGGCTGACGCAATCAATGCAAATACCAATAGAAACCTAAGAATTATAGTAGCTAGTTTTGGACCAGTATGTTTCAATGTTAATGCACTTATCGAGTCTTGTACAACCGTACGCATTGGTAACATTGTTGGTGTTACCAGCGACATAGGATTAGGTGCAATAAAAAAAGCAGCAGATTTCACTGGTTTGAACTTACACAACGTTGGTGCTCCTCCTGTTTGGGGTTTTGTCGGTGTGAATAATTTTATAGATGTAAAAAGTGCGATTGTGTATTGCGAAATGCTTCTACCGTATCAAAGAGCTTTAAAAAATAAAGGTGGCTCAACACTTCCATTAGGAACTGTATATTCTGAACTTCGGTTTATGAGCTATTTAATAAAAGATGCAACAGAAATCTGCACCAAAGCAACTGAAACACGAAAAACTGCACAAAAACTTTTAAATCGCAATGTAGTGTATTCAAAAGTACGCGCTACAATTAGTTTAATTAAATTGTGGTGCGCGGCAGAACCAACAGATGACATAATTTCATTAGGTATTTGTTCTAATGGTAAGTTAATATTTATAAATTCGATAAATAAGCTTGTTATTATTCATTAGGAACATATGGAATACCTGCAGGTCTCGTTTTCTCACAACCAGCAATATTAAAAAATAACGTTTGGGTACCTTTCGAACATTTTCCCGTCATGGAGGAAACAAAGCAAGAAATTAAGAAATTAATTGATTTAACGGAGCAAGTAACTCACTTAATGAATGTGTCTAGTAGTACTGTTCATCTCTGAACATCTCGTTATACTTTTCTGTAGGTACCTTTAATGTTTTAATATTTAAATATAAATTTTCACTTGTAATTTTGTATTTAGATAATAAAATAAATACAAGTATGCACATCACGGCTTTTTTACTTCCGAGTACGAAGTAAAAGGGAAGTATTGTACAGGTGTAGTCACATAAGAAGGCGAGAACCGGCGCAACCCGATTCATGACTCCGAAAGCCGAATACTGTAAAAATACAAGTCAGTTGCGTACCATAATAAATGCATTCACACAAGTGCATTTTTTTCAGTAACTTATTCGAATTTCATTATATATCACTAAAGTATGTAATTATCCAGTAATTATAATTCAATAAATAACATTAATGTTCATATTTAGTGATGAATAAACATATCTACAACAACAAAGTGAAACGACACTGACTTATAGATACGCGAAATTTTACAAGCAGCGTAAATTCGTCGTTTGCGCATGCCGCGCTCGCCTTCTTATGTGACTACGCCTGTATGAGTGTTTGAAAAAAAAATTGGCCTATCCAAATTTTTACATATCTTTGCGGTTCTGAATACGTAGGTTCAAAAAATGGAAAAAAAATTTCCGTCTGTAGTCTGTCCGTACACAATTTCTTGCAACGCTCTATATTCAGGAACTATTAAAGTTATCGAAATGCGTTTTTCGCCGATCGATTGCATTTGGGCCAAGGACGAAAATGCTGATATTACCTTTGATGACGTCACTTCCGGTGTGGGCTAAAATGGCACTCATTTTTTTTATAAGATAAAGTTGCAGTTTTTTATGTAGTTTAAAAGAGTATTTCTTTCTGAATTCAGCAAACTGAATTGTGCTATACTTATTTTTTGGTAACGAAGTAAATATCATTATTGAGTGTGTTTCCATAACACATACAGGAAAACAAAAAAAAAGCGCTAACTGACAAACGACCAAACTTGCTCAAATGAATAACAATGCATTGACACTTTCTAAATTATCTTGAACGATTGTAGTAGAGTCCTACATATAACAGCACTGACCTGTATCATAAAGGACTGAGCATTCTTCAATACAACATTGAAGCAAACAAGCCCCACCTAAATATTAGTTACTTCAGGTGCCAACTAGTGCGTTAGTTATATAATGATGGTAGCTCGGTGTTTATAATGTGTTGGTAGTACTGGTATCAGCTGTTACAGTTTAGCTTGTTCTAATCTATATGCTTAATATCTGGTGAAAAGTAGTATAATTACAGGCTCATAATTATTTAAAAACGTAAATTATTAAAAATTGTATTTTATTGCAATGCATAAACGTAGTTTATACTACGTATGAAACAAGGTTATGTTTATGTAAATAAAAACATTAGTTACAGTGTTACCAATAATCACCAACACAACAAACCTAAATTACTAATTGGCACCTTAAAACACCGGTTTTCAATTTGCTTCAAAAATAGTGGAGGGGATCATTAGAATGCTCAGTCCTTTAAGATACAGGTCAGTGTATAACAGTCAACTGCAGATCCCCCTAGTGGGCACCTCAAAAACGAAAAATTTGAAATCAAAGCATCCGCTTCTGATGTCTAAGGGGGAAGGATAGTGTTTGGTACGAGGGAAGTTTCGTGGCAATACTTGCCAGAATTTTTTTCTTCTAAACTTTTCATTCCCTATCAACTGCAATAGTAAGAAAATGGTCATTTCATTGTTCTTATAGAATTTCTAATTTCAACGAACTTCAAATCTGTAACTAATTATGGCATATACAGGGTGATTCAATATTCCCTCCCCAGCCCTCTCATATGTATTCTGCAACTAAAAATAAGATAAAAATAAAGAATAGTAAAATCCCGAAAGCTTAACCGTTTTCTAAACGTTCGGCAGCACGGGCGTTATCATTACAAGCGTCTAAAACTTTTATCATATCGACGTATTCTCTGTTAGTATACCTTTCCATTATTAATTTAAAAGCTTTTCCAGCTTTCAATACTTTATAAATGATAGTAAGTCAAATAAACAAACAAAATAACGACAAGTAAATGCATTGCAATTTGATTTAAAATTTTGAATTGTTTTATTCTTTATTTCAATTTTACCAGAAATAAAAACGGATAGGCTTTCGGGATTTTACTATTCTTTATTTTTATCTTATTTTTAGTTGTAGAATACCTACATATCCGAGGGCTGGGGAGTGAATATTGAATCACACTAGCTGTATAGGTATACCATATAGTATATAACCCCTCCCCCTCAGCCACAAGCACCCAGGATTCTGCACAAATTAGTCATTGGTTTTCTTTCCACTCTTAAGGGAAATGGGAGCGGAGAGGGTGACGGACAATTTGAAAATCACAAAAAAAATGTTCGAAGAAAAAAAGTAAAGAAAATCGTTTTTCTGCGGACATATGCAATTTTCCTCCTTTCCACCCCCAAAAAAGGAGTTGGGGGTGAAATTTGCAATTTGAGAATAGTTTTTTATGGAGAATCCAAAAGTTCAATAAAAAATAGGTGTTTCCATTTAAGTTTTCAAAACTCATCCCCCAGGGAGCTGAGGGTGATGTTTATGTATCATGACCGAATGGGTTTCAAAAAATGAAGGAACACGTGTTTTTTTCTTTTTGTAATTGGATGAGTCGTTCCCGAGATTCAAGGGTGTATATTATATTTTGACTTTAAGGGCCTCTCGACGGCGAACGGGTGATCCGATCAAAAAATCTAAAAACTGAGTAGGTATTTAGTATTTGAATTTTCTTAAATTTAGAGCCCCATAGCTAAGGTTGTACGCAACTTAACTTTTTTTAAGTACATACACGAAAAGAAAGCCCTAATTAAATTTGGAAACAATTGGTCGCTTCTAAAAAGAGTTTTCGCGCAAATGGAGGGACAGACGGATAACATTACAAAACTATGTATAAAGGATTCTGAATATAGCACAACATAAATCAAATAGCGCTTATCATTCTTAAGTAAGTATAAGTAGGTACATTGCTGAGGGTTATCATAACCTAATGGCAACTTCTAGGACGCCATGACAGCTATTTGGCTTTGTCGACGGTGACTAAAATGTAATGAAAAATTATATATTTTTACCGGTCCGCTTCCTGAATCGAACTTATGTGCCGTTTATATGTATTATTAATTACCGTCCGAATTCCAAGTGATTGCTACCGTCAACAGCATCCGAATTCATTAGCTAGACCCACAAACTTATGTAATTGGTGTGTAATTTGTGGCTAGACCAACTATCAGATGATAATTTCTCCGGGTAACGTACCGATTTTAGTTTGTTTAATAGTTATTTATGTATAAGGATCTTAATTACCGAGGGCAAAGTTTGCGTCACGGAGGGCCTTTGGCCCAAGGGACAGCAATTTCCCGAGGTAATTGGGACCTATTAACTCCCGTAGTAGGTACATAGATAATTTTATTTCTGACCAATTTTCATAAAATTTTGTTCATTTCCGGTTTATTTGAATCAGGTATCGTCGATGAGAGTTTTGGTTGTTAGTCCAGTCAATGAACGGCTGAAATCGAAATTTTTAATAACCCCTGCAAACCAGATATTTAGGTTTAGGTATTACCCCAGGTACTAAATCCAAATTTACAGGAAAAAAAACGTCCGGGAAAGGTGAAAAATTGATAAGAAATTGTGGAAATTCCTGTGTATTTTGCTTCTTTAACGATTATTTTAAAAAACGGTAAGTTATATCGAAAAATTTTCAGTATAAAAGTTATAGAGCGGAAGATTCTACGTTGGAACAAATCATTTGATCATTTCGGTACGGTATTTCCGACGTAACAACGAATTTCCCGAACTGTCGTCTTAAAAGCATACTGCGGCAACGGCGCTACCCTACTGAACATTCTATCCTTTTCGATGCGACGGTTCTTTCTCGCTTCTGCAAACAGTGTCGCATAACGTATAGAAAAGGATAGAATGGCGCTGCTGTCGCTTTCGAATTCTCGGTCGAAATACGCTTTTAAGACGACAGATCGGGAAATTCGTTGTTACGTCGGAAATACCGTACCGAAATTATCATATAATGACTTATTCCAACGTAGAATCTTCCGCTCTACAACTTTTATACTGAACATTTTTTGATATAACTTACGTTTTTTAAATAATAGTGAAAGAAGCAAAATACACAGGAATGTCCACACTTTCTTATCAATTTTTCACCTTTCCCGGACGTTTTTTTTCCTGCAAATTTGGATTTAGTACCTGGAGTACTACCTAAATCTAAATATCTGGTTTGCAGGGGTTATTAAAAATTTCGATTTCAGCCGTTCGTTGACTGGACTATGTTGCTAGGTTACTTGTGTATAAACAGACGTGGAGGGAGCATCTTAATATCCCATGGGAGTTATGAGTCTCTTTATTGATATCGTAACCATATATAACGATATAAGCTTGTAATATCATTGTCAGAAATAATAATAATTAAAACTCAGGTAGGTATAGGTAGTATTATTTTCAGGGGTGGGCAGTCACAAAATACTTGTATTGAAAATACAGTATTTGAAATACATTTGTATTTTGTATTTGATGATTTTTCCCTAAAGTATTTTGTATTTCAAATACTCTCTTATGAGTATTTTGAATTTTGCATTTGAAATACATTAATGTATGTATTTTGCCCACCGCAATGTTAACGATAGGTTCAGAGTGAATTCTAAGTACACATTTTCAAGAACCTATACCTATAAAACTTTCCTAGAAACGTCTAATTAAATCTCCCAAAAAAACGCCCCGTGTATGCGTATAGGTATTTTTGTATTTTTGTATTTCAAATATTGTATTTGTATTTTGTATTTTTAGAAATAATATAAAAGTACATATCTTGTATTTTGTATTTCAAATATATTTCTAGGAATATTTTGTAATTTGTATTTGAAATACGTTACTGCATGTATTTTGCCCAGCCCTGATTATTTTCTGAACAAACTCTTGCTAATTGGATTATCGCACCGTATATTTACCCACAGGCGGGTGATTCCTGGACAGTGGCGGAACTTCAATATTTTGGCCCCCCGTAAAATAATATTCGGCCTCCTCAATCCCATTTTCACAATTAAAAAAAAGTTTCTTTTTTAACATTTATTTATGCATTTTGTAAAATAAAAGGAAAGCTTATTTTTACATTTTTTTTAAGAAGAGGAAAAACAGGGCTAAGAGATTTGTCTCATTTGTCTATGGCGCCTATGCTATGATATGGTTCCTGCACTGCGCGGCGGTGGCATATCATACCGAAGGTTTCGCCTACGTGACCACTTGTGACGAACATAATCACGCGTTGAACGAGCTTGAGACTGTTGTCACTGATCACCGCAATAAAAGTCGATTTAGCGTTTTGGCAGGGGGCGAGATTAACACGAACCGAATGAAGGGCCTGCATACGTTCGGCTCTAATTGGTGATAACTATTTCCAATCGCTACCCAAAATTTCTCAAAGCGGGCGGCCTTCGAACTTCGCCCCCCCCCCCCCCCGCACTGCGTGGTTCTGCCACTGAGATTCTTGGTAACGTGGAAATTAATTTGGGTTTTAATTAGCCTAGCTCATGGGCGTAAATACGGGAGGGGGTGGTGTTGCCCCCCCTCCATATTTGACTCAGG
This sequence comes from Pyrocoelia pectoralis, assembly GCA_036250285.1. Lineage (NCBI taxonomy): Eukaryota > Metazoa > Arthropoda > Insecta > Coleoptera > Lampyridae > Pyrocoelia > Pyrocoelia pectoralis. Next base: position 47,401,472 of record CM070074.1, read on the forward strand.
CCAACTTCATCTTCGTGAGTAATAGCTATTGCTCGTTGAATAATATACTATTACATATTTATTTGAATATTTTCTTATATAATAGGGCATTAATTTTGAGAGTTGCCAAGGATCGGAATGCAATAGAATATCAAAAGAAAGAAAACATACCTTCCTTAACACACCGGCATCCCAAACGGTTAATTTTCGATATGGCAGGGTGTTAAAATTGTGTAAATGCTTTCAGTGCTTAAATTATAAATTAAAAAGGGCCGGCTCGCGGTTTTACTTAAAAAGGCACATTTCTAAAAAGTAGGCACATTTTTTACGAAAAAGGGCACTTTTTATATACCATCCAAAACCACATTATATTTTTCGTAAGCATTAAAATATGGATTATTACTGCGACCAAGAGATTTATTTTTTATTTTTATAACCACTTTGCAGAGAGCTATACAGGGTGTTTTTTTGGGAGCTTTAGTTAGACGTTTCTAGGAAAGTTTGATAGGTAGATTTTTGAAAATTTGTACTTAGGGGTTACTCAGAAAGCCCAATCGATGTAAAATATTTTCAAAATGGCAGCACTTCCGGAAATGCCGGAAGTAACTACTAACTTCGTTATTTTAAATGGCAATCTCTATTTTTTATTGCATTTTTGGATTCTACGTGAAATTTCAGTTCTTTTGATACCACATATCAATATCTACATGTTATGGTTTTAAGTTATTCTCACTTATTTAAAAAAAATGGCGGATGCAGACGGTACTTTAAGAATTCATTACTTGAAAACCGTTGTAGGTATGACAACCGAGTTTTCACCAGCGCATAGAGGAGGAATAGGCCTTTCTTTTGGTGTACTTAAAAAAAGGCTAAGTTGCGTGTACGACCTCATCTATGGGGTTCCAAATTTAGGAAAATTCAAAGACTGAAAACTCAGATTTTTAAATGAAATGACCATTTTCTTACTATTGCATTTGATAGAGAGTCAAAATGGGCATATTTTGGTATTACATGTTCGTATCCCTATCTTTAATAGTTTCTGACTTATTCTCATTTCATTGCAATGATGCCATTTTTTTCGGATTTTTTAGTAGTTGGCTGAAAGATATGCTTGTTATGTGGAAGTGGGAAATGGTTTTAAAAATTGGGCCGTTGGGATCTAAATTAACGCGAGCCGGTGAAAAACAAATAAGGGCACTTTAGCCGGTTCGCTAGTAAAAAGGGCCATCTCGCAAGGGCAAAATCAGGGCCGGCTCGCAGAGCCGTCTCTTCCAGGGCAGGCCGGCTCTTAGAGCCGGTGCGAGCCGGCAGAATTTAAGCCCTGAATGCTTTACAAAATCGCAAAAATAGATGGATTTTTTCAGAGGCGTAATATCATAGCTTCATGTCTCCATATCTTGGTTACTGTGAAATTACTGTATAAAAACAATGTTAAGATAGTTCTTAACGCACGCGCTATTAGAACCTGTGCAAAATTGATCTGCATGACGCAAATTTATCATATTTGGTGTTATACAGGGTGTAGAATTGGAAGAGGGATTTCAATGTAAAAATCTTAATATTCGATTACTTGCTTCCCTAATTATATTAGACAAAAAGTCTATTTAACTTTTTGGTAGAGACAAAAATTCTGAATCGCCTGATTTACCTACTTATTTTTACTTTGAATTTTTCAGAAGGCAAATATTTAGGCAAATAAAAATTTCCACTTTGTCAAAATTGAAATTGTTGACAGGTATTAATTTAATAAAAAAAATAAAATAACTTCATTTAACATGTCTGAATCTTGCTGCAAAGACGCTCAAATTAGATAAAATGCACTACAATGACACTCATTGACATACCAACATTTTTCTTTATGGTATATTAAGTAAAATAAAAACAAACAACATGTACGGATGTAGATTTTTTTTAATCTACAAAAAAGTTAAATAGCCTTTTTGTCTAAAATAATTAGGGAAGCAAGTAATCGAATATTAAGATTTTTACATTGAAATCCCTATAGTGCATTGGCTAATTCTACACCCTGTATATTTATCAGGCTTAACGAGAATTTGTAAGTCGTATAAGACAGATCACAAAAATTATTTGCCGAAAGCATAGTTAGGTATACAAGCAAGATTATGAATAAACCAAGCTAACAAGTATACTTTATTCATTATTATGAACTTATTTTTTAATATTCAATTTCCAGCTGAAGTTTGGCTACACGTATAATATCACCCTCTATAAATATTCCTATCGTATACATACATTCTCTTCTCTCTTTCTTTTCTTAAGTACATAGGTAGATACTATATTAAGTTGTATTTACAATATCACAAATTAGCAACATTCGATCTATCACAACAAATAATACGATTCATTAAAAAAATTATACAGGGCTAGGCAATATAATATCAAAATACATTATTTCAATAATTACCTACATCTAATGACTTTCTTTATTTTCATATTTTCTGATAAAAGCTACACTGATTGTTTAATAATACTGCATTTTACATTTACAGTTACGACAACATTGTGTAGTTGATAAATAAAATACAAACGAATCATATGTTACCCAGCCCTGCATTTGTCACCATCGTGTGAATTTCCACTGTTTGTGAGTAAGTGAATTATGACCTGTAATGAATCATGTAAATAAATAAAATTACAATAAATAAATAATTAAGAATTGCTACGAAAAATTAATATATAACATTATACATTGTAAAGTTGCAATAAATACTAGCCATTTTTTCGAATCTAAATTTGCAGCAGAATTATTATAATCTTCATTATCGCACTCTATTAACCGGTTGCAATGTTTACTTTTAACTTTATCTTCCTCATTACGTTTATTTTCAGTAGGCATAAAATTACCGCACTTAGGGAAGTTCTCTGGTACTGGTAACATTTCACTGTGATCGCCAACTTTAAACAGCAAAGCCATTCCTATTTCCATATGAAACTCAATATGGCAATGAAGTAACCAATAACCAGGATTTGAAGCTAAAAATCTCACGATTGTGTATCCTCCATCAGGTACTGTCACAGTATCTTTTTTAACCGCATTCACCAAGTTTCTTTTTATTAAACCCTTTTTATCCAAAGCAGCTACTTCTTCTTCAGTTACGTTCTTTCCTACCTTGCCCATAGCAACTACACGAAATGTGTGTCCATGTAAATGAAAAGGATGATTTGCATCATAGACAAATCCTTTATCAATAATAATTAATTCCACAGCTGAACTTAAAGGTACCTGTAGAAAATGTTAAGAATTTTAAATCGCCATATCATTATCGTTACAATTTACCTCCAAGACGTGAGTGCATTCGCAAAACGTCTCATTGCAATTTTGTGTATTAAACCGATTACAAAACTTGTTAGTATCCAGTTGATCCCTTCCTGGCAACAACGGTACGGGAGGTAGTTTTAAAGATATGTAATTGAGTTGAGGTGTTAATAGCTGATGTTTGGTATCGTTCACTAAATAAAAAACCAAATTAACTTTATACTCAAAAATATTTATAAGCATATTTACCCTCCTCATATCCGTACATTCCGGATTTATGAAAATGCGGATTATTGATTCTATAAAAATCGTAGGAAACGACAAATTGATAATCAGGTATTTCTTTTAAACTACTATCCCATGCGTCAAGTGATTGCATTTCCATAATATTAAGCGAGCTATTATGTCCGGGACCTTTATTTAATGCATTAATTTGCTAAAATGAAAACATTAGTTTTTATTATTAAAATATTAGGTAGGTACGTACCAATCCATCTTTGTGCGCTTTGTCGTAACTTAATGGTTCTTCCGGATAACCATTATTTGAACTTCCCTTATAGTGCAAAACAGCAGCTTGATGAGCACTTCTAAACCGTTCATCACAATCCATTAGTCCTTTAAATCTCATCCAATACAAAGAAACCGGTTGATCGGCATTTATTATGAAATCAAATCGTTCGCCTGCGTAAGTTACTATAGATTCGGCTGAAAGCAATTTTTATTGTAAAATATTATACCTGTAGGTACAACAATTAATTTAATAAGTTTAATTAATTTAAATACCTTTAATTGGGGAAAAATTACTACCATCGCTGCTAATAACCGTTAGCGTGTGATTATCAACCGATAATTCTATAGGGCAATTCAAAAATCCCGAATTTATTACTCTAAAACGATATCGATATCCCTGTAAGGAAAAGGGGTGAGACAAAATAATTTTCGTATACATTTACACGAACCCTCTCCACTATGAATCTAGCCGTAGGTGTGTATATCGTGTCGTTAGTTGAATTATTAAACTCTTTAAATCGGCCTAGACCGTTTACTAATAATGTATCTGCTTTATTGTCACCATTACTATGGTGGTGTGCTACAAACTTTGCCGTTCCAATTCCCGGTCCCCAATCGAGTATTACAATGGTGTGGGAAGATAAATCGTAATCATATAAACTCGAGTGCGGATCATCCTCCTCGATAGTTCTTACAATAAAGGCACCGTAAGCACCATCAGCACGTTGAAAACCTATTTTAATATTAGAATAACTTTAGTTGACATGCGAGTATTGCATTGACCGACTTACCTGTATGAGAATGCCAAAAGTGAGTCCCTGGTTGTGTCGCCATAAAATTGTATCTGAAAGTCGTTCCATGTTGAATTGGACATTGTGTAACGAATGGTACACCATCCATGTATGGAGTGTCACGATGGTGATAACCGTGCCAATGTATAGTAGTACTTTCCCCCAGTAAATCATTTTCTACGTCTACGACTATTTCATCACCTAAGCAAACCTACAATCGTTTAAGATTTTTATTTCATCTACTGAAGGGTTACACTGATATGGTTGATACATTCGAATCTTTAATGAACATGAACATCTTTTACGATTGAGGTAAAAGAAATAACAACACAATTCAATTAAGCGGAAAATAAAGAAAAACTTAAAAAATGCAATATTGATCATGGTCTCCAGTGCTGGCAGAGCGAATCCTTCAAGCACTACGTCACTACAATATTATCTCTAAACTGGTCTCTGATGAGTAATTGAGTATCACCATAAATTAGAGCATTTAGCAAACTGCGTATGGATATGAGGGCATGGGGAAATAAAAGGTAGGTAATGAGAAAGTGAATGTGTTTTGTGATCCAGTCCCGACTCTATAACATACAGTACTAACTTAAAGGAACCTTATTATAACTTAAGACACCCAGGCGGAGTGCCAGGACAGATAGAATTGATGTCGTTTTTCAAGGGACTATCTCGTATTCTGACGCGTTTCTGCATACTATAAACTAAACAAGCACTGCACCGTCTTATCATCACTTTGTAGAGGTTGCTACACAAAGGATGAGATGGCGCACTACATGCTTTGAGATTAGAGTCCCTATATTGAGATTGAGATTATCTCGCGCTTGTCCAACTGAGAGAATTCGTGTTGGAGAAACCGTTGCCGGCCATAGATACTAAATGTACACCAAGTGTCTTATAGGATCAAATTATTAACAAATATTTGAAACAAGATCTCATAGTGCTTCAATACAGCAAAGAAACCTTTATTAAAATGGATGGAACCATTTTTGCAATATTACGCAATCAATAAAGTCCTTATATCACCGCGATTGTTATTAGTAGGTATTACACGTTTTGGAAAAAATGTACCTATCCAAAGTTGTACCTACATAAGTAAAAACCAATTAATATATTAGCTCGATAATTAATAAGCCAAACCTCAAACAAGACAAAGCAAAAATGTTATACCGTTGAGTCACTCAACGATTTTACCCAATGAACTCAGAGTTCATTGTTTTTACCGAAAGTATTTTTCTATTTGATGTTGAAAAAGTTGCGTACTTGCAAGAAATAAAAATAAAACCTTTTTGTATCTACAGGTGTTTCTTAGGAATTACTCAATCCCAATCGTTCAAACTTCGAATTTTGTTGCACATTTTATATATTTTCTTGTTTTCTGATATATGGATCAAAATTTTCGCGTTATTTGTGTTGCCTACATGCTAAATTGTAAACTAGAAATTTCTCCGACTTTGTACAATTTTAATTCTACTTTTTCCGGAATATTTCGAATTTTAAAAAAATATTTCTTATGGCGTTTGAAAGAGAGTGACTATATCTATCTATTGACACAGAGATTTTTTCGGTACTTATTCATATTTTTATAAATTATTTGAAAATTTAAAAGTAAAATAGAGCTTTAGATTTTTTAGGAATTACAAAAAAATCATTCTGTTAGTAGACAGATAAGACATGCATAATTACAAAAAAATAGTCTGCTGTTTCTACTTAAAAAATAACTAAAAAAATGGAACAAAATAAGTTTAAAATGAGGTATATTTCAAAGTGTAAATTCCAGCGTTACACCTTGTAACCTCGACATAAAAATAAAGGAAATAGGAATAATAATGTTAGTACCTATTTTAATTAATTAAATTGTTTCAAGACGAAGCAATCGTCGAATGGATTTAGGTAAGCCTAAATTATAACTTCGTATAGGTTAATTACCATGGACATGGACAGCTGAATTTGCTATGTATAGGATAGGTAAGGGAGACTGAATAAAATGTAGTATTATCATGTAAGTGTGATAAGATAAGTGATAAACCAAAAAGCAAACTACATTACAAGGACGGAATGAAGCAGAACGAGACGCGTATCCGAAATAGAAACACTGCGATATAAAAAATTAATTCTCACCATTCCGGTTGAAGTATTAAGTTAAACGTAAGGTGTAATTATAATCATCAAATAATTACCCTGAATGAATAACCTTATAATCTCATTTTATTTAATTACAATTTTTGAAGGTTGAATAAAGGAAATAATATGTAGGTATGTGATTCATGATCATGATACCTACAAGAAAGTAGTACCGTTGAACTTTTCACTCAACGGTAGTATAGCTTGTCTCAATTTATATCGCCTTTGAGCTTGTCTCATAAAAGGATTTATTTTCGGGTCTGCATTGTTAGTAGATAAACACGTTGTAAATGCCTACCTGATTGACATAACAAAGGGGACCTCTCGGTATTTTATGACAGGGCATCAGAGGCGGACTAAGGTAAAAATATTAATATAGCAATTTCTTTTCCAGGCATCCGTTTTATTTTAAATAAATTACGAGTTTTAAACTAAATTATACGATATACAAATTACTCGTATTATACTTACAACAACAAGGATTCTTAACGACTGATACTAATTAGTAATTATTAATTTGAATTGTTATAGCACTGGGTGACGCATACCTAACCCAACCCTGAGTGGACCGGTAGGCATTTACAACGTGTTTATCTACTAACAATGCGGATTTGAAAATAAATCCTTTTATGGGGTGGGTTTCGGGACGATATAAATTGAGACAAGCCATACCTACCTACCTATGTTATTTTTATCTACCAGTTATACGTTACGTCCTCTGATCTTTAATTACAGTGCGTTCATGATGAAAGCAACAAATTCGTTTACAATTTAGGTACCTACTCATCTTGTGGAAAAACGCTCGAACACGTCGGTTCATTAATTTTTTTCATTTATTACATTTCAAACGTCATTATTTCGAAAATCGCTGATCTTAGAGATATGTTATACAAAAAGTGTCCAAAATTTACCGTACAAATTAAAAATGTCATTATATACAGGGTGTTCCATTAAAAAAATTAATGATGACCGCATATCTTCTTCTTGAGACACCCTGTATACAATTTTCTTATATCAAAAATCCGAAAATAAAAGTACCTACAGGTCGCACAACCAAAGATGATTCGGGTTGCGCAGATACGTCATTGCGTTCGGGAACAATCGTCAAGTGTAACAGCTTAAAATCACTTACCAGTGGCGGCGTAATTAATCGTTGGTACGTGTACAAAATCACACTTAAAGTTTTATGTTATTTTATTGATTTAATAATTTATATATACATTGCGAACATGTAGAAATACTTTTTCAATATTAAGAAAATGTGTTAATAATATGGTTATATACGTACAATGACATAATATACACTTGAAACAATTTACCTGCGACGCTACTGAAATTCTTGAATTGCCGCGAGTAGAATATTTGAAAACGGACGAATGCGCATCTGACCTCCAAATCATCTTTAATTGCGTGAGCTGTACTAAATAATCGACGTGTCCGAGCGTTTTTCCACAAAATAATTAGGTACGAAGGTAAACGAATTTGTTCCTTTCATTATGAACGCACTTATGTACGAGTATGTATCAAAAAATATTCAGGGAGCACAATGACATAGGGGTGGCTCGTTTAACAAACGCTACGTGAATGTCATTCATATTGTAGGTAGGTAATTTAATAGATACTGATATACCTACGTAATGACTAGCACGCCACTGCTCACGGGTAGGTAATAGGCACGATATAAATACTAAAGATAGGATGTTGCGCATGGTGGGCGGTCCGCAAATATGAAGCGTGACGTCACTTGTAGAGTGAATTACATTTGAAGAATACTCATTTGATGTGTTTTTCGTCTGTACCGAGTTTATTTTTCGAGATACAAAAAATTCCATAAGAACAAATATGCTCCTTATGATGTCTTTTATATGTAAAAAATAATAGGGTAGCTCAATCTCTCTCAGTTAACCTGAAAAATACTTGTATAAAATATCATAATTACATCTGATGGTGTTTGCGCCGCGACGACACAAAAACGGTGCTAGATAGAGGAAAATTGCATATGAACAAATTTGTAGAGCACAAAATTTACTAAAGAAAAGTCCGCGGTAGGGTGTCACGATCTTCGATAGTTAAAGAGTTACAGGTGTCCAAAATGATGCAAACGTTATTCGCGCAACTGTCCACACCGCTTTTTCCCAAACTAATGGAGATAATTACACCCTCCCGCGGACTTTTCTTTAGTAAATTTTGTGCTCTACAAATTTGTTCATATGCAATTTTCCTCTATCTAGCGCCGTTTTGGTGTCGTCGCGGCGCAAACACCATCAGATGTAATTATGATACTTTATAGGTACAAGTATTTTTCGGGTTAACTCAGAGAGATTGAGCTACCCTATTATTTTTAAGATATAAAAGACACAAAATGAATTTTATCTTAATTTTATCATATTGTTTTTACTGGTTCCCTACTTTACCTTTTTTTATTGGTGCCCTACGTTACCTTTTTACTTCCCGAGTACGAAGTAAAAGGGAAGTATTGTATTAGTTTTCCAAAAAAAAAAATTTGACCTATGGAAATTTTTACATATCTTTGCGTTTCCGAATACGTAGATTCAAAATATGCAAAAAAAAATTTTCCGTCTGTCGTCTGTAGTCTGTAGTCTGTAGTCTGTAGTCTGTACGTACACATTCCTTGCAACGCTCTAAACTCAGAAACTATTAAAGTTATCGAAATGCGGTTTTCGCCAATCGATTACATTCGGGCCAAGGACGAAAATGCTGTTATTACCTTTGATAACGTCACTTCCGGTATAAGCTAAAATGGCGGCACTCATTTTTTATAAGATAAAGTTGCAGTTTTTTTTATGTAGTTTAAAAGAGAATTTTTTTTTGAATTCAGCAATATATATTGTGCTATACTTATTTTTTGAAAAAAGTGTTAAAAAAAATAATTATTAAAAAATGACTGCAACGCTCGATACTCAGAAACTATTAAAGTTATCGAAATGCGGTTTTCGCTAATGAATTACATTTGGGCCAAGGACGAAAATGCTGTTATTACCTTTGATAACGTCACTTCCGGTATAAGCTAAAATGGCGGCACTCATTTTTTTTATAAGATAAAGTTGCAGTTTTTTTTATGTAGTTTAAAAGAGAATTTTTTTTTGAATTCAGCAATATATATTGTGCTATACTTATTTTTTGAAAAAAGTGTTAAAAAAAATAATTATTAAAAAATGACTGCAACGCTCGATACTCAGAAACTATTAAAGTTATCGAAATGCGGTTTTCGCTAATGAATTACATTTGGGCCAAGGACGAAAATGCTGATATTACCTTTGATGACGTCACTTCCGGTGTAAGCTAAAATGGCGGCACTCATTTTTTTTATAAGATTAATACACTCCAGAAAAATAAACCAATGAAATTAATGAATTTCGTTTAAAACGACCAATCACATATGAATTACCAATAATCGATAAAAAGCTAGGTACATTTTTAATAAGTGAGAAAAATTTTCACCTTGTTTCATCATCTCTCTCTTACGTACATTTTAGAACATACTTTCATTGCTTTTTATTTAACTATAAACTCGAAATTTAGCAGGCTTTGGCGCAATTCGTCAAACGTCAAAAATTTTTTTGAAATACTACAAGTAGTGCATTAATCTGCCTAAAATACATTCGATGTTAATTTTTTTCTTTCGATAAAATTGCTTTTTAAGGAACTCAAATTTGATTACCATTTGGTAAAAACTCTCGAATCCAACACCTTAGATAATTCACTGGCGCTACGCGCTCGTGAATTTATCTAAGGTGTTGATTCTCGAGTTTGTAACCATGGTAATAAAATTTTCGTGTAAAAAGCAATTTTATCGATAAAAAATCAACATCTTATGTATTTACCCCCGATAAAGTTGCAGTTTTTTTATGTAGTTTAAAAGAGTATTTTTTTCTGAATTCAGCAATATATATTGTGCTATACTTATTTTTTGAAAAATGTGTTAAAAAAATCATTTTTAAAAAATGACTGCATCGCTCTATACTCAGAAACTATTAAAGTTATCGAAATGCGGTTTTCGCCAATCGATTGCATTCGGGCCAAGAACGAAAATGCTGATATTACTTTTGATTACGTCACTTCCGGTGTAAGTTAAAATGGCGGCACTCATTTTTTTATAAGATAAAATTGCAGTTTTTTATGTAGTTTAAGAGTATTTTTTTCTGAATTCAGTAGTATTTATTTTTTGAAAAAAGTGTTAATACGAGGGAAGTCTCGTGGCAACTTGCCAGAATTTTTTATTTCACGTTTTTAAACCACGCCTCGATTTAAGTTATGTTCAATAAATACATAAACGGTACATTTTTCCACCTTGTGTTATGATGTTCATGTTTGTGCAGATCAACAGGTAACCATTTTTTTAAAATGTAAATTACCACAAGGTGTTAAAAAATAGAGTTAAGTGCGAAATTGTCTTGAATCCATCAATGAAATCACCCAGATCTCCTAACGCTTTCTGCTCGAACGCTGCGAAAACCATTATATATTTTAGACAGAGAAAAAATGAACTGAATCAATTTTGTAATGCACAAAATTTACTACAAAACAGTCTGCGGGAGGGTGTAATTATCTCAATCCCAGTAGCTCAATCTGTCTGAGTTAACCCGAAAATACTTGTACATATAAAGTGTCATAATTACATCTGATGGTGTTTGCGCCGCGACGACACAAAAACGGCGCTAGATAGAGGAAAATTGCATATGAACAAATTTGTAGAGCACAAAATTTACTAAAAAAAAGTCCGCAGGAGGGTGTAATTATCTCCATTAGTTTGGGAAAAAGCGGTGTGGACAGTTGCGCGAATAAGGTTTGCATCATTTTGGACGCCTGTAACTCTTAAACTATCGAAGATCGTGACACCCTACCGGGGACTTTTCTTTAGTAAATTTTGTGCTCTACAAATTTGTTCATATGCAATTTTCCTCTATCTAGCACCGTTTTTGTGTCGTCGCGGCGCAAACACCATCAGATGTAATTATGATATTTTATACCAGTATTTTTCAGGTTAACTAAGAGAGATTGAGCTACCCTATTATTTTTTACATATAAAAGACATCATAAGGAGCATATTTGTTCTTATGGAATTTTTTTTATCTCGAAAAATAAACTCGGTACAGACGAAAAACACATCAAATGAGCATGTCGCAAATGTAATTCACTCTACGGGTGACGTCATGCGCACGGTCTGACGAAATCTGAACGTCGGAGCATCCGGCCCTGGGTAATAGGTGTTATTACTAAACTAGCGAATAATAAGCATATTATTAAACAGTGGTAGAAAAATCAAAAAATTCGTTTCCTTTCATACGATACGGATATATGCTCTCTCCTGCTCATGTCATGTTATAAACCCATAAATAACGTAGCAGCATTCGTATTACTAATATCACAGATTTATCTGTGCGAATATTCATTAATGCGAATAGTATGGAAAACCCGGTAAGTATACTATTTCGTCTACCGATAATGCATAATATTTGACTGAAAAATTAACTCGTAAGGTGTTTTTTGTATTAAGTTCTAATGATTAGTGTATAAAAGTCAATGTATTTACTTACCTCAATAGAGGGTCCAGGCATTTGCCGATTAATTACTAAAACTGGTCGTTTATTTCCATCGCCAGGTATACAATGCGGCTTTAGGCAATCTTCTTCATTATATGGGCAATTGAAACACGCTTTGCTCAGTGTTTGATACCACTCCAATTTAAATTTATATTTGCACACCATCGGTGCACCGTCTTTTGTGCAAGTTCTTGTGCATGAATGTTTTGCTTCATCAAGAAGCACATATTCAAAAAATTCTTTGCTTTTATTATTTGAATCTGATTCCCCTGCAAAAAATACAACGATGAATTCTATTAACACGTTTTATTTTTCAAACGGACATATATGTAGGTACCTACCTAATGTACCTACATTTTTATTCGAAAGAAAGAAAGCATAATCTCATTGTTTATTACATAAAGAATAATAACTAAAGTAAATTTCTTACCTAAAATTGTATAACACGAAATGTTGGCAGTCCATAAGAGTAGCGAAGTCACTATACTTAATTGTATCATCTTTGAAGATCTGAAAGATTGTTGTATTTAATTGTTGGATATTATTCAATTTTCTAAATTACATAAATAATGGTTGGTTTTTAATGTCTTTTCTTTAAATGTACAATTTTCTGAATTACTTGAATTATTGTTTTTGAAGGAAGGATATTCGTATATTTTCTAAATGACTCTCCTTTGGTATTATATTACGGAAATTTTATTCTTCCTCAGCTGAAACGAGAGGAAGAACAAAAGATATTTGCAGTATTTTGTAGCAGTAAATAGTACTATGTGTGCCGCAATCCCATTTATGTTCGCTTTAATTATAGATAATTTCTGTTAGGCAGTGTTAATTGGCGTTATTTAGATAACGTATGTACTATTGTACACACTGTTAACGGATAAGCAATATTAGGTACACCATAACTATTAGGTACAATACTATAAACTAACATTAATAAAATTCAATTATGGTACAAAAATAACCAGAGCGAAAACTTATTTCGTAACTTCGTAACAACTACCTATTTCAAAAAACACGGATGTAATATCTAATACGTATAGGTAAGTTAAAAAACACTAAATAAACTAATACGCCTACCAATTCGATTCCAACCAAAATAGAGAGTAACACACTACTAACAACGATTCAATTCTAAAACATGAAGGTCCTTACATTTTATGTATAAATAAATAAAAAATGTAAAATTCAATAAAAATAATACATGTAGATACGAAAGGTAATTAAGAGAAAATCCCATGTTAACATTAACAATAGTGGATCGCGGTGCTTACCCGTTTTTTGCGAAATTAATTGAAAATTTTTTATAGGAGTAACCAACCGAGGATCGTAGAAACGAGTTTAAATGGGCAATTGAAGATGAAAATCTCTGTACATTTTGGTATTTTCTTCAGAGTACATTTTATATTCATTACACGGTGTCAGTGAGGCTAGAGTAAAATTGTTACTATGTAATGTACTTAAATTAATTTTATAAATCATATTTGCCCACGACAAACTTTGCTTTGCCATGGAACAGATATATGAGATACTAGCGATTAAGACCCGTCTGACAGAGGGGGCAATTATTTATTATTGAAAGTAAAAAATATTCATTGCAGATCTCTTATTTTATGGTTAAGGTATAAAAATATTATCTAACACACACCAACAATGTTGCCACATTAAAATTTGGTTGATCACGGTAATGTCATAAGTGGTAGGTCATCAGATTTGTACCATCTTCACCAACCTCGACCTCCTAGCTAGTCTAGAAGTCAAGTTATCGTGGAGACGAAGGAACATGAATGAACTCACGTTTATAATATATGATATATGCAAATTGTATTATGTACCTATTGCCTTAAAAAATTGTTTGCATTTGCTTACCTTGCTGACGAAATAAAGAAATTTACCTAATTGGCAACTATTGTATAAGTAGGTACTAAAGAATACAAGGATTGTTTACAAATTACAACTTTAATTAAGTAAATCTCATACAAATAGTGATGAGAAGGGAATTCCATATTTTTACCATTTCAAGGTGACTACAAGTACAATTTTTTTGGAGTTGATTAAGATATACCTACGAGTATATCAAATTAACAGTTCGAGTGGATTACGATACACAGACACATATACCGGGTGAATATTGTGAAACCGAACATAGGCCATTAACATGGGAAAAAGGTTTTTCGCAGATTGCTGCTCCCCCTTTTAACTTAGAGGGTTTATAATGACGCACCAATCGAAAGAACATTTTTTTCGTCATCTAATGATATGCGAATTAGTTAATTTTCAGTTGTAATTCTCATTATTTTGCCAAAAATTCGCAATAAATTCAGTTCGGAAAATCATGTTGATAACGAATAGGCAGTTGGCAAACGTCAGAAATTCGTTTTACAATAGGATGTGTCGTCATTGTTTAATGCAGAATGGAGGTTTATTTGAACAGTTTCTATTATTAATTTCTAATTATAATTTATGATGTGATGTAACTTCTTCCATTTATTGTCATTTATTAAAATGTGTTAATGTTATTGTTGTACCTAAAATCTTCTTTCGATTGGTGTCATTATAAACCCTCTAAGTTAAAAGGGGGAGCAGCAATCTGCGAAAAAACGTTTTTCCCATGTTAATGGCCTATGTTCGGTTTCGGAATATTCACCCGGTATAGGAAATATACCTATTCGCCCCACAATAGCTTTATTAGATCAAACGGCCATCAAAATGCACACACACACACACAGTTACAATATTAGGTACACAAAATACCTACATCAGCACAGAAAGTTTACATTTATTCACGCAGCAGGATTGACTCCTCACAAACGGATACTGGGCCCTCAATAATTGTAGAGAAACGTAAAATGAGATGGAAACTCCTAAATAAATCCTCTAGCACTCTAGCTTAACGGCTGATTTAGTAAGTACCTATTATACAGGGTGTCTCACGGTGACCGTCGGTTAGAAGTATATCAAGAACTGTAAAAGCTAGAAATTTGAAATTTTGCACATGCGACATGGAGTGTTTAATCTATTAAATAAAAATATTGTACAAATGGCAGCACTTCCGGAAATACCGGAAGTGAGCATCAACTTCTTTATTTTAAATACAAACGAGGCAATTTTTTTTCACATTCTGATGTGTCATAAAATGTTTAGTAAGTATGCTTAAAATAATCGGCGTATGAATTTTGATTGTTGAGAAAAAAAATTTTTTTCACTGAAAAATGTCAAAATCTTGTTTAGGAAATAAAATTGAAAGTCGAAAGTGGTAAAAGTTAGGGAAATGGGATTTTAGGTTCTCAATGTCAAAAGATTGAGACACGATTGTCTGTAACGGATAATAAAAAATTGCCCGCGGTTAAGTATCTATTTGACGTTATTTCCAGACTTAAGAAAAACTTTAAAAAGTCTCTTTTTTTAAATGGAATGCCTATTTAATTATCAATGATTACAGAGTTATTTACATTTTTCTAATTAAATTTATAATTACCTACTTTACAAAACATATGGTTGGCTTTGAAAATTTTCAAAAAATTTTTATTCAAATGTTTCTTATGCTTTTATGATTATTTAAAATTCTATCTATGCAACTTTCCGCCGAATGAACAGAACTTTCAGGGAAAACGTTAAATTATCCCAATACCTACGTTGGTTACTTGGTTTCTGCAGCGTCATTGGTGACAGTTGGCTTTGCCAAACTTCGTGGCGCATTTACTTCGCCCAAATTTAGAAAATTCTTTTCAATCATCCTGATTTTTCGTTCTGTCATTGTAGGTAAATGCGGATATCTTTCGTTAAAGTGTTGAGTGATTCTTTATTCAATACATAGTTAAAGGTTCTGCAGGTCCGAAAAGTAATACGAGCAGACTCGCCATGAATGTAAAACAAATTTAGAATATCAGCGTTTGTGTATTCCATATTTCCCAATTAAAAACAAATACCTATCAAGCGTAAAAATCAAAATTCAAACAGATAACACTAATAAAATAACAAACGTAAATGTAGCGTAAACTTTCAAACTGATAGCTAACTGACAACTGTCATCATAAGAAACAATTGAATAAAAATTTCTTGAAAATTTTCAAAGCCAACCATGTTTTGTAAAGTATGTAATTATAAATTTAATTAGAAAAATGTAAATAACTCTGTAATCATTGATTTTAGGTATAGGAACATGGTATATCAATTTAAAGGAAATTTATTTCTGCATCGAATGGCCCGATAATTAAATAGGCATTCCATTTAAAAAAAGAGACTTTTTAAAGTTTTTCTTAAATCTGGATATAACGTCAAATAGATACGTAACCGCGGGCAATTTTTTATTATCCATGACAGATAATTGTGTCTCAATCTTTTGACATTGAGAACTTAAAATTCCATTTCCCTAACTTTTACCACTTTCGACTTTCAATTTTATTTCCTAAACAAGATTTTGACATTTTTCAGTGAACAAATTTTTTTTTCTCAACAATCAAAACAATCAAAATGATACGCCGATTATTTTAAGCATACTTTCTAAACATTTTATGACACATCAAAATGTGAAAAAAAATTGCCTGGTTTGTATTTAAAATAAAGAAGTTGATTTTCACTTCCGGTATTTCCGGAAGTGCTGCCATTTGGAAAATATTTTTAGGTAATAGTTTAAACACTCCGTGTGGCATGTGCAAAATTTCAAATTTCTAGCTTTTACAGTTCTTGATATACTTCTAACCGACGGTCACCGTGAGACACCCTGTATCTTAAAGGCCGTAGATGTGAATTGTAATACTCTAATGGAAAAAGTTATCTACTCCAAATCGAAAACAGCAATCATGTTGCTACAAAACCACTGAACTCTATATTATTGAGTTCAGTGTACAAAACCACTGAACTCTATTATATTATTGAGTTCAATGTACAAAACACGTTTACTGACAACGAACTTGTAAAGGTCATCTTACAACAAGTCGCAAATATGGCAAAAGCAGCAGCTAAAATAAAATTTTTACACATCCCATGGCAAATAGAGGTTCCAGAGATTGTATGCGACACACGAGAAATTGCTAATATCGATATGTATACCTACTTATTATTAGAGAAATTATACTATGTACAATGTCACATTCGTCAGCTTATATTACAGAAGAAGTGACTGGACTGGACGGATAGTGACACTCAGTTAAGACAGGCCATACTTGATATAAAAAAGGTACCAAACATAAACCGTTTAAAAAGAGCGAAACAAATACTCTGGACGAGAATAGGGATAGGAATTGGTCACACACGAATTACACATAGGTACATTTTACTGAACAAGAATAGGCAAAAATGTGCCAATGTCGGCAACATAATCATACAATAAAACACGTTATTACAGAATCTCGAACCCTTCAACATTTTAGGAACTTCTATGACATAAGTAGGAAACAATTTATTTATTTTATTTATTTATTTATTATTATTATTTTTCATTTCAAAATTTACAAATTTACAAATTTACAAAAATATTTATATTCAATATATTCTTTGAGTAAGCTTAAGGCGGGCCGCACATTGAACGCAGCACAGCACAGCACAGCGCAGCAGAGGAAAACTATTCCTCGACTCTGCGACTAAGCTTGTGTCTAAAAGCAACCACCTCAGCAGAAGCACTTATATCTATCTATCAAAAACTACTTATATCTAGTCCTATATTGATTAAAAAAGCATTATTAAGTAGTTTAATTAATCATTTCCCAATTTCCAGCAATTTTTTTTGTGATGTGATAGTAGAAGAACATTATTAGATTTAAGAAAATGGTTGAGTAGGGTAGCTGGGGTGAATGGCGGCCATCTAAGCAATTTCAAGCATTGTGACTACTGTAAACATTAAAATTTCTGGATAAAGGCAAAAATAAAGTCTATGCACACTTCTGCAGTAAGTATTGTAAGATAACTTCGCGGTCAAGGCCTTCCTTCAACGCAACTAACGTACCTAACTCAATGCTTAGTCGTCAAATAAAACGTCAAACTACGTTACTTAATTTTATTCACTAACATAAGAAAAATAACAAACGCACATAAAAACTAACTAACTCCAACCACAGAATACGGATAACCGTATTCTGTGCTCCAATTGTCAATTCCCTGCCCATCCCTCCTAGTTCCTACACTAATCTCACACTCCCATTCCCTCGCCCGCGTCCCACTGTCGCAACCTCGCAACATGCCTCTTACAATATATATTTTATTTAAAAAAAAACATCGTTAAACAATTTTAAGGTAACTTAAATAAAATACCTCACTGGCCGGAATTAACTGCACTTGGAGGGTAATTGCGGACATATGCCGGTATTACCAACTTATTCACAATGGTCACAAATGTAGTCTCTCTTTTCTTGGTTTGTACAAGCCTTATGAGCCCATTGACCACAGACGATGCACCTAAGCCAAATTTCGATTTTCCCAAACTCTCCACACACAAGGCATACTTCCTCGTATATTTCGGGTTCACTTTCTTCATAGCTAGACTCTTCAGAAGTGTCTTTTTCAAGTTCTTCAACTATTTTTTCTTGCGATTGAAATTTTCGGCTGATCTTATAGTCCAGTCATTTTAAACATGAACATTGCAAAAAATCCTATATTAGGTTTGACTTTTTTATGTTGTTAGGTTCAGTCCCAGTAGTAAATACTCAATTTTGCAACTTCGAAAAACTTGTGGAAACTGGGGGAGGGGGGGGGGGCGCCAAAAACCGCGATTTTTTCAGACTTTTCAGTTTTAGCTTCGTAGCTCAAAAACTACGAGTTATAGTGCAAAGAATACGATTATCTTTTTTAAACTAGACTAAATTTGCTACAATTTGAGCCTAACCGGAAGTCTGCAAGTATAATAGTTTCCGAGATACAGCTCTTCAAAAATAGGCAATTTTTCCCAAAATCTTTTTTCAACGTATCATCCATGTTTCGAGCCAGATATTGCCATAACAACGTGCCCTTCGACTCTTGTCACGGAGAAAAAAATTGTAGGACATTTTATCACCTTTTATTTAAGCATAGATGCATTCCTGTGGGCCTAACAGTTCTCGAGAAAAAGACGGAAAACCGGAAAACAGTGAAATCCTCCACATATACAGGGTGATTCATTAAGAATGTCCAATCTCTGAACTGTAGATTCCAGACCTCGAAATATGATGATTCTGCCCAACATGCCTTATACAAATATTGATAGTTTCCGAGATACCGGGTGTTTAAAGTTTAAATATGAATTTTGATTTTCGCAATAACTTTCTATTTTTTCACAATTTCTTTTTGAAAATTGGCAGTTTTACCTTTTTTTGCATGAGGATTGCCAATTTGGACTCTAATTTAGCATTGCTAATAGAGGGCGCTAGTTATACATGGTTGTGTTTAGTAAATCTAAGCAAAAATTTTTTTCGGCTGAACTATTAGCAAACTAATAATAAAATATGGAAAAGCGTTAGATTCTACAAAAAAAAGTTACTCTTGTTTGATTCGTGTAACTCGATCAGTTATCGAGTTATTTGCTTCTAAACAGTTCAATAAATTTTAATTTAAAAAAAAAAATTATTCTCTAAATGTGTAACAACAATAAACTATTATTTATGATCCGTTTTCGCAAAGATCTCTTCATATCAAATAACCCTTGTCTATTATTTTTAATCACATTAATTAATTGTTATTGCGAAAATCAAAATTCATATTTAAACTTTAAACACCCGGTATCTCGGAAACTAGCAATATTTGTATAAGGCATGTTGGGCAGAATCATCATATTTTGAGGTCTGGAATCTACAATTCAGAGATTGGACATTCTTAATGAATCACCCTGTATGTAATAGCTTTAGTATGATTAGAAGACATTTTCTGATTATTCTTATTTAGCCTAGCGAACGAACGCTCAAAAAGGGCTTGTAGACAGACTTTTTGATCCTAATGATTTTATTTCTAAGATGTGTTTGGAGGTGTTTGGTGATAATTATACGAAAAGTCCCCGGCCCCACCGTATGAGCTAACTCTGTAGCGTAACAAAATTTGCGGATATGTTAAGTTTTCCCTTTGTATCTCTTGAATAGGCGATCGTAGTGGGAAATGGCCAATTATAAAATAAAAGCTGCCCTTTTCGTCAAACATTAACCCTATCATAAATGTATTTAGAAAAGACTAGAGACCATTAAACATGGTGGCGCATAAGACTGAAATTGTTTGGCTAAGGATGCAGGTAATCTGTATTTAATACTCACATATCAGATTTAGCTCCAAACCTCCCACAAAATTAGTTGTTCTCTAGTGCCCTCTATTCCATCTTGAACTCAACGTTTTTTTTAAATAACTATAACATCTAATCTATTTGAGATAAAATATTAAACGGTATATGTATTTTATAGAAAATTTTATGGTCTACAACTTCTATTCCAGCAGTTTTTGCTATAAACCCAATACTTTAGGAGCTAGGACACAAAATTTGCCGAAAAACGTCGTGTAAAAGCGATTTTAAAAAAAAATGTCAATTCTTGACAGCGAATATCTTTTCAACGGATAGAGATAGAGAAAAACGCATAGAAGCAAACTTGTAGAAAATTTAATCAGCTTTTTTTTATAATTGGCCATTTCCCACTACGATGGCCTGTTCAAGAGATGTAAACGGAAAACCAAACAAATCCGCACATTTTGTTACGCTACTTTTCGTATAATCATCACCAAACACATCCCAGAAATAAAATCATTAGGATCAAAAAGTGTGTCTACAAGCCCTTTTTGAGCGTTCGTTCGCTAGGCTAAATAAGAATAATCAGAAAATGTCTTCTAATCATATTAATGCTATTACATGTATGTGGAGTCGTAGCGTTTTCCGATTTTCCGTCTTTTTCTCGAGAACTGTTAGGCCTACAGGAATGCATCTATGCTTAAATAAAAGGTGATAAAATGTCCTACAATTTTTTCCTCCATGACAACGGTCGTAGGGAACGTCGTTGTGGCAATATCTGGCTCGAATCATGGATGATACGTTAAAAACAGATTTAGGGAAAGTGCCTATTTTTGAAGAGC
This sequence comes from Pyrocoelia pectoralis, assembly GCA_036250285.1. Taxonomy (NCBI): domain Eukaryota; kingdom Metazoa; phylum Arthropoda; class Insecta; order Coleoptera; family Lampyridae; genus Pyrocoelia; species Pyrocoelia pectoralis. Next base: position 47,422,741 of record CM070074.1, read on the forward strand.
TGTATCTCGGAAACTATTATACTTACAGACTTCCGGTTAGGCTCAAATGGTAGAAAATTTAGTCCAGTTTAAAAAAAGATAATCATATTCTTTGCACTACAACTCATAGTTTTTGATCTACGAGGCTAAAACTGGAAAAAGTCCGAAAAAATCGCGGTTTTTGGTGCCCCCCCCCAGTTTCCACAAGTTTTTCGAAGTTGCAAAATTGAGTATTTACTACTGGGAATTTACTACTGGAAAAAAGCAAACCTAATATAGGATTTTTTGCAATGTTTGTATATTTTTGTGTTTAAATTGACTGTACTATTATTCCGCTTTGCAGGAGCAATTTTTTTACTCGCATCGCAAACAAAATTTATTATATCCCGAAATGAAACTTCATGTGGCTCCTGAGGCGTAATCCGTTTGGCATTCGCTCCATCGCTCCTATGGGAAAGTTTTGGTTAGGCGTTTCTCGGATCATTCTAATATTATCTGCTGGAACAAAATCGTCTTCCGAAAAGACATCAGGATTAATGAGAAATATTCCCGTAACTTCAAATCCCTTAGTTGCTTTTTCAGGTGTAGCGATCCTACTAAATGCTTTGTTGAACAATTCTGCCAGTTCTTTTGTGCTAATTGTTTCTCCAGGTCGACTTTTTAGAAACTTGTCGCATTCGGAGTTGTATGCCGTTTTTAATGGCTTATAGAATGTTACATCTAATGGTTGGATTCGGTGCGAACTGTGAGGTGGTATTGTTAAGATAACAATTCCATTTTCCCTACAGAAATTGTATGCTCTGAGGGTGCAATGGCTAGCGTGATTATCAATGATCAATAAAACGGGATCTCATCTTTTGTTGATTTTACAAAACTTCTAAAATGATTAAGCCACTCCACAAATAAGGTTTCATTTATCCAACCATTAGGCGAACAAGCATAATATGCACCAGGAGGACCATTTCTTTACAATTGCGGATTCATCCTTTGACGTGCAAATATAAACATTGGAGGCACTACAACAGCACATCACTGTTGTTGTTTTGCCTCTTTCTGCGCTTGTAGCAAAACCGACCCTTCTTTGGCCCCTCTCAGCTAAACTTTTGGCCGAAACTTGAACTGTAGTAATACCAGTTTCGTCGGCATTGAAAATACGCGCTGGCGCTGAAGCAAACTGATGTTTTTCCATGACATTATTCAACTTTGAAAAAAATATAGAAACCTCTTCTCGATTGAAAGCCGTGAGTCTGTTTAAACTGGTAGGTTGTGGTTTTCTTACGGAAATTTCTGAATTTCTTTTTAAAAATCGTTCCATCCAATCTCTTCCTGCAGCTTTATTTTTTTTTACAAACGGATGTTCTATGTTGTTTTGTTGTGCATATGTAAATGCACATTGTTTTATTTCTTGTGAAATTAAACCATAAAATATCTTGGATTCCCCTACGTTAATCAAAAACGAGGAGTCGAATGCCTAATTAATCTTTTTATTGTCATTAACAGTCAGTTTTGCCGTTGATGGGGCTGGCTTTTCAGTACATACTTTCGGGTACTTACTATATAAAAAAACATAAACTCTTCATCTTTCGCTTCATTAAATTTGGATTTATTAAAACCATTGTCTAAGGGGAGGTTTCAAGTCGTTTTATTATTTTAACCACTACCCCTTTTTGAGCCTCTGACTCCACCATGAACTTATATCTTGGATAGCCTAATTATTTCTGCAACAAGCTCTTTTTCTACATCTTGAGAAAATACTGGGTTCCGTCCTAACATTGCTGCTGCAGTATTTCCATTTTTTTAGACGATCCTGAAGGGTGGACCTTGGAATTCCAAATCTAATGCTAACTTTTCGTATACTTTCACCATTTCGGATTGCATTTAAGGCTGTAGTAATATTTTCAGAAGACCATGAGGCCTTTCTCGAAATTCGTTTATAAGTTTTTTCTACAAACGTCAAAGAATGACAAGGTTTGCGCATCGATAACAATACGCGAAGTGACCCTTTTTTTCACTTACCTACGTTACCATGACAGCGTGCCCGAAATGACGACGCCATGCGCGAAGTACGAATTGCACGCAAACTAGATGAGAGTTTTGTATTTTAACGTTAAAAAAATTGTCAACTTCTTCACGTTTGTAGAAAAAATTTTGTTTGCAACTCGTGCGCGAAATACTTTTGGTGATCTCGCCTATTTTTTTAATTCGGCTGCGCCTCGTTAAAAAAATCAGTTCTCGATCACCAAAGTGGCATTTCGCGCACTAGATACAAAAATAACTATTAGGCATCTAAAACATAAAAACAAAATGTTAGGTGTGGCCGCGATTGCACCCTAATACATGGCCGACATTTCCCCCATTTTCCGAATGCATTCAAATCGCCATTGTTAGAAAACAAGTTGAACTGTTGAAGTTACATTAAAATAAGTCGGGTTTTATTATCACTCACACTTATAACTATGATTTGATTCAAAAAATATTTAATTATTATCATACAGAGAATGCTGTACTTACCTTCAAACGTAGGTATTTAGTTTTTATAACAACACCGATGCTTTCAGATTTTTTTCGGTAACTTTCAAACCACTAATTGAAACATGATGATGAATACGTATAATCCTTGTTTATATAAGGTATATAAACAAGGGTATAATCCATATAACCGATTGACCTAATAATTTTTAGGTGGCCGGTATTTCCCACGTGGCCGGGATTCACACCGGCTACCCTACCTACAAGCGGTGAATTATCCGAAATATAAAATTAAAAAAACTGACGAAACCGGTAGTAAGAGGATTTAATGACCTAAGCAATCGAAAATGCTCTTACTCGAAAAAAAATAAGAAGAAACCTGCCAGCTAGTTTTTCATCGGATAGAGAAATGTTCTCTTACAAACTCAGAGTATGTTGGATAGGTCTACGGGAATGGTTAAAATTAAAAAGAATATGTAGTCACTAGTTAGGAACTGTGGCTTCGGTGTGGTGGACGTAACCCACGGACGTAAAAAAACAAATGGACTGCTAATTGGTACGTACCGGCAACATTTATTTGTCCCCACCATGGGAGCCGCCATACTGTGCTCTTAGTTAGTTATTTTCTTGTAGAGATCGATTTTAGTTGGCAATTTCAAACGTCAAATCGAAAGTGGTGCAAACTTCAAAGTCTTTGACCTAACCTCAATGTTTTATATCTTACCCACAAATCACTTAACTTTATAGTGGTTTGTGATCTTACCTTTCGTTGCTTTCATATTTGACATTTTTTATATACATAGTATGAATAGAGCTTGATGTTTCGTTGGAAACGATTGTTGCTATGTGTCGTGTGTAAATAAACAAGTTTTGTTTGTTAAATGGTTACACATAATTATGCCATTTTGGAGTACATCGAAAACTACGTTCCAGAAGAAATTTTACAAATAGTTTCAGCAGCAGAATCGTCGTTGATACCAAGCAAGTGATGATGCTAGCATAAAAAAAATATAGTTACAGAATTGAAATTCAGAAATAATGAAATGATAAATTATAAATTGCAATTTTCAAATATAACCGCTAAATTTTCAGGGTCATTCCTCCTTAGAAATACACCAATACAAAATTGAGCCACAGAATAAGGTCCCCTTACTTATTCTGTGATTGAGCACAGTATGGCGGCGCACAGGCAGGGGACAATTATTTCAACATAATTAGCAGTCCATTTGTTTTTTATACGTTCGTGACGTAACCACTATTTTTTTGTATAAAACCTACAATCTGAAACATATCAACTATTACTGATACCGTTCAACAATCATACCCTTTGAACGGCAAACACACATATTCGTATTTTTTTACCAATTTCAACTACGAACACAATCTAAAAATGCAATAAAATGTCTTCTTTCCCTATTTAACCGACTTTCCCATTTTATTTTATAGGATGCTTTTACTTTGTCAGAATTTAACTTACAAGAGAAAGGAATGCGTTTACAAAAAAATGTGAACTTGCTTAAAGCATTGGTAGATTTTTGCCCTTGTAATTAAGAGTGATTATACCTATAGTAGTAGTGATTGCTGCTGCACAGGTGAAATTCTCAATCGACAATTTGGGGATCAATGGGCTCATTTAAGATTTTTTTTTTAATTGACCAATCGAAAGATTTTACAATTTTATGAGTCCCTGCAAAAAATAAGAATTTTTCAGAATGTACAAATGACTTTAAAATAATAAAAACCCGAGCGCACGAGCTCCGCCGCGAGATTGCACTGTGACGTCAGTAAATATGATTTCATAAATGCTCATATCGGTCAGCCTCCAGACGGGACGTTAACGTTATTTAATACCGTTAACAATCGACGACCGTTCCTTATTTATGAAATTAAATTTTGTATTATTACATGATCTGATGATTTATTGATAATATTGCCATGGCAGACACGGGAAAGAAGTTACAGCGCCCCGTACATTTTAATTTTTCTGCCACATTGTAAAAATCTAAACAACTTTTTATCCTACCGTTTGCGGTATTTCTTGTTTGCTATCTATTTACATGTTAAAGAACAACTTTCTGTTAACAAGGAAAGGTCCAACTCTGGGTGGTTTAAGTATATTATACTATACCGCCCCGCAAAGATTTGTCTCAATAAAGTTATTAGTTTAATACTACTAAGCTTTACTGTCTCATTTCTGAACAATGAGTGTATTTTACCGACAAATACGTTCTGCTTTTCACGCCTTCAAAATTTAATTATGTTGATCTAGCTGTAGCGTATATAAGATGTAGAAATCCAAAAATGTCGCAGAGTATTGTATAATCCTAATACTTATAATAATGTTAAACCCCTACGGAGCTAATACACATTTTTAAACATTACATTACAACCTTGCAAAGGCCAGGTGGCGTGTACTAAGGGACAAATAATTTAATTTTCAGCTTTAACTGTGACATAATAATATGTAAAACATTAACTTAGTTTTACATTTTAACTCCTCTCATTTCTGTGCTTATAAAATCATGACTTTTATTAAAATACTTCATGACCATAAATAAGTCTACTTGCGGTAAATTTGAAGAGCCAGCTTTGATAAAATTAGCTTCACACATGTTCTTCAAACAAACAATATATTATAAAATACAAAATAGACGCGAAATGGCAGAATGGCACAACAGCGATGGCTTTACGAGAATGAAAACGCGTTAAAATATGCAGGCGCAAGACTGGTGTTTTACGATTTCATATTGACTGACGTCACAACTCTCAGCGTCTGTATCGAGAAGCGCTCGTATTTAAAATGTTATAACTTATGAACGGCTTATCGGATTGATTTGAAATTTTCAGGATTATTTAGTGTTTAAGGATTTTATATGTTAAAAAATTTTGAACCATTTCCATGGTTCATTAAATGAGCCCATTTACGACTAGCATCGTGCACATACAGATATAACTTGGAATAAAATTAAAGCCAAAGGGAAACCGATGCTATAGTATAGATACGTCAGAAGATGTTACATTCATATGGAACGCCGTTTTACTTTTTATTGTCAGTTTTTATACTCAATGTATAAAATAACTTCTTTCTTAAGTTTACAATTTTAGTTACAATTTTAATGTTTGTTTAATAAACTTCAAGTATTTATACTGATAGTTGATTTAAAATGTTACATGAATAAAAATGTACATTGAAAATAAAAGAAGTAACTTTATAATTTCTTAAATTTTAATGAATAAGAGTTTAAATGTTAGGATACTTTTAAGCAACTAACATTTTAAATGGTAGAATTAAAATGTTTGTTGATAATTTTAATTGGTCGCTTCGATCGGTGGTGTTATTTTGAACTATATAATTTACATGTGTTTCCTTATACTGGTGTAGTTTCAATAACTGCCACCGATCGAAGCGACCAATTAAAATTATCAACAAACGTTTTAATTCTACCATTTAAAATGTTAGTTGCTTCAAAATATCCTAACTTTTAAACTTATTCATTACAATTTAAGAAATTATAAAGTTACTTCTTTTATTTTCAATGTACATTTTTATTCAAGTAACATTTTAAATCATCTATCGGTATAAATACTTGAAGTTTTTTAAACAAACACAAAAATTGTAGTAAAAATTAATAATATACATTTAAATTCATTCTATTAAATATTTGCTTGCCCTTAGTATTAAATATTAAATTTTGTTTATAGCATTTCAAGCAAACTTTAATTTTTATTAAGTATATTTTTATGACTCTCCATTTATTTTAGTATATTAAAAGTGTTTGTTAAAAAAACTCCACACATTTAAATTGTTAGATGAAAATGAGTTTCTTGATTTAATATATTTCACACAAAAATTTGTAACACTCGTTTTAAAACCTTTCATTTAAATTGAGAAGCAAAATATATGAACAAACATTGGAATTCGTGTAACTTTTTTATTTAACAAACAAAAATAGCAACTAATTTAAATGAAAGAATTAAAATGTATGTCGAATTAAAGTGTTACATGAATTAAAATGTTTGTTAATAATATTTGTTCTTTAATTTCAAATAAAGAATTAAAATTGTCAACAATCATACTAATTCTGATTCTGAATTAAAATGTTTGTTGATAATTTTAATTGGTCGCTTCGATCGGTGGCAGTTATTGAAACTACACCAGTATAAGGAAACACATGTAAATTATAGTTCAAAATAACACCACCGATCGAAGCGACCAATTAAAATTATCAACAAACATTTTAATTCAGAATTAATAAACGAGAATTTAATTTGTTTTATATGCAAGTGAATTTAATTCTCATTTGACTAATATCACAGAATAAAGCAATCACTTGTGCTTTATTCTGTGCTAATATAGTACAACCAGTAGGCTTCGTGCTTCATTCAATAAAATGTGAGTTTTGTTGCGTTTCTCGCAACCGCCGTTTGTGGCATTTGTTCTCTGTTTTTATCATACCAAACTAAGAGCAGCGATACTATTTACGCAATTTTCTTCAGGCAATGTTCACGACTCTTTAGGGTACTAGAGCTGTGCATACCAAAAAATCGAACACTAATACCCCCAGTCTTCGAAGTGTATTTCCTCTAGAGGTTGTCTTCGGTTTGGAAAACGTATGCCATACATGCATTTCCATTACAGAAACCGTACATCAGGTATATATCGGCATATTCATTGAATGTAAAAGCAATTATATAAGTGAACAAAACAATAACAAAGAACGCAAAAAATAGAGAACCATAAGAACTAATCAAAAGTACGCAAAAAATTACGAAAAAAGCAAAGGTTATATGCAAATGAAACAAGAAAGTCGAATTGGATACATAAATAATGTCAATAATTTAACAGATGATGCTTATGATTGAAATCGCATTTCGCATTAGAATGTAAAGTTTGTTTTACAACATTGCCAAATGTGTTTTTCGTAAAAATACGTTAAGGAATGTTAAAACAAACTTTGAAGTCAAAAAAGAAATCGTTAACGAAACAAAAGCACCAAAATTACTTTATTTTTCTTAATCGCAGCTATCTTACCAACAGATTGAGATTGCGAAACTAACACTTATTTATAGACCAAAAGTCCGAAATTCGAGAACCTCCTGAACACGTATGATACAACATTATACCATTAAGATTTGGATTCAGTATTGAACGAATAATGTCGTAGCGTGTAGCTTTTTCGTTAATTTATACACACCGTGTAATTTACACACACTGTGTATAAATAATCAACAAAAGCGACCCAACACAGAGCCTTGGAGAACGCTTATGTTGCACTTTCTATGCGAAGACATTCGATTAGAAAGTAGCACACACTGACCTCTGTCTTCCAAGTAACAGCATCCTGATCAATCCCAACGTGCTAGTAGCATTGCCAACATTGTACTATGAGAGATCGTATCAAACGCTTTAGTGTAATCAAGCAAAACAACAACGCTAAAGCGTAGTTGGCATTTGGATAGTTTACTGGTGGAAAGTACTTGTCGCCACTAAACTTGCCGCCAGTAAAATGTATACACATTTTCAAGTTTAATATCTAAAAACTTAATAATTGGTTCACTATTCCACTTCATTGCACGTTTTTTACAATTAAGATCACGCCAGTAAACTTGCCAGTGCCTCAACTTTACTGTCCACTTGCCGTCAAGCGGTTAATTTACTTGATTTGAAGTTTACACATGACAAGTTTACTGGCGGAAAGTACTTGCTGCCAGTAAACTATCCAAATGTAAACTACGCTTAAGTTCGCCCTTGTCACTAGCAAAAATGATGTCGACGGTAACCAGCTAAAACCTGGGCTGAAACCACAGTGGGTACTAGGTAGAATAAATAATTAAAATCTCTCAACGTCCTTATTCATTATTAATTCCAAACCCCTTTGTGAGTTAAGAACCCTTCAAGATGTACTACTACTAGGTAGAATGTAGAATTACTTTTAAAAAAAAATCTGGCATGTTTTGCCACGAGACTTCCCTCGTACCAAAAAACTGCAACTTTTTCTTTAAAAAAAATGAGTACCGCCATTTTAGCTTATACCGGAAGTGACGTCATCAAAGGTAATATCAGCATTTACGTCCTTGGCCCGAATGCAATCCATTGGCGAAACCTGCATTTCGACAACTTTAATAGTTTCTGAGTGTCGTGCGTTGCAGTCATTTTTGACAATTATTTTTTTAACACTTTTCAAAAAATAAAAAATACTCTTTATGTCATACTAGCAACTTGCGTATTATTTCACCATAACAACTACTAAAACAAGAGACATTAGTGACTAAATAACGCCCCTTTACATGACAACCAGATTTTAAATAGCAACGGGCGTTATTTTTTATAAAGCTAGGCGCTAGCTTATAACGCCCGCAAATGTAATGTAAAATATTATACCTCATCATCATAGATACGGTCAAGGATGTTAAATGTCAGTCTGACAGTCTATACTAATTTTATTGTTATCATTGTTGCCGCTTTAGCTTATACCGGAAGTGACGTCATCAAAGGTAATATCAGCATTTTCGTCCTTGGTCCGAATGCAATCGGTTGGCGAAAACCGCATTTCGATAACTTTAATAGTTTCTGAGTTTAGAGCGTTGCAAGGAATGTGTACGGACAGACTACAGACTACAGACGACAGACGGAATTTTTTTTTCATATTTTGAATCTACGTATTCAGAAACGCAAAGATATGTAAAAATTTGCATAGGTCAATTTTTTTTTGGAACACTAATACAATACGTCCCTTTTACTTCGTACTCGGGAAGTAAAACAGATAAGATGCTTATCAGACGAAGATCGTTATAGGTTTGCAGTACCGCTTTTTGTAAACAAATCTTAAAGTATGAAACAAAATGAAGCAAAGTACAGCTCTACTCAGCAAACAAGATAGTCGGAAAATATGTCAACTAAAATAATGTATTTGAAATTTTTGACGCGGCAAATTATTTGTCCAATCATATTTGAGAATTCTAAGGTGTACATTCACAGCTGAAAGTAAATTATTACAGTTTACAGCTGACATTTTCCGCGTGCGTTTTATTACTTAATCCTTTTTATTGTGTTACTCTTGTTTGTTAAAATCAGTCTTGCTGATGACTTCTCATGCATCATACAATACATTTATGTGTATCCAACAATACACATTTAAATTAAGCGCCCAAATATTTTTTTTCGGATTGTACCTTAAAAGCTACTTTAGCGCCGGTATCCCCTCTCCAACTATCTTGTTTGCTGAGTAGAGCTGTACACAGATGGAAAAGGAAAAATAAAACAAATCAATAGCTATAAATGATTGGGAACCGGAACAAATATAGAGGAAAATGTCAAGGGTCAGAATTTTATATGTAATTTTTGTTGTTATTGTTTTGGCTTATGTTTATATATTTTAGGGGAGGGTTATGATAATCTTTGCAATGTAAATTTTTTACAATGCAAACAAATACAGGGTGTCTCACGGTGACCGTCGGTTAGAAGTATATCAAGAACTGTAAAAGCTAGAAATTTGAAATTTTGCACATACGACATGGAGTGTTTAATCTATTAAATAAAAATATTTTCCAAATGGCAGCACTTCCGGAAATACCGGAAGTGAGCATCAACTTCTTTATTTTAAATACAAACCAGGCAATTTTTTTTCACATTCTGATGTGTCATAAAATGTTTAGTAAGTATGCTTAAAATAATCGGCATATCAATTTTGATTGTTGAGAAAAAATTTTTTTTTCACTGAAAAATGTCAAAATCTTGTTTAGGAAATAAAATTGAAAGTCGAAAGTGGTAAAAGTTAGGGAAATGGGATGTTAGGTTCTTAATGTCAAAAGATTGAGACACAATTGTCTGTCATGGATAATAAAAAATTGCCCGCGGTTAAGTATCTTCCAGTTATTTCCAGACTTAAGAAAAACTTTAAAAAGTCTCTTTTTTTAAATGGAATGCCTATTTAATTATCAGCCCATTCGATGCAGAAAAAAATCTCCTTTAAATTGATATACCATGTTCCTATACCTAAAATCAATGATTACAGAGTGATTTACATTTTTCTAATAAAATTTATAATTACATACTTTACAAAACACGGTTGGCTTTGAAAATTTTCAAAAAATTTTTATTCAAGTGTTTCTTATGGTGGTGAATGGACTATGACAGAAAAACGAAAAATCTAGTATAGTAATAATAATAATAATAATAATAATAATAATAATAAATTTATTCGTCCAGTAAGATCAACTACATGGTATAGGGACAAGTCAAATTAACAATTCATTGAGTAGTATTGAAACTGAGATTTAAAAATTCATTTGTAGAATAAAAGGCATTATCAAGTAACACTTTCTTAATGTGAGCTACGAATTTCAAATAGGAGGCATTTTTTATATGCGTAGGCAATCTGTTGTACACTACAGCACCAATATAATAAGGATTAGATTTGAATAGGGTAAGATTATGCTTTTCATACTGTAAATTGTGACCATGCCTTGTAGCGTATAAATGATAATGATTTTGCAATGTAAAAGTGCCTGTAGACATCAGGTTCGTAATAAAAATACAATGTAAAACAAGCAACAGCTGAAAATTGAATTGATACAAGAAAAAATATGAATAGCGCAAAGACAAAAGGAAGGCAGAGAAGAATATGGGTAGAGGGAATTATAGAAGAAATAAAATAAAAGAATGGAAAAGAGAATGTAAAATGAATAGCTTATCTCTTACACTTTAAAGTACTAATACGATTAAGAAAAAGAAGTTATTATAAAAAAAAGACATTACCGTTATTTCAAAAGAAAAAATACTATAGCTTCAATTTACTGAATATTCATAGTGAAATTTGCGGTAGCGATATGATCGAACGGTCATCAATCTTATGGTAGGTACGCAAGTATAAATTTCACTCACTGACGCACGGTAAAAGTAAAAAAGAACTACATTTCTGATGCGATAATTAATTAATAGGTAGGTACAACTTAATCTTCCAACTTTAATAACATTTCTTTAGCACTTTCACCTTAAGCAGTCCAGACCAACACAGTCAATCATTTTGATATCGTCGAAATGTGTAATTGACTGTCTACAGCAGCTTGTGGAAGTTACTACATCTTTTTGTCAAGGATACCCATTTTACGTAAGCAAATGTTTCTTTATTTTTTCAAACTCAAATAAACTATCTAAGGTAAGTAGGTACTTGTGACTATTATAAGTACACCCCAACCTTGCACTGTAGGTACGTACCTACCTAAAACTAATCGTGTGAGCTTTACGAGCTCAAGAAAAATTAGAGAACTTAGGTACATTTTACTTCCATTATCTTAAAAATTAAATTCCCTGTGGTGGCTTATGAAATTTGTTTATAATGCTAAAGTTCAAGTAATATAATACTTACATCTATCAAAAATAACAATATCACAATGTAAGATTACTATAGAGGTAGGTAGGTAGGTATATATGAATCTTTTAAAATGTCAAAAGGAACTAAACATTTTACCTTATTAATGAAATTAACGTGATTAAGATTTGTGGTAGGGGCAGACGAGTTAGAAGAAGTACAAAATCCCCATGTTTACGTAACCAAATTCAATTTGGAAACTCCCTGTGAAAACTGGTAGTTGTACGTGATGCTTTCCACTTCCACATCGCTTAATTAAATGTATAATTATCGACATTGGGACTTGACGAAAAACTCAAATACGTAATTAAAATCCCTGAATTGGCAAATAATTAATATCGAATAAAGTACCTACCTACATATAAATGCAGTGTCCCGGATGTTACTTAATACACATTGAAGACTATAATTTATTATAAATGCTTAAGACATCGGTGTCTACAGTGTAGGTAATCGTTCAGCATTGATCTTGAACTCAATGCTTGTAATACTTGTTGTTTAAATTATTATACTATACGCAAAACTCATAAAAATGTAGGCCAGTATTATTGCTATTTTATTTAGCAACACTCAACTATAGTATCTATGCTTGTCTGTAAAACAAGACCATTTTAAGACTTTCACTGAAATTGTCCCCGTTTCGGAAGACTCCTAGGAAAAAGGGGCAATTTTTGCAAATCAGAATCCTCTTCAAAGTGAATCATCAAAACATTAATCATTTGATATGCTCATCGTCCAAAACGTCCAAAGAATGGATTGTACAAATAATAAATTTATAAATATAAATAAATGATATCGCCAAAATTTTTAAAATAACTACTGCTGTACAGGATAATAAATTAGTTAAAAAAATTAGTGGTTTTCTTTTTTAAATCCTCTATTTCCCATCTATAATGACATGGTTATAAATATAATAAACAAATGATGTAATGGATAATAATTAGTCCGTTCGTCAGGGTATTTACGCGAAAAGTTTAAATATTTTACTTGGTAAACACAATGCGGCGCAGGCGCGGGCGTCAACAATTGTCTTTTGATTGAAAGTCTTCTAAAATTTCAAAACTGGAAATGGACGGACACAGAATTGTATGCCGCAACTGCACATTGGCTTTAAAAATTAGCATTGTAGTTAATTAGAATTTGTTACCTACTACGCCAGTCATGATTAACTGGAATAGTTCGGATTTTGGCACTATACCATTGATAGTAGTAGTAAGTTTGCATTCTTAAAAGCCCTGTGCTAGCTGCGTACCTACTGTGAAGAAAACGAAGACTCTTTTGCACTTTTTCCAATATTCACATGCATCCAACTATTCAACTGCGAATTAATTCAAAAATAATGTGCCCCACGATGTTTTTAACTGCTTTCCGATCACTTATTTCCAAATTTTACCGAAATCGTGTGAGATAGGTAGATAGTGTTACTTTTGATTGACGGATGGCGGATGCTGCTTTAGCTCAATGCCTTGAAATATATGTATAATGCAGAAGATATTCTTACCTTCTTTAAAGTGTAGGGTTATTCAAAAGTAAGTTCCCAGTTTGAAATGTCCATTGCCTTGCTAATTTTTGAGATTATGAAAAAATAAAAATACCATTTTGTTTGTAAAGAAACCGGATTTATTAATAAAGACCAAAAATTAAAAATTTGACCACCTCTATTCTCTTCCATGAGATAGAGTCGTTCTTCTACATATGTTATGAACTGCACTGTGAAGTGCAGTGGGATCTTTTCAATGATATATGACATGGATTGTTTCAATTCCTCACAAGTAGGTACCTATAGTAGATCTACCTTTGAGCGTTGTTCAATCAACGCTTTGAGGTAACCCCATAACCAATAGTCAGCTGGATTAAGATCTGGTGACCTAGGAGGCCATACACTTGGAAAGTATCTACTAATTACGTGATCACCAAAAGTGGTTCTTAATAGTGTTTTTACAGTGTGTATGTGAGGGAGTGCGTTAAAAGAAACCCCGGTTCTTTACAAACAAAATGGTGCTTTTATTTTTTCAAAATCTCACAAATTAGCAAAGTAATGACCATTTCAAAATGGGAACTTACTTTGGTATAAGCTTATACAGGGTGGGCCATTGAAAAGGAAACACGCCTGTTTTGGGACACTTAGACCAGTTTAAAAAAAAAAACGCTCGGACACGTCGATTTTTTATTTTTGGAGGACAACTTTTGATTTGAAATTTGACTTTGTCAGGTCAACCCCCTAGCCCCAGCAACCCCTAACTCAAGAATTTAAATAGGGAAAGGAAATCGAGCGACCCCTCATTTGAAGCGTCTTTTAATTCTCTATTCGACAGTGTGAATGAAAATTACTTTTATTCAATTTTTTTTCGCCCCCATGAAAAGCACCCTCCAGATTAACTAAGGTGGGGGTGTTGTTTAGGAAAAATCCTAAAACACGCCACCTTTGACCTTTTGAACGGCACATTTTGATGTCAAATTTGACTTTTTCAGGTCAACCCCCTAACCCCAGCAACCCCTAACTCAAGAATTTAAATAGGAAAAGGGTATCGAGCGACCCCTCATTTGAAGCGTCTTGTAATTCTCTATTCGACAGTATGACCGAAATTAGTTTTATTCAATTTTTTTTCGCCCCCATGAAAAGCACCCTCTAGATTAACTAAGGTGGGGGTGTTGTTTAGGAAAAATCCTGAAACACGCCACCTTTGACCTTTTGAACGGCACATTTCATGATTTTTCCTAAACAACACCCCCACCTAAGTTAATCTAGAGGGTGCTTTCATGGGGGCGAAAAAAAAAATGAATAAAACTAATTTCGGTCATACTGTCCAAGAGAGAATTAAAAGACGCTTCAAATGAGGGGTCGGTCGACACCCTTTTCTTATTTAAATTCTTGAGTTAGGGGTTGCTGGGGGTAGGGGGTTGACCTGACAAAGTCAAATTTGACATCAAAAGTTGTCCCCCAAAAATAAAAAATCGACGTGTCCGAGCGTTTTTTTAAGAAACTGGTCAAACTATTCTACATGGGGCGGAAAAAAAACAATACTGCAAAGCTTTCGATTTCCCTCAGAAGTGTGAATGAAAAACAATAATAATAATAAGATACGTAGCTATAACAAGATCTAAAATAGACATTAATTAAACATTTTTTAATTTATATCGACACTTATGAATTCGAACACTATAAAATACATTGTTTAGGAAAAACTTGTGAATTCTTTTATCGAATTGTTTATTGCTTATTGTCTTAAGGGGGGTTGTTTTCATATACACTGATGTGATGGGTAGGTATTGTGTAAACATGTTTGTTTCTTGTATTGTAGACATGGAAATCACTATTGCATAAAAACAAACTTTTGTTGTTATGCAGGAATATTAATAATTGTTTTATGTATACATACACAATACACATGGTACTGTTAAAAGTTCAAAATTTTTAAAGATAGTTCTGCAAGAAGTTCTTGGTGTGACACCGGCCATATAGCGAAGTGCTTTTTTGGCATTCTAAAAACTTTTTCGGCATGATGCTTGCTCCCCAAAACAATTATGCAATTATGCTAAAATTTATACGAGACTAAAAATTAGCATAACTATGGTTTATTCCTAAGCGTATTATACACTGTAGAATATACAATAGTTTATAATTTATAATTATAATACTAAGCAAAGGCAAACACTTTTGTTTGTGAATGATTTGAGTCTATATATAACATAGCATAATACCTAGAAGATAATTTATTGCACAGTAGATAATTTTCTAGATATTGACGTTGCCTTTAGCTTAAAGTGTACATAAATGATGTTTTAGAGGTGCTTAAGTACAATTTGTTTTATAGAACCAATTTGTAAGGTCGTTGAGGATCTATTGAGTCGTTTTGAGAGCGTCTTCAATTGTATTTTTACAACATATATGACTTGTGTCATCTGCGAACATGACTAAATTGTTTTTATCAACTATCGATGACCAATAATTAACAAACATCATAAAAAGTAAAGGACCTAACACCGACCCTTGTGGCATTCCCTGTCGCCTCAGATTGAATGCCGTCAATATTAAGAATTTGTGAACGGTGTTATAAGCATGATTCGATTCACTTATGAACTTTCCCTCTTAAGCCAAGAACCTAAATTTGTTGTAATAACAGCTCGTGATCAACCAGGTCGAAAGCTTTACTTAAGTCGGGAAATATGCCAATACACTTTTGTTTATTGTTTAGGTGTTCATAAAGGTTGAGTAAGAAGTTCAATGTTGCAGTTGTGGTCTATCTTTTCTTCAGATATCTATGTTGAGATGTTGATATGATGTTAAATTTTTTTGGGAAATTAATAATTCTATCGAATACCTACTGCTCATTCAATTACCTTCGAGATAGTAGAAGACAATACAGATAGGCAGAGACGGATTTAAGGTTTTGTCGCCTAGAACACACTGTACTTAAATAAACACACACGTAAAAATTTATAATAGTTAACTCATTAGAGTTAAAAAATTTGTCACCGTAGGCCTCGGCCTATTCGGAAATCCACCTCTGGAGATGGGTCGAAAATTGTCCATAACGGTTGTGCCGCCATTTTTATGCAATGGTATTACTTTTACATTTTTTAGAGTATCCGATCCGGAAAGATTCTTCAGCTATTGAGAGGTTTATTAGATATGTTAGAGGAGCGACTACGTACTCGGTTATGAGCTATTCCATCAATGCCGGCCGAATTAAGAGTTTCTTAATTTATTTAAAGGTTTTGTTAGATATATTTCGTGTGATGAATTATCGTATTATTGCGTTTGTAAATTGTGTAGTATTAGGGATTTATTTATTGTGTTGTTACAATGCGATTGACGTGTCCTACATCAACATTTGGTCAAATAAAACTTATTATTATTATCAAATCAAAACAGGTTTATTGTATTTTCTTACATAATAATCAAATAAATCCATAATTCTATTCCCCATCGTACAACTACTCCCGCCTGTCCTTCCCCCTACTTCCCTCTACCATGATCTCTCCATATCCCTCATTATACCTCCCTCCGGCTATCTTCTCTCTCCTTTCCTGCCCTTGCACATCCCTATCCCTCATGGCCACCTCCTCCACCATCTCTCTTCCTTCCTCCCTCGCATACCCCACCCTCTCGTAATATAGTCTCCTGTCCTCTTGCCCATACTTTATCCGCTTCCCCCTCATCTCCTTCATATTCACCATTTTTATTTCTGCCTTCTTCCTGACCTCCTCCTCGTACTTCACTGCCCTCCTTCTCGCCTGCACTCTCAATTTTTCCACTTTCGCCTCTTCCCCCACAATGTACCCCGGTGTCTCCCTGTCCAAACCCAGCGTATCTCCAATACTTCTCTTGCACCTTTTCCAAACTCCCCCACTCCTTCCACCCCCATATCTCCGCCCCGTATCCCATCACGCATTCACGCTCCTCACCAACTTATCAAATAACCATCTCCTCTTTTCCATGCCCTTCCCGAACACTCTTTCCCCTATCCCCCACACACTCCCCACTACCCTATTTCCTCTCTTGGCCAGTTCCCTTATGTGTCCCTCGTCCTTATTATCATATCTGACTACATATCCCAAATACTTCCACTCCTTTACACTTTCTATCTCCTCCTCCCCCCACCACCACTTTGACTTCCCTCCCCTCCCTCTTCTCTTCTGGAATACCATTATCTTCGTCTTGGCCCCGTTTACCCCTAAGTCTTTTTTCCCCAAGTACCCCTTCATCACACCCATTGCCCCCCTCATTTCGTTCTCACTGTCTGCTACCACCACTACATCATCCGCGTACGCGAGCGCCCACACTTTCACCCTCCCTATCACAACCCCTCCTCTTTGGTGTCTCCGCAACTCCTCCTCCAAATCCCCTATGTATAGCGCGAATAAACTCGGACTCAACGGGCATCCCTGCCTCACGCCTTTTGTCGTCCAGAACCTTCTTCCTTCCTCTCCCCTCTCTCCGGTCACACACCTTGTTTCCTCGTTTATTATTATCATTACTATTATGAATTATGTTGTATACCTACTCCGTGTCCTTCATTGGATGTAAATATAATGCCGGGTAAATTCTCTTTTCTGTAGTATTCTCCCATATGACTTTATCAAAATTTGACATGTATTTACGTATTGGTATTAACAAAGTTTGCAATACGTTCCTTATTTGTTTCTACATTTTCATAATTAATTTTCTTTATAGTGGAAAACTGTTTATTAGCATTACCACAGATAAAATACACATTACATACTGTTACCAAAGAACGTAGTTACTATTAATTATTTTCCATGCGGTTTTAGTTTTAATTGATGACTGTTATTGATAAATGATGTAAGCGATTGTAATGCATGGCTTTAGCTTTCTTCAAGGTTGTTTGCAAATTTTCTTATACTGTTTGTACAATTAACTCTTTCTTCATTAAAATTATTTCGCATTGCGTAATAGAGTTCTTTTAGTTTTTTTGACGAAATCTTTAGTCCGTTTGTGAAGCCACGACTTGGAAGTATTCTTTGACATTTTAGATTTCTTCCTATAGGGAAAACTTAAAGCGCACTGCGCAGTATAATATTGTAGTCTTTTTTCTTTTTGCATCGCCACAGGTTTGGGCACATGCACAATTATCACGTGATTAAAGTGCCTTGTGTCATAAGACATTTCTGCCTCAGGTTAATATAAAACTTAAAATAAAGCTTTTAAAACGGATAGGGTTATTGAGAACTGAGTCAAATTATTTTTATAAAACGAATGGTGTGTATTGACAGAGTTGACTTAAAGCTACCACAAAATGCAAAAAGAAAACACCTATTAAGGTATTGTAAAAGGTGGAAAATGGAGCTTAGTAAGGATATTGTGATGTTAAAAATAAATAATCAACATTGCTTGTCGTTGTTTTTGGGCATATTGTTGAACAAACTAAAATCATATACTTACCCAATTTCGATTCAAATAGTTTGAAATTGTTAACTTCTTATTTAGAAAATAGATACCTATACAATACACCCATACATTTCACTTTCAGTTACTTTTACTTTCCCGTGCATGTACATACATAGGGAAAGTAATGTCACAGATGTAAGTACATCTGCGGTAATGTAATCGAAAAAAAATCGAACTTGAAGTTTTGATGAATGTCGACGTTTTGAGCCCCCATGAGTCAAAAACCACCATTTTTGAAAAATGTTTGTCTGTGGGTGCGTGGGTGGGTCGGTGCGTACGTTATGGATGTGGAGCCCAAACTACTAGACCGATTTTGATGAAATTTAAAATTAAGGCCTATAAAAAAACTTCATCGGTAAAACAAGCTTCTCATCAAAATCGGCCCAAAGGGGCCCACACTAAGGGCGTTATTTTGGGAGCAAACATTCAAATTTTAATCTAAACTAATTTCCCTTGGTGAAAGTTAGTAAACATGGTAACAAGTAAAATGCCGTTTTTCGTTTGTTTCTAAATTCAAAATGGCGGCCAATATAGCAATTCTCCAAGTTTTTACTTTTTAGGGTGTAGCTCAAGAACCGTTTAATTTAATTAACATTTGAAAATTGTAAATTGTAGCTATAGAATGGCCAGAACTTTTACTTATATAAAGAACAAAAATTTAACGTGGCCAATTTATTGGTTACCAAAATTGGTCAAAAATTGAAAATCGATTTTCTCAAAATCTGCTCCAAGCATTTTTTTTATTTTTTGAAATGTTATACATATAGTTCATGAAAAACTATTGCCACTACATTTATTTCTCTATTTCCCATAGTGGAAGGGGGATGAATGTTTGAAGTTGAAAACTTTAAAAATTCATAACTTTCTTGCTAACAAAGATGAAGAAGTAAAATTGTACACTGAAGTAGAGGACATACGACTCTTTTAATCGAGTATAATAATTTACTTCCGGCCTAATCGGAAATTAACAAAATATTAAAAATATTTATAACATACCCTGTATTTCAGGAGAAAATCAGAAGTCATTTTCTGATTACAACTATACTAGTACTACACACTATATATTTCTTTTTTTCTCTCCGGAAATTATCACTTACACACACAAGAGGTTTGTATTTTACCGAGTAAATTTGGGTTGTTTAATAAGAATCTGTTGCCTAGCAATTAGACGAGGAGTCAAATTGCTAAAGGAAACAGATTAGAATTTAAACAACACAAATTTACTCGGTATAAATACAAATCTCGAGTGTAATTCGGCAGGACAATTTAACGAACAAGAAATTTAGAAATCCGTTCGTAAGTTTACCAAATCGACTCATCCTTAAAATATCGTTAATTTGCTAGGCAACAGATTCTAATTAAACAACCCAAATTTACTCGGTAAAATACAAACCTCTTGTGCAATTATAAGTGAAAAAACCACTAGTGCATTTGTCGCTGTAAAAGTGACAATTGCACTGCGGCTAATGCGATTTTTTATACATGAGTTAATTTGTCAAAATAATAAAAATACATATATTTATAACATACCCTGTATATTATTTTAGGAGAAAATCAGAAATCCTTTTAAATTACAACTATACTACAATCTAGTAATCTACAGACTACTTACATATTTATTTTTTTATTTTTTGAGTTATTACGCAAAAACTATTATATTTAATACGTCATTGTAGTAAACACGGGAAATTTGTGTGCCAGTTTACTGTTTACTGGTCATTTAATTTAAGGTTACCGTACCTACCTGTGGATTTTACCGCGTTATTCTAGCCGCACCACATAAACACTACTGTCGGAGTAAAAATGCAAGGCCTCTGACTTTAAGTGGTCATAACGAAAAAACTGAGGGGTGAAATTTCTTCATTTTTGGGCAGTACATGAGTCATTTATATATGTTTAACATGTGTAAAAATCAAATTGGTAGAATAGTTGTTTAACTTTTATTTTAATTAACAGCAATAAAAACGCTGTATTTAGTATTTTCCTGGCTGACGGTCAGTTTTAACTTATCATAAAATTGTTGTTGTTTCATAACATCTACCAAATTTACAAATGTTGTACCTCACATACTTCTCAAAAGTCGACAGTCAATAAATATTGATTATTCATATAATTAACTGGTTTTATAAGCCCTAACCGAAAATGTGCTATTTTGCAATATACGGTAACTAAAGAAAAAATTCTTGTTTTAAATGCTAAATTTGTATTACTCAAATCGGGCTGCATTATTGCTTTATTGAAAACAAAATTTGTTTTCTTGTAAACCAAAGTAAATGTTATAATTATCGCGAAAGAAAGACGCACATATTCCTGCGAGAGGTAATCTACAACATCGTAAATCGTGAGCGGCAAACCACAACAATGTGATTATTCTTTAGCATTGTACAAAACCATGCGCTTCATGGCAATAGTGTACGACACCATCGTCCAGCTCGTACCGCACTTCGCCCCGCAAATCCAATCATCCATCCTTTTTTCCAAATTTCTTTTAAACAAAACATGTATACATGGCATTATTTTTGTGAATCGTGTTAGACCACAATATAATTGCTTTAACCTTGTTATGTTACTATCAATATTATTAATATCGAACTATCAGGTACTCAGTTACACAAGATGTCGTTTTTTCATTATAGCTTTAAGACTAATAAACTAATTGGCCTCAAAAGCATCTCACACCGACAAAAAAGTATACACTTGTCAAATATATAAGTATCTACCACTCAGTTTCAATAATATAGCCGTAATTAATTTTTAAGTCGAACGCTTGTGCGATTTCAGTCATAATTAGCGCTTTTTCGCACATAAATTAATACAGAAAATTAACGATGTGTTGCAAAAATCTAAAACTGTACACCTTTTTGTAGGAATAAATGATCTTTTAAATGCACTTTATTTCATTAAATTATGATTGCTAATTACTGAGATAGAAGCTTCTAAAGTCAGAGGCCTTGCATTTTTACTCCGATAGTAGGTGCATGAAAATGGTGTTCGAACACCTACCAGAACAGTTTCAAAACGACTGTGAGCGTACTAGTCGTAGCGGTACATCGAGAAAATCGCAAATGTCTGTCAAATTGTGCGGGAAGTGTGAAATTAGGTACACTTATTAATTAGATCAAAATAAACGATTTGACCCGCAGCACCCCTATTTTCAACCCTTAGTTTTCAAAAGTGCCCCGTATTTAGTTTTTTCCATCCCCTAACGATAACTCCTTTGTTTACAACTTTTGGAAAAAATTATATTAATAAAAGTTTTAGGAATTCTTATAAGGAACATTTTATATAAGGATAAAATTTTCACAAATATCAACCCTTATCGAGATATGTGGAAGAAACTGATTTTTGCAGTTTCATTACAAAATCGGGCATAGTTTTCTTGTTTATCGTTTCTCAGAAAAATTATTCAAGTAAAAGATGTAGATATTAATATGATCAATATTTTAGGTATATATAATATTTTCACAGAAAGCAACCCTTAACAAGTTATTTCGATATTTCTGAAAATAAGCAACCCTTAAGTATGAAATCGCTCGTATCTTTTTTATTTGTAACTTATGAGGAAAAACATGTGAATAAATATTATAGAAAATTATCTTTTGTGCATTTTATATCGGTATGAAAATTTCTCAATAGTCAACCCTTAACGAGATATATCGAAAAAACCAGAAACTGTCAATTTTCACATAAAATCGAGCATAACTTTTCTATATTTCACTACAATGATATTATTGTTATATAATTCGGTAGGTATATGGATGTAGAAAATATAAGTAAGGGGTAATTTTTTTACAAAATCTCACCCTTAGCGAGATATTTTGACAAAAACAAACTTTCGGCACTTTTTAGAAAAGTTTTCGTAACTTTTTCAATTACGATGGTTAATATTATTTCTTCGCGGTTAATAATAGCCAATTACAGTGTATTTCATGAAATCATAGTGATTTTGCACCATATCACACTGGTGCGGGAATTTTCAACGTACAAAGTGTAGGGTTTATTCGCGGTAATATAATTAAAAGGAAACAATCTAATTGTACCCAAAATGCAAACATAGGTCGATTTTTATATCAAGGAAGACATATTTTGATGTTATTTTCTTGTGGGGTGGTTCTCACCTCCAGCGCTTCACAGGGGGTGACATTGACATTTCAAATAGGAAGGCGGGTCATGTGATACATCATTGGAAAGCTAATTCCTTGGCCTTTTCATTTTTGCATTTTTTTTCACTTTATTTCTATCAGTAGCTAAGTAAAGTACTGAAATATTTATTTAAACACATTTGGCTTTAGTGCGCGAGTTCGTTACGTCGCGGGCGTCGCGGCGTATGGTTCCGCTCGGGTATCGCATCTCCTTTAGACATTTTACATGCGAAAATAAAAGGTAAGGACTTCAACAGCAAGTTAGTATTATATCACCGACTCGTATTTCAGTGAGAACAACCAAATAGAAGACTAAAAAGGAGATGCGACGCCCGAGCGAAACCATACGCCGCGAAGACATTTCAATGTCACCCCCTGTGAAGCGCTGGAGGTGAGAACCACCCCACAAGAAAATAACATCAAAATATGTCTTCCTTGATATAAAAATCGACCTATGTTTGCATTTTGGGTACAATTAGATTGTTTCCTTTTAATTATATTACCGCGAATAAACCCTACACTTTGTACGTTGAAAATTCCCGCACCAGTGTGATATGGTGCAAAATCACTATGATTTCATGAAATACACTGTAATTGGCTATTATTAACCGCGAAGAAATAATATTAACCATCGTAATTGAAAAAGTTACGAAAACTTTTCTAAAAAGTGCCGAAAGTTTGTTTTTGTCAAAATATCTCGCTAAGGGTGAGATTTTGTAAAAAAATTACCCCTTACTTATATTTTCTACATCCATATACCTACCGAATTATATAACAATAATATCATTGTAGTGAAATATAGAAAAGTTATGCTCGATTTTATGTGAAAATTGACAGTTTCTGGTTTTTTCGATATATCTCGTTAAGGGTTGACTTTTGAGAAATTTTCATACCGACATAAAATGGCCAAAAGATAATTTTCTATAATATTTATTCACATGTTTTTCCTCATAAGTTATAAATAAAAAAGATACGAGCGATTTCATACTTAAGGGTTGCTTACTTTCAGAAATATCGAAATAACTTTTTAAGGGTTGCTTTTTGTGAAAATATTATATATACCTAAAATATTGATCATATTAATATCTACATCTTTTATTTGAATAATTTTTCTGAGAAACGATAAACAAGAAAACTATGACCGATTTTGTAATGAAACTGCAAAAATCAGTTTCTTCCACATATCTCGATAAGGGTTGATATTTGTGAAAATTTTATCCTTATATAAAATGTTCCTTATAAGAATTCCTAAAACTTTCATTAATATAATTTTTTCTAAAAGTTGTAAACAAAGGAGTTATCGTTAGGGGATGGAAAAAACTAAATACGGGGCACTTTTGAAAACTAAGGGTTGAAAATAGGGCTGCTGCGGGTCAAATCGTTTATTTTGATCTAATTAATAAGTGTACCTAATTTCATACTTCCCGCACAATTTGACAGACATTTAGATGTACCGCTACGACTATACGCGAAACAACTTTAAAAACGCGATTTTGTGTGTTCGAAACATTATGGTCTTGCACTTTAAAAACGCACTCATATGTCATTAGCGAAATATTAAATAATAAGCACATTTAATTGCTCCGGGTAGGTCTAATTTACTAAATAACCCATACCTATTATAAACGAGGCTATTAGTTATAAAAAAATTAATCGCAATCATTAAAGTCCTAGTAATAGAATTACTATTGAACGTAAATTTGGATGTAAGTACAGCATGATTTTTCCTAAGATAGGTCATCAAATTTGTACGTAGTCTACCTATTGGTTTTTGAACATTTGCGGAGTAAATGATAATTTTTTGCTAACTAACCTTAGATCAATGGTCTAAGTAACTAACCACTTCGCCATTTCTTCTTTTTTAGAACTACCTACTGGTTGGAGCTCGATTAATTTGGACATTGTGATAAAGCGCGCAAGTTTCTCCTGCAACCATTTTTCATAGTTGGTCGAGTTCATATGGTCACAGATCATCCCATATGGTCATGTCATATAATAGTAATCTCCACTTTTTATGCCAGACTAATATTTCAATCAACGGCCAGACTTAAAAACCAAACTACAGCCACAGCAGCATAATAATATACAGTAAAACAACTCGGCAATATTTCCTTTGTTCTAAGAAAGACAAGGTCAACCTGTGGCAGCCATATTTTTAGTTTAAAATTGCAGGTCCGTAATAAAAGGAAGAAATGTAAACAGAGACGTATTTTAAAAATTTTAATATTTTTTTTATGATGAACTAGATATTTTAAAAAAATAAAACACACGTTTATATAATATAAATTTTTATTCGTTTTTCCAAATAATTGTTTTGTTTTTCATGTTTATTCATCACTAAATATGAACATTAATGTTATTTATTGAATTATAATTACAGGATAATTACATATTTTAGTGATATATAATCAAATTCGAAATAATTTTATTTCGAATAAGTTATTGAAAAAAATGCACGTGTTTAAATGCATTTATTATGATACGCAACTGACTTGTATTTTTACAGTACTCGGCTTTCGGAGTCATGAATCGGGTTGCGCCGGTGATCGCCTTCTTATGTGACTAAAACTGAATAATGTAACTTAGATCGAAGCGTCATCTACTTTATTCTTATTTGCTTCTTAGTATAATCACATGACTGCCTTTAAGGTTATAATGCACGCAGGAAAAAAAATACTGCAAAGTTATATCTTACCTTCCTTCGTCCTTAGGAAAATTGAAAAACCGCATATCACTATTATAAGTTTTATTTACACAATTTTTTGCTGCACAAACAACACCGCCCGGTTTACGCATCATAGTTACCTATGGTCTTTTTATATTGTAACGAAACTTTATTTAAGAAACCAAGTCGAATATTTATTTATTTATACGCTACTTATTAATCACTTATTTCCAATTACGAATAGGTACTTAGTTGTTAACTTAAGAATTAATCAATTTATTTACACTAGAGGTTCACTAATTATTTTAATCACACTTAATATTTAATCACTAAAAAGTCTAACCTAATCAACGTTTAAGGTAATCACATTTAAACTTCGCGAACGCGTTAAACTGTAAAACTGTGAACTATGAACTAACTCGTAAAAATTGAGCGGCATTATTTATACAAGTCCGCATTTGCTCTCGAAAATTCTAGAAGGAACGGTAAGTCATCGCGCGCGGTGTGTGCTCAGCTTTCTCGAAACTTCCGGCGGATGAGTCATACCCGCCTTAAACAATATATGCAATCTTTGTAACAATATTAACCTATTAAGAACTTTAATAACTAAATACCGAATACTAACTAACTTATATATAAACTAAACAGATTACACACTTAAATATAAATAACGTTAAAATTACATGTAATAGTTTTCCACTCTACCACTGCCTAAATCGATGCTTACACAGAAATAAATCTTTACTACGCCACAGTATAAAAGCATTAAACTGTGACTACGCTAATGACTTAAAATTAAAACATGGCGGACTTGAGGTGCGCAATGATGTGCGCAGTCTTACCCCCACCACAGATGTCTTCTGTGCCCCCACTCTTAGAGTTGTTTTACTGTATATTATTATGCTGTGCTACAGCCATCTAGAAAACCAGTGGCGGCTGGTCGGGGTAGGCACTACTAGATTAAATTTTAAAAAAAGCAGAAAAATTATTAGATTCATTAATTAATATTAATGCCAACAATTTAATTGATTACCTAACGCACTGCAACTTCAGTTATGAATGAATATTGTTTCAATGCTGTTGGCAAATCTATGGCCAGCCGTTTTAGAAATACCATTTATTCACTTTAGACGTTAATTTGTCATTTTAATTCAATTTGTGAGGATAATTATTGAATATGGTCGTGATTCTCGGCGTACGCGAAATGATTAGTTCAAACTTCAGTATTTATATACATATTTTATTTCGTTACCTTACAATATTATGCTGTTACACCCAATTTTTTAACAATAACAAGAAAACTAAAAGTCCTTGAATCAAAACTCTGAAAGTGAAAATACAAATTTATAAAATGCTTATGCCCGTATTTATAGCCGATCCTTAGGTCTACCTACACCTCAAGGTCGTCCTTTTCGTTGTATTTGTCATTAATAGTCGTTCCTTAAGGAGGTTAACGCCTACTTATATCCTCAAGGGTGGTTGAAAGGTTCCTTAAGTGTTTTCATTTAACTTTTTGTGGTTACGTTTATTATTGCTATAAGACTTTCTATTATTATTGGAGAAGTTATAAATGTGGAAAACACGAAGATACGACTATAAAACACAACCTTTAAATTTACTTGAGGAATGCTTTAAGGTGCCCTTAGATGCTTTCTTAAGGTGGCCGTTGCATTGATGAAAATCGCACATTTTGAAATATAGGCAATCAACATTACATCCATTTTTTCTATTGATACCAAGATGGCGTATACATCGCAATTTTAAAGATTTGTTGCTCGGTGACTCACTACGGCTGAGTTTCAAAATGTAACTGTAAATTTTATTTCAAATGGTTTTTAATATACGTCTCTTAATAAATTGTCCCATTCGTCATGCGACATCCATTTCACTTAGGCACTAGAATTCCATACTTTCATCTCAGTCAGTCAAAATGACCACTTTACAGCAACACAAACAAGGGTTATTTTAATTTTAGTGTAAACTTATTTGAAAAGGAAAACCTCTTAGAATAGAAATAAACAGATGGTGCAGGTATTTACCCACTAGACCTACTGTAAATCAACGTACCACAAAAATGGTAAAGTATGTTACGCAAATTTATTCGTCTGAACAAATTAACTCTAATATAAAATCATTTTTTTTGTATAAAACAAAAAATATTTAATAATCTTAAATTTAATTCATTCAAATACTGATCACAATTAAAGTTTTATAATCTTTCAGCCATTTTCAACCACAGCAGCTTTCGATGTTCGATCTTTGCTTATTTTTCCATAAATAATATTCTTGTATTTATTATCACGTAACGAATATCTGTTGTGGGGTCTCTTTTAGATAAAAATAAGAATGATTGTCCTTGCAAGTTGCACTTGATAATAATATATATGGTTTTTTTAATTTAATTTAATTATTGGGACTATTGGGAGATTACGAACAAAACTTAATTTTTTCAGATGTACCTACATACATACTACACAATAGTATAAGTAATAATTTTATTATGAGCATTTCGAATTTTACATATATTTAATAAAAACTGCTCTTCAGCGATGTTTGTAACAGGTTGAATTATTAGCGCTTATTTGCCCAATTACAAACCCCTAAATAATATCTTCCTATACACCATTCTTTGGAAGAGGTAAACGACCTAATGACGTGTGCCTTCTTCTCATTTTAGCCACCTTAGCTTAGACGCAGTTGAGGAAAGAATTTTTTTGCATTTTGTGTAATAGCTATTGAATTTGATTTTGTTTAATTCGAAATCTAGCTTTTTTAATTTGCTTTACATTTATGGTTCATTCTTATTAGAAACTTAAAATATTAAAGTTTGTATATCATTTGTGATTTGTTTATACATTATATACCTACCAAAGTAACTTCATAATTAATTAAGGAATGTCAAATAATAGATATACATATCTATATACGAGGGCTGTTCTCTTCAGACTATGATATAATAGTCTGCTAGATAGGCTCACTGAACAGAGAAGTGACTATGATTTGTCTCAAGAAAATTTGTTTTTTCTAAACTTCTAAAATAGTATTTTTGCAATTCAGTTACGAAATGTCATTATTTTGTCACCCATTTTCAGTGACATTGTTGTGATGGTTTATTTCCATAGCAACAAACAAGGATTGCTTTGAAAATATCCGACGTCAAATAATTACCAAGTCAAATAAATTCAAAATGAAGATGAATTTTACTGAAATGCAAAAAATCTTGTATATAAACGCGTTGCAAAACTCCGTCTTTTTTGCACACGACGTGTTGAATCACTCGCTACGCCCGTGATTCAATTTCACATCTAGTGCAAAAAACACGTTCATTTTGCAACTTGTTATACAGTGTGTCCCAGGATAGGTGAAACGACTCTTGTGAAAGATAAAAAATTTTCGATATAAAATTTCATTGTTTGTGGTTCAGCCCTGCTTAGTTAAAGACTAATTTCTGGCATAATTTTAGTTTTCTAAAATCATGTATGCCTTGAATATTTTCAAAAATCTGATTTTTTGTTCTAGTAAACTACCTTTGTTAGTGAAGATATAACAAAATTTGATTAACAAAAGTTGTTTAGAATCATGAAAGAGTCCTACTTCTAGAATTTCAAGCGTTGATATTTTGGCAATTTACAATAATTTAGGTGATATGACTCTTGTAAAAGCGATAAAATTCTAAATAAACAAAATAAATAAAAGAATTTCTTTAACAAGAGTCATATCACCTATCCGGGGATAAACAATATTAAACTATCAGATAAAAATTATTGTAAATTGCCAAAACATCAACGTTGGCCTAGGTGCTTGAAATTCTAGAAGTAGGACTCTTTCATGATTCTAAACAACTTTTGTTAAACAAATTTTGTTATATCTTCACTAACAAAGGTAGTTTACTAGAACAAAAAATCAGATTTTTGAAAATATCCAAGGCATACATGATTTTAGAAAACTAAAATTATGCCAGAAATTAGTCTTTAACTAAGCAGGGCTGAACCCCAAACAATGAAATTTTATATCGAAAATTTTTTATCTTTCACAAGAGTCGTTTCACCTATCCTGGGACACACTGTATAAATAGCTATTTTCTACGACTGTTTAATAATATCCTTATTAATCGCTAATTTTGAATAGATAATAACACCTATCACCTACCCGCGAGTAATATTTCATTACTCACAGTCACAGGCTTTTTTTACTCACGGATTCAATTAATCATATATGACTCATTCTAGTGACATTACATTATTATAACCGCTATTATGCATACTGTTAAGAAGAATATATTTTTATAACGATTGATATGTACTTATGAATGATCAAAAAAGGTAAGTTCAAAAGTGTCTACATATAAAAAGAAACCCTAAAATCACCAATAAAATGAAATAATTATCACGCGATTGATGAATGTGTTTTTTTTAAATTTACCTAAGGGTTGCTATGCGATATTTTAAAAAGGTGTGCTTTATCTGATAGATTGACGGTTGACGTTTGCTGCCACGATGCTTGACAACTATATATTTGATTATTAAGTATTATCGCTCTATAAAAAGCAAGTCGTAAAAAAAGTATAGTATTCTACTCGCATGTAGTAGCTATTACTCACAAAGATTATGTATGACACCCGCCTGCGGCTCGCGTGGCAAACTCATCTTCGTGAGTAATACTAGCACTGCGCGTTGATTAATATGCTATTTCTTTAATGAAATGAGCGAAGAAAGTTACATTATCATCTCTAGAAATGAAAGTAAACGGTATTACTAACACCAATTACTTATTGCAGGAAAACAAAAGAATTCAGTAAACCGTCAACATTTACTTTTTCATGAATATTTCTTTAATTAAGTATATGCAGTTTTAGAAATAAATGTGGGTAAAATACGAGAAGAAAATGTTTGTTGAGCTTTGAGATCAAGTTGAAGAAAGCATAACTTTCTTCTCTAGTTTTACAAATAACTACATATTAGAGTTTAAGCTAGTTGTTTTTTAACAGTGACAGTTGACAAATACCTATACTTGAACATATTTAAAGTTACCCTATGCCGATAGGCCTACTGGAAAGAAAACAACCCTCGTATTTAAATATTTTACAGCAAATAGTTTTTCTTTTAACATTTACCTCGTAAAATTGCATTTTGATAATAAATCAATGATTTTGTATAGATACAAGATTCTGTACAGTTGCAGGGTAAACTTTAGTTATTACACAATATTGTATTCGTTCGTAACCTTTGTACAGTGTACTCTATTGAAAATATAACATGCAAAATTTACACGTATAATTATGTAATTATAAAATTTGGAAAGCATTCTCAAAATTCAGTTATTCTGAGATGTAAAGAACAGGGCCTAATATACCTAAATTATAACATATATTTAAAATGGGTTTCTTTGCAATCGAGTAGGGTGTAACCATCCAACCATAAATTATAAAACTAATAAAACCATAAAAGAGTTTTATTTGTGGGTGCTTTAGGGGGTGTTGAATCTTGTTCAGGTTGTTTCGACATTGGCACCATTCATTGCAGAAATGCTGAACTATAACGCAAAGAATCACGACCACGTTCTATTACTCAATAGATGTCGCTAAAAAATAATTAATAATTAATTTCCTCAATAACTGCTTATTCAAAGGAAATTGTTACTTAGGAAAACATTCATTGAAATGTATAACGTAAGGGCTTATGCATGAAACAAAAATTGTCTCATTAATCCTTACACTTTCGCTGTTATTTGAGAAATTAAAACATCAAAAAACGCCATTCTATGCATGCCATTTTTATATCAAAACGGTAATAATTTCGATTAAAATTTACTTTGTTCACAAGTTTGAACCTTTACCAATAATTGCTCCTATACAGATGATAATTTTATTTCTTCACAGTAGAGTTATTGAGGAAATTGTAAGCTCACTTTTACATTCGTGAAGCATACATTGTAAACGCCACCTTAAGGATCGACTATAAATACGGCCATTAGACCCGTAAGCGTGAGTGGTGTGCGATTAGTGACGCAACGTGTACCCGACTGCCGAACTCCCGACTCCCGCACAAGATAGCACGGGGGTGAGGTGCATCGGCACATATGGACTGCAATTTACGTTACAAATTCTATTTCCATGTCACTTAAGGATAATGAAAATTACGCTATTTTCGTTAAGAAGAATGCAATTTTTATTCTGAATTAAAATTTAAATACATTTTCATTCTAATTACGAAAAATACATAAAACCTATTCCCCCTTATGGAAAATTTAGGAATTTACCTGAACGAAAGTATATTTTTCATTAACCAAACTTGAATTTATCTTTTAAATTACCGTAAAAATGATTTTATATATTACAATTTAAGTTCTACTGCAAATATTTATTCATAGTTAAAGCAACTATTTTGTTACAAGTGTAAGATCATGGTGTAAGGTACTTAAACAAAATAATAAATTTAAAGTTTAAATAAGAATTTAAATGCTTAACTTATTTGATGTCAACATAAACTAATTTGTAATGTGTATTCGAAAAGTAAATTCATTTTTCCTTAAGAAAAATGACATTTAATTTTTAAATAGACATAAGTAAATGTGTAGAACTTAACTACTCGTTTACTTATTTAGGTGTTAAGATTAAGACCAATTAATTTACCTGTTATCATACCATTTCCTCTGTTAACTCGAATCTAGAGGTCAATTTTCATGGGATATATAAGTTTCTTTTCTCCATTTTTAATTTAAAAATTAAAATGTTTTCTTATATCCTACAGTTGTAATATTAATTTCTATTGAACATGAATTTTTATGTCTTTTGACTTGTTGTTATGATAATTCTATTCGCATTCGTTATAACTTCCAATTTTAATTCTATATGAATTTATTATGACATCGGTGTATTTTCATTTTAATTTAAAAAGTAAAAACGTTCTAACGATATATTTATTTTAAAGTTTTATTTATGAATCCGTATTGCCATTTAAGATTCTCGTTTAGTGTTTTTATTTCAATTCGATGTCTATTTCCATTCTAATTCCATTTCCATTCGACTTGAGCACACTCATAAGAAATGTAAATAAAAATGAGTTTTTAGTATAATAGTTGTGGATGCGTTACTAGAGATTCACTTGGACGTTTTCATCCGGGTTTCGAAAATTGAGGCTTCCCTTCTTCTAAGGGCCTGTTGTACAAGTGCAGTTTAAGCCAAGTTTAAAGTTAAGTGTAGCTTAAGCCAGGAAAGTGGATTACAGTCGTACAAATCTGGTTTAGTAAGTAAACTGGGCTTAAACTGCAGCTTAGCAAAGCCATCGATTTTGGCGGTTTAATGATAGCTTAACTGCTAGAACAATTTTATAGTTTGGTTATTAAAAGTAATAATGGCTCATGTTTTGGCTGATTTAACAGATGATGAAGATATGTTAGAATTAATTAATGTAGCTCACCCTCGTCGATCCAGAAAAACATATCGAAATCGAGAAAATCACTTTTTAAAATGGAATGATGGTGATTTTATAAAGAGATTTCGTTTATCTAAACATGGTGTACGCTTTTTATTAGACCGCATTAATCATTTAATATCGTCACCAACAATGAGGTATTTGCAACAAGTAGGTACCAAGCTGATACCTGAATTAAATTAATCTTTTTAGAAATGAAGCAGTTTCTGCTCAGGATATGGTTTTTGTGACTTTACGCTTTTATGCAACGGGCAGTTTTTTACAGGTGGTTGGAGATTTCATAGGAATAGACAAATCTACGGCTAGTCGTATCGTTTATAAAGTTAGCAGAGCAATCGCTAGTTTGCATAACGAATTTATTAAAATGCCAGCCACAGAAGGAGAAAAACGAATCGTTAGTCAACAGTTTTATAATATATGCCGTTTTCCAAAGTGCATTGGTGCATTAGATTGCACTCATGTTAAAATCATATCACCAGGGGGAGATGAACCTGAAGTTTATAGAAATCGGAAAGGTTTTTTTTCTTTCAACGTCCAAGCGATATGCAACACTCGTGCCCAATTTGAAAATATTGTATGTCGTTGGCCAGGTTCTACTCACGACTCATCCATTTTTAATAATAGTCGTATACGGGCAAACTTTGAGAATGGAGTTTATAATGATTATGTGTTAGTTGGAGATAGTGGATATGCTTTACGGAATTTTTTAATAACACCCCTTGCAAATCCAAATACAGCAGCAGAGCATTTATTTAATGAATCGCAAATAAGAACGCGAAATCCAATAGAAAGAAGTTACGGCATTTGGAAACGAAGGTTTCCCATTCTTGCGTTTGGCATTAGGCTTGCTGTACATAAAGTTGAAGCCATTGTAATATCAACTGCAGTTTTACATAATATGGCACGTTTACTCAACGATCCGTTGCCTGAAATGAATGAAGAAGAAGCATTGGCATTGCAAATTGTACATAATGTGAATGGTATAGACAGAATGCAAGGTGAAGGTGCAAACAATGCAGTTAGGCAACAATTGATCTTTGAATATTTTCAGAATTTATTATAAGTGATACATTAAAAAGTGTTTATCAATGTGACTTAATTTTTTTTAATAACAATGCCTTTTCTAATTGTAAAATTTCCATTTTTCTTTCATGAAGTTTTTTTTGTAAATCTTCATTAAGATCTGCCTGCTCCTGCATTAATTTGAGCTCTAAATTGTGCCGTTCTTCCATAAACTTTAATTTCAAATTGTTCTCGGTTTCTATAATTTTACTTTTTGATTCCTCAATGGAAGTTTTAGTTGCAACCCACTGTGCAATTTTATCATTACAACTGCCACTACTTGTATTTTCTGAAATAAAAAAAATAAAGTAAACCATTAGATATTCAATTGTTTTATGTTGATACTTATAAGCTTCAGTTCTTTTGCTTTTTTGGTTTTCAACATGTCCGGTACATATTTAGCCCAATTCCCATTTGGAAGGTTTTCTGTAAAGTAATCTTTAAGTAAACATAATATATAAAGTAAATATTGTACAAGTACCTTTATCGGCTTGTAGATTTAGGCCCACTTTGCTATTCCTTGATGGTTGCGAGTTAGATGTAGTGGGTGCGGGTGATATAAATGAAGCAGATGAAATAGTGGGTGATGCAATAGAGCTTGGCACCTCAACAATTTCTGAAACAGTAAAGTATCAATTATTTCAAGACATAATGTTAGAATATATGTATTACCAAATTCTGCTGATGTTAATTCTTGTAGTATAGCAGCATCATCTGTAAACAAATATTTAATGAAATATTTCGCGCATAAATGATTACACGCACCATTATTGGTATCGTTGTTTTCTTCATTTGCCACTATAAGAAAAAATCATCAACCCTTTACACTTTTTATAAATGTATACTTACTTTCAGCGTCACCATCGAATTCAGAGAGTAGTCCTTCAATTATTACACCTAAAATTTCCTTGACATCATTATCGATATCTGTTGTTTTGAAATCTTTAGGTGGACCTCCGCCAGTTCCGTTGATATATACCTTCTCGTCCGCAAATTTCTTTTTTGTTTTTTTTTTAATATTGTCATATTTTTTTCGTAAAACTATGTGGTCTCTGTATGTATCTCCCGAAACTGCATTAAATTCTTGCTCAATTTTAACCCAACACTCGCTTTTTTTTAAATTATGCGTTGTATCTGAGAGTTTGCATTCTATAAGATTTTTATACTTTTTAATTATACTTATTAAAATACATTCTTCTTTTGTGGAAAAATTGGTTGCTCTTTTCTTGTCAGAATTCATGCTAACTTTAAATACCTACAAATCTAAAGTGACTTCGATACACTTACAAACAAACCTATCGTTAATAATATTACTAAAAACACTAAAATACAACTAAAAAAATAAAATTAACTTGCTTTGCAGAGACCTTCAGGCAAATTCTTTTCGAAAGGCGTTATATTTATGTTAAGTAGAATGGTAGAAGTGTGGTTATATTTGTTACAAAACTTTGCAACACGCCTGCGCTATTCAATTAACAGTACCAAAACAGTTAACAATTTTCAAAGGATTTGCTCAACCCGAGCTTTAGTAAACTAACGATTGTACAACCTATTCACTATTTAAGCTTGAGTTCAGCTAAGCTTCGGCTTTACAAAACCCACGATTAAGCTGCATTTGTACAACCGGCCCTAAGTCAGTTTTGTCTTCATTGATAATTCTGGACACCGTAGCAATAGACACCTTAGTCGCTACGCTACACATAACTATTTCTTTTAATGAGTTCGATAATTTTACACAAGTTCGCGTGTGTTTGACTGCGTATCACTTATCGGTGCTGATAAGGTAGACTTAGAGGCAGCGCTGCCAATCGCGGGGAAAATCCCCGATTTACGGGTAAGGGTTAGTGCGGGGAATGACAAAAATCGAGGAATTTCGGGGAATTAGACAATCGGTGGGCTAATAGTATATTATTCAACGAGCGTATAATGATGGCTATTATTCACGAGGTAAGTTTATAGCCACGAGCCGCAGGCGAGTGGCATAAATTACCGAGATAGTCTGATAGTCGTGGATAAATACTTATTATCCACGACTATCAGTGATTAATAAGTTATTGTCATTAGCAACGTGAGTAATGAATATTACTCACTGTTATTTTATATATTTCCATGGTAACCGTCCAATACAGTCAATTAGAGAATTTTCAAATAAATATTTAAATTGAACTAAAAGTATTTATAGTCGTGGATAAAGTATAGTATTCTACTCGCGTATAATGGCTATTATTCTCTCGGTAATTTATGCCACTCGCCTGCGGCTCGTGGCCATAAACTTACCTCGTGAATAATAGCCATCATTATACGCTCGTTGAATAATATACTAATTTTTATTTATGTCGGATTCGGGTAATACTTTACAACTAAAAAATCACGTTCGGACTTGGCAGATACAGCTCGACACTACCAACATAATTTTGAATGGCAAAACCACTCAAATGACTGCTCAACTGTCATTTGAACAAGATTTTGTATTTCTGAACGCATTCATTTCTATATCATTCATTAATTTAAGAAATTGGTGCGTACCTTAAACCATATAATAGCATGTAGATGTAAGAGTTATTTTGTTATGAGGCATAGTATAATTAGTATTTTATAAAAGTTTTGTAAAAAACAGTGTTTTTATTCCAAAAATATCATTTCGGGGAATTTCGGGGAATTGACGACACTGACGCGGGGAATCGAGAAATTTTTATTGGCAGCACTGCTTAGATGAGAGGGCTCATACTTACGATATCGTATTACACAATTACCTACCTACTATTGTGCTAATTTAAAACGAAAATGAACGCAGCTTGCATTGACAATTGAAATTAGTTGCCACCATAATTAGCGTAATAAGTAATAAAAACAAATTTATTAGAAACGTCCACTTTCACGTAATCGCGGAATGATGTTTTTATAATAAAGTACAATCTCTAAATCTGTTTAAAAAAATTCCATTAACACTAGAACGACCAGAGCGGTCAATAGGCGCGATTCTCACTATACGTAACGTCACCGTCACGTTACCGTTCCGTTACCAACCCAGCAAATATAAATATGTTGTAAGTAATGAACGTATTCATACTTGCCGCCACGGCTACCTTCCGTCGCCGTTCCGTGTCGGCAAGTATCCTGGCAGAGAATTGTTGACGTGACGGTGCTTGTCAGTAGCTAGACTGTACGAGCGTATTACGTATAGTGTGAATTGGTGGGTCTAGGACACAACGGCCACACAGAATTTAGTATGCCCATATCGGCCACACTGGACACATCGGCCAAACGTGATGTGTGGACACAACGGCCACCTTGGACGTAACGGCCACAGCTCTAGCTGGACACAACGGCCACCTTGGACACAACGGCCACTGGGCACTACGGTCACACAGAATTGTAATGTAATGTTTGCGATAAAGATTTCACAAATAATAGGAGTTTTCTATTTATAGGAAAAAAAAATACTAAATCTGCAAATAACCTAGGCGCTTAAGTGTCAATCTACGTTTAAGTTTGGCATTATGTTTTGTATCAATTGAAAAAAAAAACTAAATCTGCAAATAACCTAAGCGCTTTAGTGTCAATCTACGTATCTGATATGTGGCCGTAGTGTCCAAGGTGGCCATTGTGTCCAGCTAGAACTGTGGCCGTTACGTCCAAGGTGGCCGTTGTGTCCACACATCACGTTTGGCCGATGTGTCCAGTGTGGCCGATATGGGCATACTAAATTCTGTGTGGCCGTTGTGTCCAGTGGCCGTTGTGTCCAGACCCCGAACTGGTTGCCGTCTCTGTCTATACGTGCACGGGGAAAATTTTTTTGAAAGTTATTCTAAAATATTAATAAAATTTTACTTCCACCATGCGCATCTTCTAACGCCGGAAACAATGTACGAAATTCGCCCTCGTCCTTCCTTCTAAGAAATATATCATGCACCCAAATCTGTCTTTTCTTATTTATTGCCTCTTCTACTTCCATCTCCAGAATAAGCGCGATTATTCCAAGCTCTTCATTTGTCAATTCACTCATGTTCAATTTTCACAGACAACCAGAAAACTGACTGCTACAGTGCTACTTGCCGGCTAGTGTGAATTGAGGTAATATTTTCGGTTCGGTGCCGGTGTGGTGACGTGACGGTGACGTTACGTATAGTGAGAATCGCGCCTAAGGTCTATTCACACATGTCAGTCACGTCTCAGTTCCGTTCCGTCAAACAGTCTCAGTGACGATAAAAAAATATATCGTTGCCTTTAATTTTAACGGACATATTCACACACGTCCGGCACGTCACCGATTTTACAGTCAGTCACGTTTCAGTCTCCGTTCAGTCATAATTTTAATTCGTCGTCAACGATATTTTCTTGTTTTGACTGACGTCTCTTCGTAAACAGTGTGGGGTTTTTACATAAAAATATGAATTATTGACTGATATGTGTGAATATCCGTCACAGATCTTTACCGAATGAGATCTGAAGAACTTGAGGCTATTATTTTGGAAAAATTTTTAAACATTCCAAATGTTGTAAAATGTTACGTCCATCACAAGCCAAGTAATCCTTAATTCGATTTCTATTTTCCCATAAGGTAAATTAAAGTGTTGGCAGAGAGACTCAATTTCTTTATCGCCAAAAAAAGGTACCGGAACGCGTTCCGGCTGGCTGTGAAAAAAACCAACAGAACGCCGGCGCCGTTCCGTTGCGTTCTGGCCCCAATACACAGTGAACTCTTGTTCATTTAGAGTTCATTGCCAATACACCACTACATAACCTTGAAGAGGGGATTATAGGGGTAGTAACCTTGGCCGTTGGTGTTTTACAACTTTCCAATCTTACCAACTAATAATAATTTTTATTTCTTAATTTAGCATTTATTTTTGTGTCTTAGAGATTAGCATTGGCATTGGTAGGTTAGAATAGTTAGATTATAACGCTTGTTTTATGTAAATTATTGGGTTAGGTACCCATGGGCCCCGGAAGCCCTAAATGTAGGGGGCGACACGATGACCATAAACTATAACTACTTAGTTTATGACGATGACATTTTCCACCAATTGGTATACCTATACCTACTCAATAGGTATCTAATAACATTTTAATTTGTACATACATACAAACTCATTATACCTAATTTTAACTTGAACATGTTCACTTATTTCTGATCAGAAAAAAGCAATGAAATGTTATTTCTTGTTTTTGAAATTAACAAAACATTCTTTATTTTTTTTAACAAAGGATCTATGCAGATTAAGCGCACAAAATCCAGCAACCTCTCTTCAGCATAGTGGACCGCAACCAGGTCTCAAAGTACTAAATGATCTTTCAATAGTTATTTGAGGCAGAGCCAGAAAAATGTTGAATACTTTTTTAGGCTGGAAAAATCAGTGTTTATCTAACAGTTCAACAAGTTCCAACTTCCATTCTCATTATCACAACCTTTCTGGGGCCACATTTGCTTCCACGATTTCACTTCAACTTCAGAATTTTCGAGATCGTATAGGTATTTTTGAAATGTTAGAAGTATATTTTTTTAATGATTCAAAATTTTCAATTAACAACTGTGGATGCAGAAATGAAAGTGCAAATGCGCCTCCTTTGCCTCTTGAGAAAATCGAATCTCAGTGGGCTGAATAATCGAATCTAGATAGGGAACAAAAATGGATATTCGAAAATAATCCTCAGCACACGTTTTACCATAGTTAGCCCTATGAGTTTGTTTAGCTGCTAACTTGGGAAATTTTACTGGAATATTTTGTTTGTCTCCAAACGTCTTGCATTTTTGGAAATATCTTAGAAAATCTTTTCAGCGTCAGTGATCTTTAAGGACGGATAAAAGAATTTGTTTTTATTTTATTTAAATTATAGGGCGAAATCTAGGAACAGCTAATTTCCAAGCACCTCTAGCCGCATCAACTGCTTTGTATTAGCACTGAATTTTTACACGATTTTTAGTAGACAGAAGAGTAATTATTGCAATGGAAATTCTTCCACTAGCATTTACCTCTGCAACAATTTCTTCACAAACAATATCCCCACAAATTTTAAATAAATTGTTCTGGGTGTGGCGAGATGTATATTTCACATTTCCGGCACAATTTTTCAAATGTTCACTCAAAACAGTATCGCCACTTTCTATTTTGAAATTCAAAAGGTCATCAAAATTCCCTAATATTTACCATGAAGCGCTAAATCTGGGTCCCACAGTAAATTATTGTTGAAATTATGGAAATAAGTTTTTTTCTATTTGATTCAATTTATTATTTCT
Organism: Pyrocoelia pectoralis; assembly: GCA_036250285.1. Lineage (NCBI taxonomy): Eukaryota > Metazoa > Arthropoda > Insecta > Coleoptera > Lampyridae > Pyrocoelia > Pyrocoelia pectoralis. The sequence continues at coordinate 47,463,013 of CM070074.1, forward strand.
TTTTTAAAATTGTTCAGTTTTTCAGTGATATGAGTACTTACGTGGCTTCAATAATTTTTCGAAAATTCGAATTCGAAAAAATTCATTGCGGATTCTGAAGCCATAATTATGCTTTTTCGCGTTCTCGTGAAAGTCCTTGAACAATCAAAATAAATTGAACTAATTTCATTTAGTTTAATTTGTATCCATAGGGGGGCAGTACCGTTCCTTACCCCCCCCCCCCTTCCGGCGCCCATGGAGGTTACTGGAGGTTACACTAAATATCAATGAGCGACACTTTTACTGGGACACAACACCAAATGTCCAACCTTGTTGCAGATATCCCCAGTTCACCCATTAATGGATTCTTTACTATATTTAAACTGCTTGCATCTGTGGAGAGAAGAAAAAATCAACTTGTGCTATGTCTGACAGATTAGTATTGTCAATAGTAATATTAATAAATAGTTCTGATTTATATTAAAAACATGTTAAAAGTTAAAAACGGTGTACGTTTTAACTTATTGTTTAATATAAAACTACATTGGTGACACCGACGTGATTAGCTTTTTTGTTTTTGACGTTTCTGACTCTTCAAATTCCTTAATCAGCCTTCCTTTGAGAGTAGCATAGCTTGTTTCAGTGAAGGGAGTACAGACCAGGTGAGAAAGTAATTCTGCTATTTCAGGATCGAGTGAGCCCAATACATAAATGATATTAAGATATTTAGTGATTTCAATGGTTATGCCTGATGTTACAAATTGTAATTCTACTTGATACAACCAAACAGTAACATTTTACCGCCAAAACGGAGGTATTTTAACACTGACGCGTGCAATTTCAGAATTTACTGCTTCTTCGGATTGACACATTGTTTGTAATAATAAACTATGGTGAACGCCAAACAAAATCCGTTGCACGTCATATAATGTGAGTGACGTAGATTGGGAGCAGTGTTGCCAGATTGTAATTGAAAGAAGGAAACGCAAATAAAACTTCTGAGTTCACTCGTAACTTTAGTTATAATAAATGTCAAATTAGTCAAACACTTGTCAAACAAAATCAAAACTTCAAAATTGTGACAGTCAAAACATAACCAAAACAAAACATTAAACCTTATGGAATTGGCATTGGCAACGTTGCTGAAAACAATTCAATGTTACCAACGTGGCGATCATAAAATTCTGATGAAATTAATTTTTACAAGTCGAATTTTCACGATTTTTATGCCGTTACATTTACGGCAGGGATGTCAATTATCAGCTGATTGATGACGTGCAACGGATTTTGTTTGGCGTTTACTTTATATATTATTAATAATGTTTTTCATTAGCCACAAACAAAAGTCACATTGATTACACAAAACGATCACGTCGGGGTCACCAATGTAGTTTTATATTAAACAATAGGTTAAATAGGTTTCTAAAACTAAACATAATTCTTCGAGCTATTGTCATTTTTAGACTGAACACAACATACAAGGTGGTTTACTAATGGAGATGAGGTAACAACATATGTTACATATGATATGGCACAATATCTCTGGAAGTAATAGTCATATAGCTTTGTGGAAAAAAGTGTTTCAAGAGAAAAGTGACAAGCAATTGCTGGGGCAGTCATGTACAGGAACAGAATTTTCTAGATATTGCTGCGAATGTTTGAAGAATGTTTACTTACCTACTAATCACAATTGAGAGGTCCTCCAAAAGAGTACACCGTGGTTGCACGTGTCTTACATCCCTTATAATTTGGTGCTGTCATAATATAAATGCAATCAAACACATTTATTTTAAAATAAAACATTAAATGACCTTTGAATAAACTTTATTAAAAAATAAATGTGGCAAATTAATAAATATGTACATCTTATAAATTAAACATTTCCTAACAGGAAGACACATCATATCGTAACCTTTTACGTGGAAGAGAAATTTTGGGTAAAGTGTGTCAATTAAGGTGCATTTTACAGGGAACATATCATTTTTTTACAACCATCAAACCATACATACAGATAATTACTCTAATTGAGTAATTTTGTTGTAGTCACACTTCCTACTCCATTTTTACAGTCCAATATCACATATAAAAGTAATTATTGCAATTGAAATCTTATGGAATACACTCCTGTACTTGTGCATAAAACACAATCACATTTCATACTAATTATTTCTTAAATACAAGTAAGAAGTTGTAAAATGCAAGTCAACTGATTGAGAGCTATCTATATATATATATGTACCTAACAAAAATATATTTCCTTAAAAAATTGTAAATAGTATATAAATCCACAAAATTAATATGTATTATTTGTAGTGTAAAAATAAGAGGTGATTTAAATCACAGATTATAATGCAAACGTGATGTAGAGACATTAATAAAAAGATCTACAGAGAAACACTATTATAGGATAATTGTAGGTGGTAATTGCAGTATCACAATGAGCCAGAAGTATGGGTAGTATTTATATATGTTACAACAAATCAAAGGTACACAACAATTTGTAAGACTTGAATACAAAATTCATTGAAGCGAAGTAAACACTACTAAGGTATGTGATTCAGTAGTAACTAAATGTAATTACTTAAACATTGTGAAGCTCTACGCAATGATATGTAGGATTACAAAATCAGTCATGGTGATTTGACACACTGTTCGTTAATGGTGAAGCATGCTTTAACGCATGTGCCACCCTGCCATTTGTAATAGAATGTGAAATGTCAGGAACAGTTTTTGATGTCAATCGAGGCACTAATGTCAACGCCAACAATGCTAGGATATGAAGGCACAGGTACATATGTCTAAAATAAATAATTCAGATAAGTGGGAATTATCATTTTTATATTGCCCCCTATTTGATACTTACAGGTATACTCTAATGCTGGGCCAGAATTCCAATAAAACAAAAGTAAATGTAACATATGCCATAGCCAAACGTGTCAAGACAAATGTCAATACGTCATAAATAAATTTACTTTCATAACTATACATGAAATAATGTCTAAATCTTCGTCTCATCTAAAAATATAACACTATATTAAAAGTTTATAAGAAATGAAATGGGGCTTACGGTTCTTGCAGCAAAGGTAAATAATGCCCCACCAGCAAAAGTGAGATAGTAGCCAGGATAAAAACCATGCCACACGGCAGACAAAGCATAAGTTAACACTGTTGCATGTTTTGTGACTCTTTCATACACAATAATGCGTAACCAACGATTGGTCCCAATATTCCAAGCTTCTATACTGTCCCTTAAACTTGTACTAAACTGTAAGAAAAGTAATCATTTTAATTACCATTTTTCGTAATAGTGAATATACGAACAACAGTAAGTTGTAGAAGAAATATTTTTGTGTTTAAATGGAATCAGCCACAGATCTACTAGATAAGCTAGAAGAACCAAGATAAGATGGGTTAGAGAATCTAAACAGGTTGAGTCTCATATGAGATGTTGACCTTTAGACCAAGGGACTAATGGCATACCATCTCTCTTTCCATCGTCACGAAAGGTGGCTCCAACCATTGGATTCAGGCTTCTGGACTGCAATCAGTCGAGCCTGATCTTTTTGATCACAGAATGAAATGGATTCAATTTTTAGATTATCCCAATTGGATTGTAAATTAGGAATAAGTGGTAACTCTAGGCCATCAGCTATCTATTTTTCAGTTCCTTCCTTGTAGACAGTTAATGATTGCTCGTCAGAAGATAATTTTATCATGTGTGTTGACGAGGTCGTTAACTGAACATGATGAACTGAGGAACGCTGGCAGAGCGATGTCATTTGATATACTGATGAAAAAGAATAAAATAATCACGGTACACTCTGTATAATATCTTTTAAACTATACGACATCCTTTGCTACACAGTTCAAAGAAAACAAAATGCTCCGATAAAAAAGGGTACCTACGTTCGAGATTTTAAATGGCCTTTTTTGGTAAAAACTAAGTTGCAATAATTAATAAGTATGTCTATAATCGTCATCTTATGACAATTCTTGTGTGTGAACGATAATTATTGTACATGTGGTGTAGTTAATAACTTGTAAAAATAATTTCAACAGCTTCAAAACCTAACAAATTTAAAGTCAGTTTTTAACATTTTTCCCGGGGAGGACCTTTGGATTCCCATTTCAACCCCATACCAGGCCATCCGGTAAGTCTTGCCACCCCAGTTAAAAAGCTGAAATGACGACCCTAACTGCAGAGAATGAGTGAAGGAGTACCTAATGTTTTCATTGTAACTGTATGTAGCAAGTTTTCCACATTAATAAATGTGACTTGCTTATTATGTACTAGAAAAAAGGGCACCGGCTCTGGAGTATACGGGAGCAATGGTCGGGGCTGCAGAATTTCTGTAAGCCTAGGACAACAAGCGACCGTATTCCAAGCCGAGGTATATGCAATCCTGACGGCGGCTGCTCAACTATTAAAAGAGAACCTTATCAAAAGGAAAATCTTTATAGTGACAGACAGCAAAGCAGCGATTGCAGCAATAGACTCATATGTGGTAAATTCAGGGCTAGTCCTTGAATGCACACAAATGCTAAACGCACTAGGTAAGTGCAACTCAGTCACACTAGTGTGGGCACCTGGGCATGCGGGAATCGCAGGTAACCAGGTTGCTGACGAGCTTGCGAGAATGGCAAGCGCAAAACCATTCATAGGACCCGAACCGGCTTGTGGGATTACTTATAACACAGTCAAAAGGAGATTCAAGCAATACTCACGAAAGAGCATTGCAGACATTGGTCGAAAATCCCAGGACAGAGTCATTCCAAGATCTTCCTGGAAACCCCAAACGGGGACCTAGCTACGTCCATCTTAAAGTTAAGCAGGACGAAGATAAAACTTGCGACAGAAATGGTCACGGGCCACTGTCGCATGAACAAACACCTGCACAACATGGGACTGACTGAAAGCCCGACATGCAGGGGTTGTGGTGAGGCAGATGAAACGCCCTATCACGTCATTTGCCAATGTGAGGCATTCATAAAGGCAAGGGAACTCCTACTTGGAAATGAAAAAATTACACAAGAGGAAGTAACGAAGATTCACCCTACTAAAATCCTGGACTTTGTAAAAGATACAGGTATTCTTGAAGGGTAGACAACACCGGGGAGCACAATAGACCAAAAGGTCGCAGTGCGGGAACCTATTGGGACCACCCCCAGAATAATAATAATAATGTACTAGAAAGGACAGCACATGGAGCATACCTACTCATGTTGTTAAGTACAATAAGGCAACTGTAATATAGTTAAAGAAGTGTATATAGCAACCGTTTGTGTAAAGGTGTTTTAATAATAATGTAAATGTCCGTCCAGCCCAAGGAGGTTCGCTTCGTTTAAAATTGTCGAATTAATTGTCAATTAAGTGTAATTTGGTAGTTTATAGTCATTATTAATTTGGTTTGCATTTTATTAGTAATAATATTATACAAAAACCGTTGATTTTGTGAATAATACAATAAGATTAGAATGGATTAATGGATGTAAACGTGCTGACAAGTTTATAGCGCAATCTTAAACGACAAGCTGAGAACAGCTTCAAACAAAAGTCGACCGAAAATGACGATAGCAAAAAGAAAATTAGAAAATTAAATAAAATAACAACATAGTAGCTAATATACAAAATATAACAAAATAGTTTATCTTTTTTACGACGAAATGTAATACCTAATGTCGTAATGTGTGAATTATGTATGAATCTGCGTCGACTTCAATGCTTTATTTAAACGTATTTTTGTGTAATAAATATTTTTAACGCATCTATCAGTTTTCGACATTTCCAGTTTCATAACTTTTAGTTAGTTAACTTTCGTTAATTTTCATAGCGTTCGCAAAAAAAAGTACGTGTGTTTTCATGAAAATTTCAAATTACATAATTGTAAATTTTAAAAAATGCTTTACGCTTTACGTTATAAAGGGACAGTGGCGTAACTAGCAGGCACCGGGCCCGGGTTCCAAATCTAAAAATGGGCCCTCCCCCCCACGTAATAAGAATTTTAAATAACCAATTAAAATCAATAACAAAATTTATTATTATCCCACAAATGTTAAGAAAAAAGACAAAGTATTACAGTAATAATATTTAAATTATAAGTAAGATGATAAATATTTGGAGTGAGAGAATTCTCAGAAGCTTTATACAATACAATAAATACGGTGCATCTGTTTTGTTTATGATTGGTACGAGATACGAGTACAAACAACAACACCGCTAGTAAATGAAGGGTAGGCCGGAAATTGTGGCAATAAAAATTTTGTTCCATAAATGAAATGTTACATTATGTCAACTTGCTGAAAAATATAACGTACATTTTGTAATGCAATTCCTTTAAATACGTTTATCAGCAGTTTATGAGGACTGTTTACGAAAATACAAATATTGGTGCCGTGACATCCGGGCCCCATAGATCACGGGCCTGGGTTCCGCGGAACCCGCGGAACCATGGTAGTTACGCCCCTGTAAAGGGAATATCGAGGGAAATATACAATAGTAAGTTATAAAAATAACTAGATATGTAATCAAATGTGAGTTGCATATTGCATTTGATTTGGAGAACCAAGGTATAGGCGCAGATATATGTATTAATGCGGTTATGGGTTTAGTGTGACGTCACGTACGTTCGAGGTCGTGCCGTCGTGCGAATGAATACGGCTGTTTCGGCCATCCTTCTTAGTTTATAATCCTTGCGTCCAGCCTACCTCAATTAGAATTAGAATTAGAATTGAGTGCATTTTAAAAACACCAAGCATCTAAAAGGACTTTCGTAGCGTGTTAAGCATTACGTTTTACATTCTCCCAGTATTTTTGAATTTCAAATACCGTGTGACAAGTTTCAAAGCGGGACATAGCCGAATAGCATGGGAAATCACATATTTGCAGTTTGTTGCTCACCAGTTTCATCTACAAGAACGGTAATGATGTCTACCGAAAGAGCATTATTTTGCGAGCCTGTTTATACCAAATTGTTTGGTATACTTACTAATTCACTGCTTTTTTAATTAAAAAATAATTTTCAAAAGTTAAAAAGTATGAGCAGACATGACATGTCAAATTCAAATAATGTTTAATATTAATTTTTAGACCTGTTGCCTATTTAAACACTCGTTCCTTGTTATAATAACTATGATTATCTATCATTATTCGTGGTTAAATTTTTCAGCAAAATGCCATATTACATAATTGAACATGTTTGATTTGATAGTATTCAAAATTATCCGAACTTGACATGTCACGGCTACTCATATTTTTAACTTTTGAAAATTACATTTTCCTAATTAAAAAAGTAGTAAATTAGTAAATAGGTAAAATATTTGGTATAAAAAGGCTCAGAAAATAATGCTCTTTCGATAGACATCATTACCATTCTTGTAGATATAATTGGTGAGCAGCAAACTGCAAATATGTGATTTCCCATGCTGTTCGGCTATGTCCCGCTTTGAAACTTGTCACACGGTATAAAACTTATAATAAAAAGTAGAGTAAAAAAGTAGTATAGTTGGCTGCGTGCTCACGTCACTCTTGCAACAATCTTATAAAAATAATATTAATTAAATATACTGGTAGGTGGGTAATGTCACTTTTGCAACAATGAACAAATTTTTACTTAGTCTAATTTTATAATACGGCGATATGAATTATATAACACAAACTGCAAGAGTTGCTTGCGGTAGCCAAAAAGTCAAAGGACCTATATTAGCAAATATACCTACGAGAAATTTTGCAATTGGTGCAAAGTAAAAGAAATGGAAACGATACGTGAAGATGTAATTTAACCAAAATAAAAAATAACCGTCTGTTATTATTAATTCAAATGTCATTTTGATTTTTTCGTCGTTCAGGTACCGAAAGTTTTTCAGACCTAGCAACTGGATCACGACAGTTTCACTTTCGGTTTCGCTACCTGCGATCAGAATTGAAATGGGCATTTTCATTGGGGAGGGGAGGGGGGGAATAATTTGCAATGGGTGCAGATCAGAAAAGGTAACGATACAATAGGCAATGGTTATGAAATTGTTCTTTACATTGTGGATCACTGCAGTTCTAATATGGTGCAACTTTTTTTTGTGATGCGAGTTAAATGAAAAGCATCTGTCTTGAAGCGTTTCAATTCAATTATTACAATCCCTTATCAAAAATCTACAATACACCTAACTTAAGTCAAACTTGTATAGAATAACAGTATAAGAGAATGTTCAATAGCAATACTTAAAAACTTTGAAAATCTATGTTTTGTAAATTTGTGATTATACTTTATAACCAAAGGCAAAGATAAATGAATGGTTTTTTAATGCATTCATTAATGTGTTATAACAAACTTTAGCAAGTTAACAACTGTTCTAAAAATTTATTAATACACTTCAGCTAATAACAGATATCACATTCAAATATTTTATGGCGAAGAATAAAATTTATAATTAGTGGCAAGTTGAAAACATATGCGTTTTACTATTTACAGGGACAAATTCGTTGAATTTTTTTATCGCATTCCACCGTTTGTTGTTTCCTTCAATTTCTTGGAAATAATTTTCTAGTTTTAGTGCAACTTTAAAGTGTTGTTTCGCTAGTTCATGTTTGTTAAAAATCCGATGGAGAAAGTGAAAGTCATACACATCCTCCAAATTTTTAATTTGATAATGGATCTTCATCTCATCGGCGGTTAATAAAATACAATTCCATGGTGACCATTCTTCATGTTTAAACCATCTACATAAACGCAATCTGTATATGTCGGTCACTTCTGTAAGCGCCGAATGACTGTGCCATATTTTAACAATAATATAATGAATATCTTTCGGCTGTAAAATGAATGCAATAGACGATTCGCTCAGTTTCATTTTTTCCTCGTGCCGTATTAAACGTAATATAAAGCGGTACGGAGCAACATTAACCCACGGTTCCATTACACGATCATCCCAGCTACAACTTAAACAAACTTGGAATTTATCCAATTGGGAATTTACAGGGAATTCCGAATTATGTTTCAATTTTCCACATCTATTACAACAGTATAGATTGGAATGCATCTGTTTTTCTTTAATTCTGACCATCCTATTACATACTCCCTTGTTACATTCTTGTGTTTTAATATGCTGCATAAGTAATCCCTTAATACGTTTCATGAGTACATCTAAATGCTTTCTATTAATACCTCTCACCATTAATTCACAAGCCCTATCAAGCATCTCCACTAGTTCATTAGATATCCGGCAATTATGATCACACAACGTTAACTTCAAATTCAAAAGAGCTTGAATTTTTTCTTCTACTCCTACATTAATATCATTTATTGACAAGAAAATTTTATAATAATCATTTCCCTGTTGTGTTTCTATGGTATCCATTTGCATATTAAAATCCACTTCCTTATCTGTCCAATCTTTATAATGTTTATTCCATTCTATTGGGTTTGCAATAGCTTTAAAGAAATCATGTTCCTTTTTAACTTTCATGTCCATTTTAATTTGATGCCTATGGGCCTCAATTGCTCTTAGCATTTGTATTTCTTTATCAAGCAACATATAGAAGGAAGAAATTTTGGCCGGTCCTGAATAGGTATAACAAATACGTTTGATCTCAGATTTCTTCCATCGATCTACCATTGCGTACAGCATAATAAAATCTTCTTTTGTTCTAGGAAATACCTTTCCAACTAGTTCTTGGGCTTTTCTATCTTTGTCGGCTTGTTTATAAAATTCATTTAGCTCTTCTTCTAATTGAATACGTTTTCTATATTCAGCACAAAGTACCTTAAGTGCCTTTCGTATCTTCCAAGCTCGAAAATACCTTTCAAAAAAAATGCAATGTAAGTTGACCATAGTAAAAATACACAATTATTGCTATGATATTTTGAATTAAAAAATTGCTTATTATTATTACTATTATTGGTGTCGCCAAAAAGTTACGGCATGGTTTAACTACACACCCCTGGGATTAAATAAGAAGATTTAACCCAACTTACTTACATCCAAAATCATCTCGTTAAGTCGGTATAAGGCATGAAATTGTTTTGAAAAAAGAAGTCGAAGCAAAGCTATGCCTAACCTTTTGAAGACACCCTGCATAGAGTGTATCATAGTGGTGACTAATTTCAAGAGGTGATTCCTTGTCATATTTCATGATGATTGATATGGTATAAATTATTGCTCTTCACTACTCCATTTTTAAGTTAAATATTAGTGTCAGTGGAAACATTTAAAAAGCAAGGCAAGTTCTTCAGCCATAACATGATTTTATTATTCTCACTTTTGCCAAAATGGTAATACGAACAAAACTAAAAGAAAAACTGAAAGCAACTTACATCTAAATTACGTACATGCTTTCCAATTTACAGACTGCATGGAGTATCTTTCAAGGTTACTTTAACATTTTAATGTAGTTAGCATTTTGACAAAATATGGAGAAATATAAAGCATTACATAATATTTTCCTTGTATGACTCGGGAGACTGCAAGTACTCGGTTATTTTACTTTTTTCTCAAAAACTAAGGGAGATGTAAAAAACTCGAGGGACAAGGAAATTGTATTTTTTAATTTGTTTAATTTGCCGCAAATATCAAACTATTTTGTCGTAAAATACTGTAAATTTACCTACAAATTACAAAAATTTGGTTTTGATGGGGGAAAAATAAATAAAAATCTGTATACAAAAACCAACCTCTGAATTGTACGCACTTTCTCTTCAACTGCTCTTCTTTTTTCCCATTCCTCAGCTGTTTCATATGGACGAGCTGTTAAAATTCTATCTGTAACTGAAGGAATCCATAAGTCTTCTTTTGTCATTTGAGTTGGTTGTGCATAATTGGTGTCTAATAGACGATTTCTCAGAAAATAAGTTTGTGTATCCCTGTGTGATTTCTGTGTATGTGGAACCTTTGCTAGTGGAGGCCCTGTTTGAGAGTATCCGTGATGATATTCCACTCCACTGTCCTTATTTACATAACCTCCAATAAATGGTTTGTCAATGCTCTGGTTTATCATTTCAACTACTATATCACGCCATCCATCCTCTGCATCAGAATCAAGCATATGTACTGTAATAACATCTGGAACGGTTGCAAATTCTTTATAAGCATTTTTAGCAGATATTGTAAAATCAGGATTCTTTGAATACAGGTACAACTCTATCATACTATAATTGTCAACATTTAATTCCTTAAGTACCTTATCATCACTAATAAGTAAGCGGCCTTGTTTAAGCAACATGTTATTTGCGGTGGTACCAAACACATCCTCCAAAATCTCTTTTATTTCTGAAATTTTTATTTTAGCCGAATATGTTTGTGTGAAAACAGTTCCATCATTTGTTGTAAACTTTACTGTAATAGTACGACCATTTTGGGGTATATTTCGTATACCCAACTTTTCAAAAGGATCGACTGATGACGAATCACTCACATCACTTTGCGTATCCATAACTTGTCTGGTGCTTGTAAAAGTTGATAGTAATGCTATAGAACCCTTCCAGTTTTACATGACAAAAACGTCATATTGATTGATCTAATTTAGTCTGGTACGGACTGTCACTAGAATGCAGTAAACAAAAGAGATTTACTTGTTTATTGATTTTTCTACACGACATGCATGAAACACCATACAAATTGGTATATGGAATTAAAGTGTTATTTGACTTGTATTATAATTACTTACACGTTGGATTAATTTATATTTACATTAATCTAATGTATAACAAATTGATACATTTACATGAACACCTTTGTTTTTCAATAAGAGCATAAATGGGAGTTAAAATTTTCATATACATTAAGATAATTGGGCCTATTTGATTGAAAAACACACAAATGTAGATATGTGTCAAATATACAGGGTAACATAGCGAGATACTCTACAGGTGAAAACTATCGTTAATGATACCTGTATTTCTGGATTTCGATGGGAGGGTGGGAAAGTCCACACGCACATGGCCGCCTATTCGGGCCTTTTGTGCTACCTCCCTGATTAGAGTCGTTCGATCCCGCAACGTCACTCAAGCCATCCCATACGTGAGATAAACCTGAGGATGTTGGACGGGGAAGCGGCTCTAATCTTAGCCATGTCCAGCCAGGATTCCCCCAACATGGATCCTCTCAATTCGACACAGTATGTGTTGCGCCGTCTCGTCGTCTGTGTAGCATCCTCGACAGGATGGTGACTCTACCAAGCCCATGTGGTGCATGTGTTTGATAAGGTTACAGTGCCCAGAAAGTATACCTACAAGTAGCCGCAGGTTTCCTCTAGATAGCCCTGTACAGAAGCGTGTCAAGGTACGAGATGGTCCTCTGAAGGCCTCTCTCGCATGGCGAAAGTCTAACATCAAGTTCCACCTAGCTCTGTGCTGGGCTTGGGTGTCTTGGGTTATTAAGTTGTTTACAGTTAATACTGTAAGTGGAAGAGCCAGCTCTGGACCATAAAACGGTTGTTTTGAGGCCAGTCGGGCTATGGGAACATCTTTTCATACAATGGGAACATCTTTTCATACAGCAGCAAAGGTATCAGGGTCTTCTGTTAATTGGCAGTTATACAATGTTGTTGTTTTTTAGATTCTTGTGTATAACAAAGGAATATTTCATCTTATGTAGAGGCGACACAATGTCATGTTTTTTTAGTGGAATGTGGAATGCATTTTATTGAATTATTTTATTGAAATCTTAAGCTTTGAATATATACTACATGGAATGAGCGTTGGCTATACCTTGTATTAGCAAGAAATGGGGGCAGTCAGATTAAGAAAGAGAGAGAAAGTGAAGGATAAAGTTTTAGCGGCACTGTAACAGTGCGCATGCTCAAACCAAAATAAATACAAGGAAAGGGTAAATGTTGGGAAATACATTCATGCACAAACAGTATCTTAGGCTAAAACTCTATCTTGTTTCCCCTCTGTGTCGATCTGACTAGACCCACAAACTTTGACAGTAGCGCATTCCATGTGGTATATATTCAAAGGTACCAATGATATCTGAGATTTCTTCAACGTTAACGTTGATTGAAACATTAACGAAAAATGAAAACTTGAATAATAATAGGAGTAATTATGTGATTACAGTAATTTATTGTACATTACCATCAATTAGTCAGGTGTTACTGAACTTTCAAAATAGTTGAATAGGAAGAGCAAGAGCCATATCTTGGTCAGCTGGATTCCCAGACATAATTTTGATAAATTTTTTTAACACAGGATTGGGCATCATCAATAACTATTACGAGAATGGTTGTGGGGCAGCCATTTCAACCAAATAAAAAATGCAAAAAATAAGTAAAAAAATTATGTAAGTAGTAGTTTTTTAGATAATTCCTATAAATAGATCTTTGAAAGCTCCATTTGGAAAAAATATGTTGATCTGCTTACTTACAAATTGGAACTCCACAAATGTAACATTGATTTTGCTCTCTCCCAAGTTACAGAGAGATATTCCATTATGTGCTTAATTCAATTCATACTAGGGTGGAGCAACATTCGCCCCCATCTTTGCCAAAAGCATAAAGTTCCCTCACCATTAAAAAAAATATCAAAAATTATTCTTCTCCTATTGAAGAAGGTGCTCCTACAAAACCAGACAGAAAGAGCAGCAGCGCATCAGAACACACAAATTACACAAATTAAACCATCCTAACTTATTGTTCTTTGGTAATTATCTTTGCCCATGTAAGCAAAGGAAATCAAAGTTACCGTCCAGAATTATTTTTTTCTTTAGAGATATTTGTTTTATCAAACACAATTTAATATGAACACTGGTGTTGATGGTGTTATAGCCATCTGATGTCGATATCCACCAACTAAACATCACTACTTTGAATTGTTCATATACATTATAAATCTTTATACTTCATAATCAAAGGGCTACCTAACACAATAGGTACCATCCAATCATTAACCTTTTTTTATGATAAAACTTCTTCTCTGATTTTTTATCCACATTTATCTTACTTAAAAATAATATGTTGAAAAACACTTACCTCAAATTTCAGAATATGAATATTAGAGAACGCATCCCAATTGGAACTACCATCTTCATTAAATCCACTAAATCCGATACCTGCATTATTGCAAATTGCATCTGCAAATATCCATGCGAAATAATACTTAAACCTAACAAAAAGCGTAGAAGTTGCTAAATAATAAAACTTAAATGCCAAGGTGGTATTTTCTATAAAATCGTCTTCTTTTACTGTTTGAATTGTAAACATCGGTATAAATTTAACAAACATGGCTGCAAACATTACTGACAGTGCAACTTTTTTAAATACCACTATACAAGGTGACGGTTCCAATACTACCGTTCTGCTGTTTGAATTGTCCAAATTTTTCTGAAAAAAAAAGGAGTATGTATAATATCTTTTATAAAATAATACGTACATTTGGTGGTTTTTGTAAAAGATGTTTGCCATCAATAAAGTCCATATAATCATTATAAAATAGAACGGGTCCTGCCATTAATGCTGGAAATGCTAATGCGTAGCTAAAGTATTCTAATGGTGATGGCATTTTAGAAACTGCATATAATTTTCGATTTTTGGAAAGCTCAGTATCTAGCCTTGCTAATCCGTCATGAATATTAAAAGTTAAACTGGTTACTTTTTGTGTTATTACCATTAAAGGACCTAAAACACAAATGCATTAAAACTTGTTAATTCAAATCCACTAAATTGATTGCATATTAGCAATTAATCTATATAACAGTTCTGTTTGTATACGTTGCCTGTCTTAAATTACTGCTGCATAGATGGTAAGTTTACTGTTGTTGTATTTTAGTTGTTTTAGTTTTAATGGACTAATGAAAGACTACGTGGGTCCAGGTCTCTAAAAATATAGACAACAAAAACCTGCCACCTAAGGTTGCAGAGTGTTGGATCAATTGAAACTCTAAACTGTCCCCATGGATTTACTTTTATTGACGTTGAAATTATTTAAAAAATTGATTAAAATTGATTAGGCTTAGGCTACAAGTTTCGATAACAGGATCGTTATCATCAGGACGCTAAAATTAAATAATTGGTGTGATGAAATCAAATTAGATTAGTAACAAGATATCGAAGTCGATATAAAATTGAAATTGTAAAACTAGCACCCTATGTAGGTCAAGGGTATTCCATCTCAGAAGGAAAAATTTAAGGTTGAAAAAGTGAATATTCAAAAATCCATGGGGAAAAAATTTTATATTTTATAAAGAATAAACGACGGGGTGAGCTGGAGTAGCCCACATCCATCGTTATGATAAATTCAAAATAAGAATTAATACCAGTAATAGTTTGTAAACTGCCTGATGATGATAACATGTCTGTTATCAAAACTGTAGCCTAAGCCTAATCAATTTTAATCAGTTTTTTAAATAATTTCAACGTCATCGGGAAGATGATGGAACCAACTAAATATACAGAGTGTTTCTAAACAAGGTGTTGGTCACTTATTGTACGTAGTTATCAAAATAATTTTTTTTTCTTTTTAAAATGTATCTCCAGTTATACAGTGCGTCAAAGTTACACAAAACAAATTGAAAAGTTAATTCATATCCTGAGACTTACTAAATTACACATTAATGAAATAGAAGAGAAAAATGAGGTCACACTTTATTTAGAGATGTTTCAGTAGTTAACATAAGTACATCATTGACAATTGAAACTTGGATGCTATTAAAACACATTCCAGTAAGTGTGGTTGTTTTCACATTGCATTTGCTTACATAAAGTGTTGATATTTACTTACCAGTAATATCAAGTGTGTATGAGCCATAATCATAAACTTGCCTATGTAAATGAATGCAAGATAAGTAGACAAGTGCTATCGCTAATACCATCCTGAAACAAAGCTATGCAAATATTGCTGCCCTCCCATTCGGAAAATGTATATAAAATACCTCTGCATAATTTCTGGGCTTTGAGTTCGTATGACAATGTAACATAATGCAGGAAGACCCGCCAAATGAATTGCTTGCCTAGAAAAAAATCAGAAATCAATAGATATAATTATGAAACTGTTTGTTCATAATTTGTATAGTTCGATGCCGTCTTAAACAGCACATTAAAATAATAATAATACTATTAATATTTAATAACAGATGTTCCTAATTTTACAGTTAAACCGTTGAGTGAAAAATATATTTCACTCAACGGTTAAACACAACTTCAAAGAAACTCTCACATAAATATTATATTTAGAAAAAATTCTGGCATGTATTGCCACGAGACTTCCACCGTCCCAAAAAACTGCAACTTTTCCTTTAAAAAAAATGAGTGCCACCATTTTAGCTTATACCGGAAGTGACGTCATCAAAGGTAATATCTGCATTTTCGTCCTTGGCCCGAATGCAATCCATTGGCGAAAACCGCATTTCGATAACTTTAATAGTTTCTGAGTTTAGGGCGTTGCAAGGAATGTGTACGGACAGACTACAGACGGGAAGTATTGTATTAGTGTTCAATAAAAAAAAATTAAGCTATGCAAATTTTTACATATCTTTGCGTTTCTGAATACGTAGATTCAAAATATGAAATAGTATATTAAAGTATAAGTGGATAAACGGGTCTTTAAAACACGCGCGATTTTCCAAGCACGACGGCGCAGCCGAGTGCTTGAAATAGAGCAAGTGTTTTAAAGACCATTTATCCACGAATACTTTACGCTATTTTTTTTTTATTGGTTCACTTTGAAATCTGGGTATTAAAATGGAAATAAGAACTAATAATGTGAAATGGTTGAATTCGTATGTGAAATCAGTATACCTTTCGTTGTCATGGAAATGAGAAAAATGGAAATTAATTTGCAATCTGTCATTTTATTTGACGTAACAAAGTACTCCTCTCAGATCAATAACCAATTAGAATTCACGTTTTTCAAATTTGTTGATGTTGGCATGGCAACTTTAAAACACGCGCGTGTTATAAAACGCGATTTAAACACGCTGGGGCGTGGTTTAACCTTCGGACGGCCAAGGTGGGGTCCAATCGGACCCCAGACCTATTTTTTGTGTCGTAGCTATTTTAGTAGCAAGAAAATCGGTTTGAGGTTCTTTCTAGCTGAATATTTATCATTTATACATACTCTCATATAACTATTTTGCGTCAAAATTTTCTCGTTTTTTAGAAATGAATTAATTGTTGGATGACCAAGACCTATTTTTTGTATCGTAGCTATTTTAGTAGCAAGAAAATCGGTTTGAGGTTCTTTCTAGCTGAATATTTATCATTTATACATACCCTCATATAACGATTTTGCGTCAAAATATTTTCGTTTTTTAGAATTAATTAATTGTTGCTTGGGGTCCGCTTGGACCCCACCTTGGCCATCCATGTAACGAAATGTTTGTTTGTTTGTTTGTGTAAAGGTTTATTCAAATTTTCGCTATTCTTTTTAGTCTGATATATTTTGATGCTTATTATAAACAAATACTTCAATTTACAATGAACAACTAGATAAAATAGAGGCACAGGGCGAAAAAACCTTGGGGTCCGCTTGGACCCCACCTTGAGCATCCGTGTAACCATAAATAGGTTGGCCATCCGAAGGTTAAAAGGCTAAAATAGGACACCAATAAAAAAAAAATTTCCGTCTGTCGTCTGTAGTCTGTCCGTACACATAGAGTCCCTATATAGAGAGAGTACCGCAATTGACGCCATTTTGACTCCAGAAAAGGGCGGGAAATTTGAATTGAAGAAAAGGTATTGGTGTGATAGAAAAATTATTACAACTGACAGCTGACAACTGACAACAGCTGATCCCTGACAAGACAACCATAATATACAGCCGCCATTTTAGCTCCAAAGTAACGCCCAAACCAATTGCGGTACTCTCGTACACATTCCTTGCAACGCTCTAAACTCAGAAAGCAGAAACTATTAAAGTTATCGAAATATGGTTTTCGCCAATCGATTGCATTCGGGCCAAGGACGAAAATGTTGATATTACCTTTGATGACGTCACTTCCGGTATAAGTTAAAATGGCGGCACTCATTTTTTATAAGATAAAATTGCAGTTTTTTTATGTAGTTTAAGAGTATTTTTTTCTGAATTCAGTAATACATATTGTGCTATATTTATTTTTTGAAAAAAGTGTTAATATGAAGGAAGTGTCGTGGCAACTTGCCAGAATTTTTTTTTTCATATTTTGAATCTACGTATTCAACGCAAAGATAGGTATGTAAAAATTTGCATATGTCAATTTTTTTTTTTGGAACACTAATATAGAAATATAAGAAAAGACATGACATCATGACATGTGAGTAGGATTGTTTTATTTGGTAGAGCAATCGCAAGATGAAAAAATACCTGTCACGTGATATTTACTCTGAAAGAAACTAATAAATTTGTGGCCGTACAACTTAAAATATCTTTGTTTATGTTTTCAAACATAAAGATTGAATAGTTAGTTCTAAATACGATTAAGTGGAATTGCACCTTTGAGTGGAAATAATGAGCTCTCTTTTAATTTTCATTCCTTGTAAATATCACGTGACAGGTATTTTTCATCTTGCGATTGCTCTAAATAACAAAGTCAAAAAATATTAATATTATTCAAATATTGTGTTAGAAAAGTGAAAATATTGAATGGTGTATTCACTTGGCAAAGTTGTTTTAGTCGTAGCGGTACATCTAAATGTCTGTCAAATTGTGCGGGAAGTGTGAAATTAGGCACACTTATTAATTAGATCAAAATAAACGATTTGACCCGCAGAACCCCTATTTTGAACCCTTAGTTTTCAAAAGTGCCCCGTATTTAGTTTTTTCCATCCCCTAACGATAACTCCTTTGTTTACAACTTTTAGAAAAAATTATTATTAATAAAAGTTTTAGGAATTCTTATAAGGAACATTTTATATAAGGATAAAATTTTCACAAATATCAACCCTTATCGAGATATGTGGAAAAAACTGATTTTTGCAGTTTCATTACAAAATCGGTTATAGTTTTCTTGTTTATCGTTTCTCAGAAAAATTATTCAAGTAAAAGATGTAGATATTAATATGATCAATATTTTAGATATATATATAATATTTTCACAGAAAGCAACCCTTAACAAGTTATTTCGATATTTCTGAAAGTAAGCAACCCTTAAGTATGAAATCGCTCGTATCTTTTTTATTTGTAACTTATGAGGAAAAACATGTGAATAAATATTATAGAATATTATCTTTTGGGCATTTTATGTCGGTATGAAAATTTCTCAAAAGTCAACCCTTAACGAGATATATCGAAAAAACCATAAACTGTCAATTTTCACATAAAATCGAGTATAACTTTTCTATATTTCACTACACTGACATTATTGTTATATAATTCGGTAGGTATATGGATGTAGAAAATATAAGTAAGGGGTAATTTTTTTACAAAAACTCACCCTTAGCGAGATATTTTGACAAAAACAAACTTTCGGCACTTTTTAGAAAAGTTTTCGTAACTTTTTCAATTACGATGGTTAATATTATTTCTTCGCGGTTAATAATAGCCAATTACAGTGTATTTCATGAAATCATATTGATTTTGCACCATATCACACTGGTGCGGGAATTTTCAACGTACAAAGTGTAGGGTTTATTCGCGGTAATATAATTAAAAAGAAACAATCTAATTGTACCCAAACTGCAAACATAGGTCGATTTTTATATCAAGGAAGACATATTTTGATGTTATTTTCTTGGGGGTGGTTCTCTCACCTCCAGCGCTTCACAGGGGGTGACATGGAAATTTCGTCGCGGCGTATGGTTTCGCTCGGGTGTCGCATCTCCTTTTTAGTCTTCTATTTGGTTGTTCTCACTGAAATACGAGTCGGTGAGACAATACTAACTTGCTGTTGAAGTGCTTATTTAATAAATAAATATATTTTTGTAAAATTTTGGTGATAGCTATTTGGAAGCATTCTGAATCCAGTGGCGTAGATATTTTTTTATAAACAAATCGCTAATAATAATTCTCCATTCCGAGTACGAAAAAGTTATCGTAGTATGCCCTGAAAATTGGAATAAACATTTAAAATTTTGTCCCAAAGTAGATTTTTGATTATTTGACATTTTAAAAAAAAATTGGTTAAAATCGGTAAATAATAAAATCGGTAATACATGTGTGTTTCCATTCTAAATGAGTCACACTGTATATCTAAAATATTGATCATATTAATACCTACATCTTTTACTTGAATAATTTTTCTGAGAAACGATAAACAAGAAAACTATGACCGATTTCGTAATGAAACTGCAAAAATCAGTTTTTTCCACATATCTCGATAAGGGTTGATATTTCTGAAAATTTTATCCTTATACAGGGTGTTTAAAAAATACGTTCGAATATTTGGCCCACTTATAGATCTCATCAGTACAAACAAAAAAGTCAAAATAAACATAAGTCCAAAAATCAGCCGTTTCCTAATTACAGCCTGTTTTTCAAATTAAAAGCCATTTTTTTTTTTTGCATTTGGGGGTATTTAAAGACATTAGTTTATTCAAATCCTGTGAATAATTTAGATGAGTTGCGAGAACGAATTGAACATGCCTGCCAGACTGTTCGTATAAATCCGGGACTCTTTGAGAGAGTGCGGCGTTCACTTTTACGGAGATGTGAAATGTGTATACAAATGGAAGGAGGACATTTTGAACATCTTCTTTAAGAATCATTAATTTGTAATAATTAAAATGTATTTATACTGATATTTGTTCATGTTCTAGTAGAAACCTCGTTGAAATACTCCTACTGAGTGTAAATTATTTTAATTTGAAAAACAGGCTGTAATTAGGAAACGGCTGATTTTTGGACTTATGTTTATTTTGACTTTTTTGTTTGTATTTGTACTGATGAGATCTATAAGTGGGCCAAATATTCGAACGTATTTTTTAAACACCCTGTATAAAATGTTCCTCATAAGAATTCCTAAAACTTTTATTAATACATATAATTTTTTCTAAAAGTTGTAAACAAAGGAGTTATCGTTAGGGGATGGAAAAAACTAAATACGGGGCACTTTTGAAAACTAAGGGTTGAAAATAGGGGTGCTGCGGGTCAAATCGTTTATTTTGATCTAATTAATAAGTGTACCTAATTTCACACTTCCCGCACAATTTGACAGACATTTGCGATTTTCTCGATGTACCGCTACGACTATAAGTGAGATTTACTTAAAAAGAAGTTACAATAAATTGCATCGTTCTTGATTTGATTGAGCAACTATCCAGTCACTGTTGGTTTTGGTGTTGAGTGAAAGTTATTCAATGGTTTTGGTCGAAATTCGGCAGTTTCGGAACAGACTCTACCGTCACACGTTTCATGCCCAAAACAGACACCGACATCATCAATAAGCTCTCTAATAGCGATTTTACATAATCATACACTTTTAATATCTCCATTATTGGTATGTAACGTATTCATTCCCATTACAAGAGTAAAAAAATACAAATATTTGGTGGCAACAGTCGTAGGTGAGAAAAACGATAGGATAGTAATCATCATCAAATTGAAACAATTACTATGTAACAGAAACCTAAACATCGAAGGTAGGGAACCGCATAAAACCGAAGAAATATAACGCAGAACTTTTATACGACGCGCAGTGACGATTGCAATCCGCACAAATTTGGGGTTTGGCTTGGGCGATCGCCACCAACATTTAATACAATCAAATTTACACCGAGTTGTAATACTGGGTGTCCCATTTAACATTACGTTCTTGAATATCTCGGGAAAGGGGTTCAACTTAAAAATCTTAAATGGGAACCCCTATTTATTATTGCATATTCGGAAAGAGAAAACTATGTTGCTTTTATTCGGAAACTTTCTTTTTATTTGCAACAGGTGGCGCTGTAAATGGGGTGCCCCAAATCTTACCAGGGGAGTTTCCCGAAACAAGAAAGTTTGATGGTTTGGAGGAGCACGTCTGATTCTGTAACAAATTTCACCCCCCCCCCCCCCCCCGACACCCAGGGGGATGGATAGGGGGTGACTTAAATGGAAACCCCTATTTTTATTGCATATATTCAGAAAGAGCGAAAAAAGCTATGAACGTATTATTTGGGAACTTATTCTTTATTTTTATTAATTGTTAAGATGCATTTTTGTCAAGGTATTCAAGAACGTTAAATGGGACACCCAGTATATACCGCGGTTTTAGCCTTGTAGGACTGGAGAAACAGACCTCCAAAAATTTGAAAAAAATTTGGGGTTTGGACCAGGCGATCGTCACTAAAATTTAATATATTCAAATGTACACCGAGTTGTAATATCTAGCCCGGTTTCCGCCTTCTAGTCCTTATTAGTGCAGACGCCTGGCTTCGGATTCGACCATCATAGTTACACAGTGGCAGAAAGTCTGATATTTGGCCCAATCAAAGCTATTACTACATAAATGAAAATAAGACGTGGCCCCAAAAAATTTGTGAGGTACTTCACGCGTAGCACTACTTTACAATTTAACGTTGTACTCCGGGTTGCGCGTGGTGAGACGAGACGAGAATCACAGCGCGAAACCTAAAACACGACTCGTTCACATCATAAGAACAATGATTTACTCATACACACAACTCTAATTTTTTCAGAATTTTCAACATACATATAAATTTGCTACCATGTTAATAGTAGTTAGTTGCATCTTAGATTAGTGTTGGTGATTTGCACTATTTGCAGTACCAGAAATTTCTTGACAACGAAGATGGAAGAAGTTAATACCATTCCTACTTGTGATTGACATTTCAGTTTCTTCATCTTCATCACAAAACAATATACAATTACTTCACACTCATTTTTCAGAGTTTTATAACTTCTTTTTTGTCACCGTCCGAACGACTTCAGGTCGGTTATACAACTTATTGAAGATGCGCGTTCGCACTTTGTTGTTAAATTAAGTTATGCATCATATGCCAATCAAAAGGCGGCACTATTATAAACTATTATAAACATAAAGTCCTTCGACCAATTAAATGAAAATGTAGCGTAAAAGGTGTTACTGTCGATGATTTAATTCAAAATAAAGCAAAATGGCATAGAAATTGTCGCAAAAAGTATACTTCTACTAAAAAGACAAAAGCGAAAGTTAAGTGACGTGAAAGAAAAATGTGATAACGATCAGCAACAAAATAAATGAAGACTTGCAAAACATAACAATACTCTACAAATTTGTGCCTGAAAGGCAACGAAAAGCAAGATCTTCACCAAATTGAGACAATAGAACTTAGTACCGGACTACAGCGAATGGCACAGGAGTTGGGTGATTTTAATTTGATGTCAAGATTTCCTTCTGATTTGATTGCCGGAGCAGTTAAGTACCACAAAGGTTGTTTTACGTCATTCTACACTAAACACACAAGCTCGAAGCGGAAAGAAAATACTCAGAAGAATGAGAAAACGGAAGTGGAAACAAGAGGGTTTGTAGAAATAGTGACGGAGGTGGAAAATGGTATTGCAGAAGGAAAAACTCAGTTTCGTCTTCAAAATCTTTTCGATAATTATCTCTCCTTCTTAAGTAACTTTGGAATTGAGAAAACCGTGAACAAAACTAGATTTAAAGAGGCTAGCAAGGGGTCGCTGAAGGAAGTGAAAAGTGGAAAAACTGTGACCTTATTTGTGGAGAAAGAGATAGCTACAATTTTTCAAGAAAATGAAATGAAAAATGTTCAGGACTTTTACTTTTTGATTTCTAAGTGTGAAAGCGCTATAAGAAAATCAAACTTCGATCATCCCGAGTACGAATTCAGTGGAACGTTTGATAAACAAAGCTAGCAAGATGCTGTGCCAGAGAAGTTAAAGTGCCTAGTTTCCTTCATTCTTTACGGTTCTAAACATATGACTGGATAGAGTACCCTGACAGCCAGCAATGGTTGACCATTAGCCAACTGATGGTCTCTGCAGTTGTAGTGACGCTTGCTTTAAACAAAGGCCCTGAAATTGTCGAGATCGAAAGCTTGGATATTTGAAAGTTTACTCAAAGTCGCCATTTTTGTAAAGTTTTTCGTACATTTATTTGTTCATTTCTCAATTTAAAATGTAAAATGAAACGCATTAATTTACAAAGTTGTAATTTATGCTGTTGAATTTGAATTGACATGTATTGGTATAGGGGTAACCTGTTACATCCCCTAATGTAGGACCCTGAAAGACCCTAACTTGGGGCCACCCATATTTTGGTTCAGTACACTATTAGCTACCAATGTGCCAATTTTCGGGCTTTCTGCCAATGTGTAACTATTATTTTGTCTTACAACTCCACTATATAGGACCGGAGATACAGACCTCCAAAGATTTGAAACAGCAAATAGACAATATAATTCAAGTGAAGTTAATAGAAAGTGTGTAAAAATAGATTCCACAGTAGATATTAAAAGTACCTAAATTACAAAAACATTACTTACTACCGGTACAGAATTGAGTAATAAGCTGTCAACAATAATAATATATACTTACGTATAATTTTTTAAACAACATAATCAAATTTACCACTATCATATTCATACATTTCTAAAAAGAAATAATCAATAAATTATCACTAAATTAACCAATATCCATTTAATAACTAATTATTTATTAAAGGCTGTAACTTTACATCCGATTCCGTTAGAGATTAAATTAAATTAAATAACCACTGCTAGATTAACCATTAAAATATCCGACTAATCAATTCATAATCCAAGTACTTATTACGCTTTTTTACGTTAAAAACTTTATTTAGATCAATATGGAAACTATGGAGAGATTAACCTGAATGGAAAAATCACTTACATTCCAAAGCAGAAGTAACCAATAAAGAGTCCAAATATAAGACCAAATCCATGTCTTGTTCCTGAATTGGTTTTTGAAGGATGAAGTACAGTGCGGAAGAGAGACGCCAATGCAAGGGCCACAAATTGACTGATTACAAAATTGACCTGAAAAATAATGAAAGAATTACAATATCATAATAAGAATTAATAGTACCTAATCATAAATTGAAGTACAAATAGAAGAATTAATATTAATTTTCACGGTCTCCTCCGTAAGGTTTGTTTAAAGCCTTTGTTGGTTTTTGGTTTTGTATCTCGTCCAGAAATAATCGTACTATACGCAGTATAATAAAAATACGTTTTCTTAACTGTACATATGTAGAATTATTAACAAATTCTTCAATAAAATGTTTTGTAATTTAATTATAAATTATGTTAAATCTGTAGTTTTTAATAAATAATGAATCATTCTATTCCAAACAGTTTCTCTCACAATTAACTTAAAAAACGGCGCCAAAAGTGGAAAAATTACAGCTTCGTAAATTCTTTACAACTTTGCAATTAAAAATCTTTGTACTATTCTGGTTTGCTGCCAAATGGCATTTGGGAATTTGCCAAACTGTAAAAACACCTATTTTGTTAACTATAGTAGTGCGTTTTTTTAAATTTTTTTTTCTTGCCATTTTTCTTCTGCAATTGTATGTCGACATTTTCCCCTCTACTAGATTTGTTGTTTGAATAACTGATCCACACTTTTACACAGTACTATAAACTGGGGTAACTTTGACATCCAGAAGTGACTTTGATCATAAGTAATTTCCAATTGTACAATTCGTCGCTCCTCACGCTGTGCGCTTTAACAGAATTGACTCAGCGCGCTACCATTGTCTTGCGCAAGAGTGTTTATTTACACGTGATCTCAAGCTGTTATGAAAACACAGACAACGTGATTGTGCAACCATTGTGGTTCATACAACTTTTGGTGTCCCAAGGTTTCTACTTTAATAGGGAATGCGAATGCTGAACCATAATCCTACAAGTAGAACATGGTTCATTGAAATATAATTGAAAGATGTCTGAAGTGTGGCGGTTTTGACCATCATGGTGGGACGAGATTGATCGTGATGAATCTCGCTCCTGATATGGTTGCCCATTTATTTATGGAAAACGTTATTAGAAGAACAATAATTGCTTCTAATATAAATATTTAATTACAATGAAACAAAACTAAAGTAAACCATACTGTATGTACAATGTATCAAGATACATAACTTACATTCACTAGAATCAATTTAAAAATGGAATTGAAAAGTATGGCAATAACTGCTGTTTATAAACCTCCTTCATACAATGCATACGATTTCTTAATACACCTACGCGAGTATCTGGTAGAACATTGTGTCAACGAGATTGAGATTTTTGCAGGTGATGTCAATATAAACACGTTATTAGCAAATAACGACATTGTGAACACTTATGTGAACTTGATGAGTGAATACAAATTTTTGCCGTGCATTAATAAGCCCGACAAGAATGGAGTTTGAGTCAAACTCATGTATTGACCACATTTACATAAAATCAAAATTTAATGAATTAAAAATTGTCTCCCCAGTCATTACGAACCAAATAACTGACCACTGTCCTGTTGTATTACATATTAATTTGCATAAAGTAAACAAAAGAGTATCTGATGTAAAAATATTAGAAAAACTTCAAATTGTTAATTATCATAACTTAAATGAATTTTTTTTTGATATTATTTCCATTTATTATATTATTTATAATATGATATACACATTCTGGAAATTACTGCCCACTTTAGCCATAAAATGCCTGTGATGTGGGCAGGAGTAGTCGGTACTTATTATAGTTAAAGTTAAAAATACAAAAATTACATAGTACTCTTAATTGAACTCAGTTCAACCTACTTAATTAAACCTAGTTAAACGCTAAATCAATATCAAGATTATAAATAAAACAAAACTTGTATATAAAACAAAATATAACATATAACATAAAAATAAAATAAAATTTAAAAAAGATTAAAATATTAATAGTTAATGCTGGAAAAGTGTCTTTTTTAACAAGGATTTCCAATTGTCGTAAGGTGCCTCTAAGATATTATTTTTTATCGTGTCAGGCAAGCTGTTAAAAATGCTATTGACCTGTACCTCCAGAAGCATTGGGCGGTAGAGGTATTTACCCTTACTGTCTTGATATTAACGCTGGAGTTATATCTAGTCCTGGGACCTTCGTTTCTGCCCAAATCCTTACTAGTACCAGTTAGATCAAACTTGTTTATTTGTTTTTTTAACATTAATAAAACATTGTATTTGTACAGTTTGTCGAATGTTATTAATTCTAGGCAGTTATATAAATGTGCAGGAGAGTCAAATTTGCTTTTCTTGCAGATGATTTTTAAAATGGTGTTTTGTGCAGACCTGATGGGGTTTAACGAGGATTGAAAGGTGCCTCCCCACCCAACAATACAGTACTGCAGCTGGGACTGCACCATAGCAAAATATATTATCCTCAAGATTTTAACGCTTACCGTTTTTATTAGAAATATAAAATGAAACAAGTGTTTTTTAAGCAATGTTTGTTAATCTAGAAGCAAGGGTGTGTAGTTGTTTTTAAAAATAAAAAGTCAACAAGAAGCAAGAAAAAGACGATATTAATTTTTGTACTAAATTCACATGTTCTAAGTAAACATAAAATACATCAGGTTATGGGCCCAGTCCCGCTTGGAAAGTGTTTATAGTACAAAAAGATAGTGTGAACATTGGGCTTGTGTAAAAAAAAAATTATATTGTGCAAAGAAACATTCATTTTGAAGGAAGTTTATTGTGAAATAATAAATATTGAAAGATGGAGAAAATGCATGGTATTGGTCTGTACAAGTTGGAAGATGCATCACACTGGAATACGTGGAAGCTTCAAATGGAATCGTATCTGGAAATTTTGGAATCAGTTAAATGGTTGACTGAAGAAATTGGTACGTTACCGAAAGATGCTGCACAACAAGAAAAGGAGTTGTATCTGTGGAATTGCAGAGACAGCTTGGGTAAGAATTCGAAAAGTAATAGTGATAGTACTGCAGCGTTTATAACGATCACTAAAGTAAACTGCAATGTAGAAAAAGACTGGATAGCAGATTCGGGTGCGTCTGAGCATATGACGTCGAAGCGTAATTGGATTCGTGACTTTAAAGCTTTCGATAAGCCGAAACTCGTTAAAGTTGGAAACGGTCAATTAGTACCTGCTACTGGTTTTGGAAAAGTTGTAGTTGAAATGCTCGTTAAAGGAAAGTGGATCGAGAATTATTTGCAAGATGTTTGGTATGTTCCAGAACTCGACAGAAATTTGATTTCGGTGTTTGAGGTTACGAATAAGAACTACGTTTTTGTTGCGAATAAGATTCAGTGTTTCTTTATGCGTGGAAAGGAACTTATGGCTGTAGGTGATGCTCAAGATAAGCTGTATAAAATGCGTATGAGAAGTGTTGAACCGGAAAGTAGTGCTGAACTACAGTTAGCAAATGCTAACGGAAATAGTTCTGTGTCGAAGTTTGTCAATGAAGTGAAAGCTGTTCGTATACAAGTTGTAGAACTGATATCGAATGGCGGTAAAGAGCTTAAAAATAAAAAGGTTGACGCAATAAATGCGAAAAACGGAATTAAGCACAGAATAACAATGCCATACACGCCTGAACAAAATGGTGGAGCCGAGAGAGAGAATCGTACTCTAATGGAAATGGGACGTACTCTCTTGTATTCTACAGAAACATTTGGAAATTTGAGAAAAGCGTTGTGGGCAGAAGCTGTTAATACTGCGGCTTACGTTTTGAATCGCACGGGACTGACGTCAATTGTTGGCAAGTCACCAATTGAACTCTGGCTAGGAAGAGATATCGTTTGTTCACATTTAAAAGTTTTTGGTACGGAATGTTTTGTTTATGTTCCAGATCAAAGACGTCAGAAATTAGACTCTAAAAGTCAGAAAGGATTTCTGGTTGGTTACTGTGACAATAAGGATGGCTATCGTATTTGGCTACAGGATGAAAAAAGCTTGTGATTAGTCGCAATGTTAACTTCAAACCTGAAGTAGTCAAGAAAACAACTGTCGTTATGATCAATAATCCGAATTCTGAAGTTTCAGAAGACTCGAGAGTTGATGAAAGATCGGTGCACTCTGAAACGAGTTCATAATCTGAAAGAGAAGAAGAATTGGAATCGGTTAAAGAAACAATGAGATTGCGTGATCGATCAACGTTAAAAAAACCAATTCGATTTAACGGTTTTGCGATGTTTGCAAATGGAAGCAGTTGTGAGCCTAGAACAATAAAAGAAGCTTTAGCAACAGAAAAATCTGTTGAGTGGAAGGCGGCTATTGACGATGAACTAAAGTCGTTAGCGGAAAATAAAACTTGGAAATTAACTGAATTGCCTAAAGGTCGTCAAGCAATTTCTAATCGGTGGGTTTTTCGTGTAAAGGAGAATCCTGATGGAACGGTTGCTCGATACAAGGCTCGTCTAGTAGCAAAAGGGTTTTCGCAGAGACCTGGTATTGATTATGAGGAAACGGTTTCGCCTGTTGTGCGATTCGATACTATTCGATCAGTTTTAGCGATTGCTACAGAGGAAAAACTTAAGGTTGTGCAATTTGATGTTAAAACAGCGTTTCTTTATGGTGAGCTTGAGGAAAACATTTATATGTTACAACCAGAAGGCTGTGAAGATGGAACTAATCGCGTTTGCAAGTTGAATAAAAGTCTTTACGGATTAAAGCAAGCACCGAGGTGCTGGAATAAAAAGTTTTCGAATTTTCTCGTGAAATGTGGATTTCGTAAGAGCAAAGCAGATCCTAGTTTGTTTATAAAAGACGGAAAGAACAAATTGTTTATCGGACTTTATGTGGATGATGGTCTGGTGCTTGGTGTTGATCAAAGTGAATGTAGATGAGCTGCTTGAAAAGATGAAAGAAGAATTTCATACTACGGTTGAACCGGTGTCAAATTTTCTCGGTGTTCAGATTCAACAGGAACGTAATGGTGATATTTTCATTTGTCAGTCTATGTCTCAATTATAATAAAACATGTTTTGTAAGATTTTCCTATAGTAAATTAAGCGATGTGGACGAGGGAGAATCGTCAAACATCATAATTCATAATAAAAACTTTAGTGGTATGATATGTAAATGTGAATCGATCAAGAGAAGCAGTATCTAATATTAAATACCTTGGAGTGCAATTAGACAGCAAATTAAAATGGGATCAACACATACATATACTAGTGAAGAAACTTCGCAGTTTACTTTACTTGTTTACCTCTGTTAAGAATATTCTTGAGGAACATACATTAAAAATAATTTACCGCGGCCTATGTCAATCACTTTTGAATTATGGTCTACTTGTTTGAGGAAATGCTGCTAAGACTTATCTAAATTTGGTATATGTAACACAGAAATTGCTCCTAAAAGTGACATTTATAAAACCGCCTTTGTATTCTTCTTCATAACTATTCGCCGACATAGGTGTTTACACAGTATGTATATCACTATGTCTCGGTCTGTCGATACATTTATAAAAATAGAAAGGATGTTGTTCATCTAATAAGTCACAAATATTCTACGAGATCAAAAACGATCTTACTTACAATTTGAAAGTCAGAAAGGCTATTACTCAAACCAATTTTGAATACACGGCAGTAAAGGTGTAGATATAATAAGTTGTGGTGCATCAATACAAATAAACAATCTTTTAAATTTAAATTACAAGACATAATATATGTGAAGCACTTGCGTTCATACTCCATAGATGACATTCATACCAAACTGTTATCAGAGTCAGTAGATAGATTAATAGAGTACCGCAACCTCCGCCATTTTTAGTCCTTTCCGCGCTTCACTCACTACACGCTCAGTAAAGTAGATGATGTTTTGACTAAATTTTTCGGAATATAATAAAAAAAATACACTTAACGGCACAACAACACGGCATTTTATTAAAAATTACGCACTTCGTAAGTATATTTTATGTATATGAACTAAACATGGCCGCTAGGGCGGCATTTGTCGCGTCAGAGGCTTGCGGTACTCTATTAATCTACTGACTCTGACTGTTATGAGAATGTAATAATGTTTATATGTAATACCATAGACCAAAGGAGTATTTAGTCTATGGTAATACGCATAAAAAATGGATGATATATTGATAGGGTGGTTTTCTCGGGGGTAATAAGTTTGGAACTTAATCCCCAGATAACTACATTAATTCTATAAGTACGCATGAAAGCATTAAGTGTTTAGGTTAGATTAGGTTGTATACATTGGGACATTGAAAATAAAGTCAATGGTTTAAAATAAAAAATAAAAAAATAAAAAATGTTAGTGAAGACCTGGAAAAACGTCATTATAGAAGGGGATTAAAATATCCCGAGAGAGTGATGAATCATTCCAAAAGTGCAACTAGGTAGCGTGGAGGAACATTCTTACTGATTAGATTACAAATTGAAAGATTGAACTTGTGGAGTACCAAAGGATATATTTCCATTACTTTTAAATCGCGCCTTGAAGAGAATGGATTCTGTTGCTCCACATTGCAAAAATACACCAGGCAATTCAAAAAACTGCCATCAAACAGCTATCCTTTCCAACCAACTCGTCGCCAAATTCTAACTTGCAAATTTGTTATACCTATTGTTATATGCAGGCAAAATATTCGCTAAATAAACACTACATCCCCCATTCATGATAATTGCACGTTAGCTTTCGCAGAAAGATGAAAGATTGGTTTATTTACTAAAATTTACTTTCACACTAGTTAAAGTTTGCAAACGAGTTAGTTTGCTTTTATTGGACAATTTGTAATCGTGTAACTCAATGGCTGGCAAATATACAATTGTTGTCCGAATACAAAAGAAGTAGGTACAGGTGAGAGGAAGGTTGAAATTTAACCGAAATCTCAACATTTTACTTAAACAAAGACACTTCCCACACTTATCTCAAGAGATCCTGCCATTTCTCGTATAAAACTCCTTCGATCATTGTGAATCAATTAACTGAATGTTTTCCGGTGTTATTGACGTCGAGCACGTTTTATTTTATGTGCGTAAAGTTTTCCTCGCCCTTCACGAAATTGTTTACATCAGGAAACCACTCCAGCACAGCGCTTTCTCCAAACTGTACAGTGTACATATAAGCAGTGTTTTAATAAACGCTTTCTAATTTTATCTGTAATTTTGACAATGGAAACTTACCGACCGACCCTTTTCCAAGAAAAGTTCAGGTTGTTTGTACATTTCTACTCATCTTCAAGAATATACCAAACTATCTCCTGCTTTTTAGATAACCAGCGCAATTTTGTTAACAGGCGGAAAGCTTGGAAGGATTTAGAAAAACTTGTTTTAGCACAATTTCACAATCTTTAGTTAACTAAAGATGCCCCCCCCCCCCCCCCGCACGATTGCTTCAAAAGTCACTAGCAGCGTTGACACTGTGAAAGCAGTCAAACACCAGTGATTTTCATTTAAAATTAAAAACACCTTAGAAAGTCAATAGGTAGCTAGATAAGTTTGCATAATATTGGCATCCTTCCTTAGGACTTTACGATTTTATTATATGCAAATTTATATTTCCAATAGGAAACCCAAAAATTATTATGATTATTGATTAAGTTTACATCCACATAAAAGTACCTACCCTTCTGTTTACTACTACCCTTGTTTATAATAAACAAGGCTAATACGCAACACTTCAAAGGATGCAAATCACTTTGTACCTGTATGTACCTATAATAAAATTAAAACGCATTTGCTTTTGATTAATCCTTTATGTCGTAACAACCACGCCATTGAAGTTTGAAATTAGGCTTAGTACTTCCGGTAATCAAGTTAAAAAGGGCGACTAAAATTAATGAATACGCGCAAATTGTGAAACTGATTATGAAATCCAATTCATTATAAATAGGTAATATACAATATAGGTATAATAATAATTTAAATATGTATGTACGTACAGTAAGTATATTGTATAAAAGGAAACTTCTCTATTATGTGCTTCTGTTCTGTCAACCTAAATAAATCCTCACTCAAAATGAACGAATTTTGTGAAAATAGTGAAAATGAAAACTGTAGCAGAATCTAACCTTATACTATAAAAGCGAGTTGAAGCCATGCTTTGACCAAGAAAAGAAGTTTCCAAAATTTACTACTAAGTAAGATCCATTTTTAGTAAAAATAGCACTGACCAGTAGCTATGTGGCATAATTTTCCAAGTCCCACAGGCTGTTTTGCATATTTGACACTGGGCCGGACGCCCGGACAATATAATAAGCATGTATGTCCTTGACAAGTGACAACATAACGAAATTTGCAAACCAAAATTGTAGTTATTCTTTTGTAATGAGTTTTAATTATGCTCATTTTTAAATGGTAGCATTGAATAAAGAAGTATAAATGGTAGGTAACATCACTACGTTCTGAATTTCTTGTTGACACTCTTCGCGTGCAAGAAAATTTTTCTATATGGTATCACAGATAAGTACTTATTACTTATCTGTGATGGTATGATCATTATGAGACTATGAATTGGTAAAATACAAGGAGGTCACTTATTCATTAGCGAATATTGGCTTCAATAAGCAACATTTCAATGAGAGACCTTGAAGCTACTGTAATGTATACAGTATACTTAAAATAAGATCGCAAATTTCAAATTTTAAGTGGGTCGTTATGAAGGTAATGGACGAATTAAAAACTAGTAAGTGGTATTTTTTGCGTCAACGTCAATATTCATTTGCTTTTTGCCTATCATCTTTATTTTTAAAATTAAGAGGAATCCTATAAACTTCCCACCTAAATCCGTTAGCTTATATTACTCGCACAGGCGGCACAGGTGTTCCTATTTTAATTATTTAAACAATTCAAAGCTATTGTCATTGTAAAGTCAGCATTTGGAGTACACTGAGTCATCATAATCATATCTTATTCGCTTAGCTAAAACACCACAGATTAAGGTTAAGGTTAAGCTTGTATTTTGTCACCGAGCAGAATACGACCTTGACGTTGTCATTCTCATTTCTCATCCCGTTTTAATTGCCAAAAAAGACTGTAGAACAAGCGAATACAATGCAGTATTATTATCTAAATACAAGGATGGTTCATAATTTAATATAATAACGGTTTTTACGGTCCTCCATACAAAGTCGATGGGTTGAAATTGCAATCATAATGCGACAAATGAAAAACTTCGTGAATGCAATATCAATATTATTATTAATATTAATAATATTATAATATTAACATTAATAATATTATATTAAATCTTTGACTCTATTAGAGATGAAGCTATCGAAGAGACGTTGGAAGATTGAGTGTTCATAAAAAATATCCAAAAATAGTTATTTATGATAAAGCAACACAGCACAGAAATGTATAAAATAATACAATACAAGATTCAATTTTGGAATAGAAAGAGAAATTAGCTTTAAAAATACAACTGCTAAAGGAACCGGCAAAAGAATTGCCCTCGCTTGGAAGAAATGTTGGAGTATAAAAACAATCATGAAACAATAAAAGAACATAACACGGAAGTAAGAAGTACGGGAAAGAGCAATCTTACCAATTACCAATGTTGACTTACGAGTACCAACCTGGTTGTGATGATTGTAAGTTCCTATTATTTATGAATTGGTCAATGTTCACCATTTACCTTTACTTACATTATTACTTATTAGGTACTACTTACCACATTATTAATTAATGACTATACGTCTATCTGTAGCAATGTTTGGGGGGTTTATTAATTGCAATGATATGATTTTTTTTTGGTATAGTCTAATAGTATAAATAAAACACCTATAATCTGTTATTCATGAATGAAAATATAAGGTTCAAAAGTACGTTCCCAGTTTGAAATGGCCAATGCTTTGCTAATTTGTGAGATTTTGACAAAATAAAAACACCATAATATTATTTGTAAAGAAACGTGGGTTGTCTCCCTCACATACACAATCCTGTAAAAACACTATTAAAAACACATTTGGTGATCATGTAAGTGGTAGATACTTTCCAAACGGATGGCCTCCTAGATCACCAGCTATTGGTTATGGCTATATTATGGCGATACCTCATAGAAAGGGTGTTTCTTAGTAGACTTATTACTCGTGAGGAATTGGAACAATCCATATCACATATCATTGAAAACATTCCACTGAATCCACTTCACAATGCAGTTCATAACATAGAAAAACGTTGTACATATTTCATTGAACAGAATATAGAGGTGATCAACTGGCCATCTTTAATTTTTTCTTGTTTGGTCTTTATTAAAAAAGACAACGCACCCGCAGATCGGGCCAACGTTACGCAACAGTTTCTTCATGAAAACAACTTGAAGTGATTTCTCATGCTCCCTACTCACCTGACCAGGCTCCTAGTGACTTTTGGCTGTTTCCAACAATGAAAGACACTCTTCGTGGCTGCACATTCATGCTGCTATGCTTCAGCGATTTTCCAGTGGTCAAAACAGACTCCTAAAGAAGCCTTCGCCCCTG
Source organism: Pyrocoelia pectoralis (assembly GCA_036250285.1). Classification (NCBI taxonomy): domain Eukaryota; kingdom Metazoa; phylum Arthropoda; class Insecta; order Coleoptera; family Lampyridae; genus Pyrocoelia; species Pyrocoelia pectoralis. The sequence goes on from CM070074.1 coordinate 47,498,214, forward strand.
CCGTGGAATCATGGCGTCGAGGTTGTGAAAAATGTGTGTTTAAGGAAATATTTTGTATATTTATTCTCAACAAAATGCAAAACAAAATAACACCCAATCAACCTTCTAGTAGGGAAGGTGTGCAAGGAAAATTAGGTTCAACTAGCAAGATTTATAAGAATAAATTGTGCGTGTATCAGTGCAGTGCTGTGTCAACACAGCTAAAAACCTAAGAATTTATATTATGATCACGAATATCAAGCAGCATCTGTAGGCGAAAGACGTGGTGACGTTAACGGTATAGCGGGTGTGAAGCACTGTGCATGTGTGCAAAGTAATAAGTATGAAATTCAATCCTAGCCCTAAATATGTTTGATGATATGAAAGTGTTGAATAAGATTTTTATCAACTGTTTCGTTGTAAATGCATACAATGAACGATGAAGAAAGTTTTGGAACTCACATCACTCTTCAATTTTTCTCAGTCTTGTAACTAAAAGTACTACAACAATGAATGCAAAAAACTGTACGGTTACGTTATGTATGTTATAGAGACGTAATTTCAACATTTTCATTGGGGGGGGGGGGGGGGGGCAGGAAAAATAGAATACGTTATAGCGTTCATCATTGAGGGGAAAAAACTCTTTAGTCAATGGTTATAGTTATTCTATTCAGTTATAGCCACGAACTTCATAAATAAAAATGGACTGATAATCACATGTATTCGAAATGACACCTTACAGCGTCCGCCATGATGAGCGCAAATTCAACCGCGAAAATTTGAAATCTAATTCGGATCACGTAAAAAATACTTTTATCAGTTCATAGCTGAAATTCACACTTGAATTTGATAAAACGAATATTATAAACAACTTTATTGTCTTCTTAACTGTTAAAATCTAAAGGTATTTAAGGCTAAAAATTTTCAGGTTATATCACGTTTGACACAAGAAAATAAAAATTCAATCAACTGCTAGCAGAGGTACCAACCATGACCAATCTACAACACAAATATGCAGATGTTACCAGAATGTTACTAATATTTGCGCTCATCATGGCGGATCCTTGGTGGCGTCAAAAGCGAAGAAGTAGGCATATGCTATTAGCAGTCCATTTTTATTTATGAAGTTCGTGGTTATAGCCTATAGCTACCTACCTACCTACCTATCTGTAGCCCACATGCATACCGTATAAGGTATAGGTCGGAGCCAGACATTCAGGCGCAGCCATTTAGGCGCGGGACACTTCGGCGCAGGGACACTAAGGGGCGGGTCCAGTTAGACGCAAGACTCTTTGGCGCGGGGCCACTAAGGCGCCGAGTCACTAAGGCGCAAGACACATAACCATGGGGTACAAAATGTATTTCCGCAGCATTATCCATAAAGTTTGCAGCATAGTAGGTATTATACTTAAAAAATCACGACCTTCCGTCGATTTAAAAATTATTGCATCTACATATCTGTTCATCGCGATAACTTATAAATATGTACACTTTTTATTATTAAAACTCATTTATTCAGTTAAAACATTCTCTCTTTTTTGAAACTGTACAGTTGAGGATATTTTTTGTTACTCTGTTGCCTTTTAGAGTTGTGTATCACTTAAAAAATATTTCAGTTTTTGGTAACATAAGTATAATTATTTATATTTTACCGGTTCTGGGCACATCGGGGGGGTTCTAAACTATTATCCGACAAAAGGATTAACAACCATAAAAAGCACCTTTATTTTAAAGCTATACTTTCTTAAATTTTGATATTTCATTTCTTTTCTTTTTTTACTTATTTTGCTAAACATTGAATTTTACGTTTTATAAGTGCGGGTAAGCGAGTTCAAAACTATTATAATCTAATAGGTTAGAAGTTCGAATATACTTACTTTTGTTTCTAATTATTAGAAACTATGGTTTATTTTTTCAATTCGAACAAAGGTAAAAAGAAGAATTTTATAAAACTTGAGAAGAACAGGTGTATAATAATAATTTAATTAGGTAAAATCAGAGAAAACAAGCGTCTTCGAAAACTTATTAACTTTTGTCTGCAATGTTTGTCATAAAACTGATACAATCTCCATGGGAGGAAAAGTCAGAATGGACGTTAATTTATAAAGCCGTATGTAGTGCGGTTGCTATTGGAATTATCCATACTGAAATAATTACACTATGAGCAGTGTTGAATATTTCAGCAGTTTCATCAAACGCTTATCTAAAGAATCAAGGTGAATTACACGAACACATAGATACAGTGAACTTTGAGCATATTATAGCAACTGGTGCGAACTGGTGTTACAGAATATCGTTTTCCAGAAGAAGCTGGAGTAGTGGATCTGCGCCTTGGTGGCCCCGCGCCTAACTGAACCCGCGCCTTAGTGTCCCCGCGCTGAAGTGTCTCGCGCCGAAATGGCCGTGCCTAAATGTCCTAGACGGGGTATAGTTCAAAACAAATACTTAATTCTCGTATAGCAACTTTTTGATGTCTCGAAGACTAAACATTCAAAAATTTATTTTTTCCGTCAAATTTTGGGAGAAGCAACCCCCCCCCCCCCCGTGTTTGCGCCTATGTGGATATAGTAGTATGTATAACTACCAACGAACGGATAAATCGGTAATAATGTAATTAATGTAATTTAAAAAAAAAACGCTACAAATTGTGGCACAGCGAACATACAAATGCATGTAACTAATTATTATCAGCAGCGCACTAATATAAGAAACTATTATCAATATAATATGTATGTCATGTAACGTAATATACAAAAATAGGTAGCACAATAAAAAAATTCTAATACGGCGGTTTTGTGGTTCTTTATTAAGATAAGGTAATTTGCTAAAGGATGTAATTTATGTTCTTAATGATTAATCATTAAGAACATAAAAAGAATGAACTTCCTAAATTTATTATCCATAATCACGTGAACGTTAAAAATTGTAAATCTCTTTTTAAAGGTTTTTATGTAGTACACTAGCGAACTATTTGTCGAACTTCTGCGGATGCTCATTTTACAGGTACATTAATTATCTTTAAAAAACTATAAGACACTTTACTGTCTACAAGTAGTCAAAACATAGTTTTTTGCCGAGAAACGCTTGAAAATGCAAATTTTTCATTATTTCTTCCTCCATCGCCTTATAAAGATTACCAAAATGATATTTCGTGTATACATATAGATTCAAAATTTAATTCTCTACAACTTTCATTATATGCACTAAGTACGTAGAATCAATAGTTTTCGACTTATTATTGATTATATTATGCAAAACGAGCAGCGATTGTCTTAGAAAAAGGTTTAAATGATTATATCTCTGTCAATATTAATCGTATGGAAATGTTTAAAAACGAAAATTGTTCGTAATTAAATTCTCTACAACTTTTATTTGAAGCATTTTGCGATACGCATGGCCATTCTCGAGATATAAGCGAAATACGCGCGATGCGCGCACGTGTTACCGTTTCGCCGCAAAACAGTCGACATTTAAAAAAAATCTATTTTGGCTCCTATTGGTCGAAGAGACAAAAATAAAAGATGAAAATGTGCGGAATTTTGTCAGCTACAATTTTCTTAATGTTTTTGTTTTTGATAAAATTGATACTTTTCAGTTATCAACGAAAGTTATTTTACGAAAACCTGTTTTTTTGACCCTTTTTCGTCCACAATTTCTCTCGGAGGGGGTGTACGGGTGGGGACTTTTGAACACTTCAAAGGGAGCACAAAACAAGCCTGTTCTCAAATTTTCAAAGCTGTAACCATTATTTCCATCCAAATCGTTAAATTTCGTCTTATTTTATTCTGCTATCGTGCAGTGGTTAATATTAGTCCAGTCGCTAGAGCGGTAAAAAGAGGTCCAACCCTACATTAAATCAGGTAGTTCTAATTTTTTTATATGTTGTTCGGGATAATTACGGAGTGAAAACCCCAAGTTTTCGTCATCCCCACCCCTCTGCGTTTTCCGCTGTCTTAAAAAAGGCACCGAAAAACGGCACTTTATCCAGTTTTTCGCTTGTAACTCCTAAACGGTGCATCGTAACTAAATGTTCCCCATATTGATTCTTGAAGAGGACAAAATTTCCTACAAAAATAACTAATAACTTTGTTTTCACGATGAATAGGACAGCACGTACAGAGCAGCAAAGAAGGGGTAAAATCGTAATTCCAGCAAAATTGTCACGTTTCCGACCCTTTGGATTAAATTCTATAAAAAACTGATTTTTGTAAATATTGTATGTATGTATAATCAACATCCTTTTACCATTAGGTGCCGGGGTGTTGCGGCTGTTCGTGCTATTATACAGGGTGGGCCATTGAAAAGGTAACACGCCTGTTTTGGGACACTTAGACAAGTTTCTTAAAAAAACGCTCGGACACGTCGATTTTCTATTTTTGGGGGACAACCTTTCATGTCAAATTTGACTTTGTCAGGTCAACCCCCTATCCCCAGCAACCCCTAACTCAAAAATTTAAATAGGGAAAAGGAGTCGAGCGACCCCTCATTTGAAACGTCTTTTAATTCTCTATTCGACAGTATGAATAAAAATTAGTTTTATTCAATTTTTTTTTCACCCCCATGAAAAGCACCCTCTAGATTAACTAAGGTGGAGGTGCTGTTTAGGAAAAATCCTGAAACACGCCACCTTTGACCTTTTGAACGGCACATTTCAGGATTTTTCCTAAACAACACCCTCGCCTTAGTTAATCTAGAGGGTGCTTTTCATGGGGGTGAAAAAAATTGAATAAAACTAATTTCGGTCATACTGTCGAATAGAGAATTAAAAGACGCTTCAAATGAGGGGTCGCTCGACACCCTTTCCCTATTTAAATTCTTGAGTTAGGGGTTGCTGGTTGCTGACCTGATAAGGTCAAATTTGACATCAAAATGTGCCGTTCAAAAAGTCAAAGGTGGCATGTTTCAGGATTTTTCCTAAACAACACCCCCACCTTAGTTAATCTGGAGGGTGCTTTTCATCGGGGCGAAAAAAAAATTGAATAAAACTAATTTTCATTTGTACTGTCGAATAGAGAATTAAAAGACGCTTCAAATGACGGGTCGCTTGACTCCCTTTCCCTATTTAAATTCTTGACTTAGCTGTTGCTGGGGCTAGGGGGTTGACTTGACAAAGTCAAATTTGACATCAAAAGTTGTCCCCCAAAAATATAAAATCGACGTGTCCGAGCGTTTTTTTAAGAAACTGGTCTAAGTGTCCCAAAACAGGCGTGTTACCTTTTCAATGGCCCACCCTGTATAAAGTAAGTTGTGCAGATGTTAGTTACCTTTAAATTGTACATATAATGCGACTAAAATGCGCTCTCCCGCCTTTGAAATTTCTGCAGTGGTGGCAGAAATGTCATAGAATTTTTGTACAGCCTCCTGCAATAGATTTGAATGGAAAAGATGGCAAAACTCCTTCTTTCCGAATCCGAACAAGTTGGACGTGGTATCGCAGCCACTTATTGCATGTAGGGCCAATATAATGCCAGAAAAATCATATTTTAATCATGTGGGTGTGTAGAAAAGATCTGGTGAATTACCTCTCCCCGGTTTTCGGACGTAAACGTTGTCAGTTACAGGAGAAGTTCCTGTGAGCAAAACAAGCAGGTCAACGTCTTCACCCACAATCACCACAGCCTCATATTGTGAGGCTAGGGATTTTACAGTGCTGACTATTAGTACATCAGCATCTTCTACAGCTTGTTTGGTGGTGATGTTGGACATTTCTAGTGCAGTCTGAAGAAGTTTGATAAAGCGTTTCTTATTTTTCTCGTTAGACAGGAACTTCTCCTGAGGTGTTGAGTTGACAGTTGTTTTGTCGAATATGACATCTGCTGACGTAGTATACTAACGGGAGGATTGACCATAAATACCTTCTTCACCCCACCATTTGAATACCGGCTCCTCCTTTGTGGGGTAAAGGGACAATTTCGAAGGAATTGCGATCTTACCCCGTCTTTGCTGCTCTGTATCTCCTTCGCTATTAGTCGTGGAAACAACGTAATTAGTGATTTTTGTTGCAAATTTTGTCTTCTACAAGATCGAATATGGAGTAAATTTGGCGACGAGGCACCGTATAGGAAGTATAAGCGAAAAACTGAAAAAAGTTACGATTTTGGGTGGTTTTTTCAAGATGGGGAAAAATGCAGAGGGGTGGGGATGACGAAAACTTGGGGTTTTCACTCTCTTATTATCCCGAACAACATATAAAAAAATCAGAACTACCTGATTTAATGTAGGGTTGGACCCCTCTAGCGACTAGACTATATATAAAATTACAAATATAAATCGTCAAGTTACATAGCTAAAAGGGCCCTAAAGAGAAACCCCACGATGGTCTGAACGGCAAATGAGGGTCATGAGGGATGAAGATGGATAAAATTATGAAAAACAACTTCTACATTTATGTGGTAGATACGGAAATTTAGACTAAGATTTTATACGCAACTGGCACGGTATGTGCACTAGAAGTCGATGATAATTGGTTTTCCAATAAGAGGTACCTGATATTATTAGGTACTAAATAAAACACACATGGAGCGATACACAGCACAGCGACGTGTTTATATTCTTAATATGTATAGTCCGTCTAGAAAGTATCCGGAAAAAAAGAAAGCACAATTACAATTTTTCTTTTTCGGTATATATTTTTATTAATTGAATTAAAAAAATTATAATAAATAATTAATCTTATTTACTTATACAACCTCCATTTAACTCCAAACACTTAACTAAACGTCCAGGTACACCCGAAAACAGGTCAACACCATAATGTTCGGTGACGGTGGTCCAGGCCTGTACAACTGAGCGAATCAAATCTTGTTTATTTCGTGGAGCTGCTCGATTTCGAGTAGCAGATAAAGAAGTATTACTGTCAAATTAGGAATTAGGACACTAATGTTTGTTGTTTTCATAAGTTTAGAAATTCGTAAATCTCTTTACAATGGAATTACGTATTTATCTCCGTTTTTCTATTTTCTCTATTTCGGCACAAACTAAAGATATTATAATTTCTTCTTCATCGGAACTGGATTCTCTTGACGCCATGATGTCTCGAAATGGACTGCTGAATGGCGTTGCCGTTTTCAATGTGCGGGTGTATTGTTGTGACGTTCCATGCTGGTCAGTACCGTGCCGGTACGTTCCGTTCTCTATGTGCTCGCTGCTTAACCCCATCCGACGCCGGCAAAGTTGCCCTTTCGAGAATATTTTCCGTTGCCGTTCGCTGCAGGTCGTTGCCGTCACGCTCCCTGCTGTTCGGTATGTGCGGTTCCCCACTTGATTCAGTGCATAAAATAAACCTCTTTTATGATTCAATGTACAGCAACTCGATCAGCAGTGCCGTGCGCCCGTGCGCATATTTACATATCCTCCTATACAACGGCACCAAGGTGCTGAAATCTGTTAGTCTTTGTGGTGTACAATTGAGCTACAAAAGCTCATTGATTTAGGCACCTCTCCGAGCGCTGAAATTACTACAATACATATGAGAATTTGGCCGTTATATTTCCGTTCCTAGTTCTTAATATTAGAGTGAAATGCACGTTTGTTATTTATACACTACAATTGAGGAGGAATATGTTAAAAACATAAAGTCCTTTTTACATGGTGTTGATCCAGCGTCGTGTAAGATCGTGTTAAGTACGATTATAAAGGAAGATAAATATACTGTGGAAGTGGAAGTAAAAACAAAATTTTCTGACGACTATGAAAACGAATACAAACATTAGATAAAAAAATACTCGGTAGAAACAGATACTGACTTAAAAAAACCTTGATTTAAAAAGTTCTGTATGGTTTAGAGCTAAACTTTTTAAAATACCACCATCAGATATCAATTTCATTCAGTCGTATACGAGGTTGGTAAAAAAATAAGAATTTTGCGCAACAGTAAAGTAGGTACCTTTATTACTGAAAATATCAAAAAGTATTATAAAAAAAGTTATTTAGAAGTGAAAACTGTATTTAACCATGTCTATTTAAGTAACATTTTATCATTTATCATCAAATATCGTTCTAAAATAAAATATGTTATTGTAGAGAACAGTTTCAAAAAAATATAAACTTGTTTTTTAATGGATATGATTGCATATCTGAACGTAGTTTTCAATTCTGATCAACTTTTCTTTATAACAATTTTCCAAATAGGAGTATTTTACTTGCACATTTCACATTCACAAATCACATTTGTTGACAAACCTCGTATACGAATGAAAAAAATTAATATCTGATGGTTGTATTTTAAATTTTAGACCATGCGGAACTTATATGCAGAGTACCTTTTTTCCTTAAAGTTAATAATAAAATAGTTTTCCATATGGTTTCAACTTACGGAGACATACTAGTGTAGGTATATCTTATATCATACAATCGCAGTAATATATTATTTAAATAAATAAATAACTATTTATTCCAACATGTGTTTATATTATTTTACTCTGGATGCTTATTCACCTGAAAGTGTTAAAATAAGTAAAACATTTCGCGTTGGTGCCTAAATCAATGAGCGTTTGTAGCTCAATTATACGCCACAAAGACTAACAGATTTCAGCACCTTGGTGCCGTTGTATAGGAGGATATGTAAATATGCCGCCCGTGCCGGTCCGTTCCGTTCCGTTCTCTATGTGCGCGCTGCTTTAAGATGATTCACAAACACTCACTTTCATTTGAATACTTCGGTGACAGGTGCAACACGTGCAGATGTGCTCAATAGACAAAACTATCATTGAATTAGTTCGGCAATATCTCATAATCTACGATGCCTCTGATAAATATTATCATGATATAATCACCGAAATGCATTGGAAGACATTTCCTAAAAAGTAAAATTATCAAAAAGTAAAACAATCAATAATCAATTTTTACATTACATTGTACTAGTAGGAGATACGTTATTAGAAATATATACCCTCATCTGTTATTTGACCATGACAAAGATTATAAGTTAGATTATATATAGGTCGATAAATTGCAAATGGGTTGCCTAGCTAAATCTGGGTCCGATGCTGTTAAATCCGCTTTCTTTCAGAAGAATGCTCTGCATCCCTGTCTGTCACATGGGATGGCGCGCGCAACGCTCTCTGTCACTACCATCACATTCCTGGTTGCCTAGATTTTACATATTATCTTTTCAGCGCGAGTGTGGAGAGTGACAGAGAGCGCTGCATCCGCCATTCCATGTAGCAGACAGGGATGCAGAGCATTCTTCTGAAAGAAAGCGGATTTAACAGCATCGGACCCAGATTTAGCTAGGCAACCCATTTGCAATTTATCGACCTATATATTATCTAACTTATAATCTTTGTCATGGTCAAATAACAGATGAGGGTATATATTTCTAATAACGTATCTTAGACTATACCTATTGTATGCAATTTATTCTAGGTATGTATTAATTGAAGTTTAAAATTAATTATCCATTGTTATTATTTAATAAGAACTATAACACTGCTGATTGCCGTTGCCGTTTTCAATGTGCGGGTGTGTTGTGACGTTCCGTGCGCTGGTCAGTAGATACCGTGCCGGTACGTTCCGTTCTCTATGTGCTCGCTGCTTAAGATTTTTGCAAAAGTGACTATTTAAAATCTAAATATAACGCAATAGTTGTGTTATTTGCTTTGGAGATTATTTGCAAATGTCACTCGTTGGTTGCAGCGAAGACGCTTTGCTTGAATTAATTGCCGACAACCTATTTATAATAAAGTCATTAATTTCGATTGCGTTTTGTTTAGTAATAAAACCTACTAAAAAATGATTATTGGATTATTACACAATGATGAATGAAATTCGGGTGGTTCACGTGATTTGTTTTAATTGCAACATAACGCGAACGTTATTGATTGATTAATAAAAACTAAAATTCAACTGTCTCTAATTTAAAGCATGTGATCTAATACTAAAACAAATTGATCAAATTAATACTTATAATATTGTTACAAAGATTGCATTGGTTAAGGCGGGTATGACTCATCCGCCGGAAGTTTCGAGAAAGCCGCGCGCGATGACTTACCGTTCCTTCTAGAATTTTCGAGAGCAAATGCGGACTTGTATAAATAATGCCGCTCAATTATTACGAGTCAGTTGATAGTTCACAGTTCTACAGTTTAACACGTTCGCGAAGTTTAAATGTGATTACCTTAAACGTTGATTAGGTTAGACTTTTTAGTGATTAAATATTAAGTGTGATTAAAATAATTAGTGAACCTCTAGTGTAAATAAAGTGATTAATTCTTAAGTTAACAACTAAGTACCTATTCGTAATTAGAAATAAGTGATTAATAATTAGCGTGTAAATAAATAAATATTCGACTTGGTTTCTTAAATAAAGTTTCGTTACAATTGGTGTCAGGTGTGGGGTTAAAATGAAGAAGCTAAGTCAATTAAAGGTTGCTGAATTGAAAGTAGAGTTGGAAGACAGGGGATTAGACACTACCGGTGTAAAACTCGATCTTGTGGAACGATTAAAAGAAGCAATAATCAATGATGGAAATGATCCGGAAAATTATTACTTTCAGTCCGAGAATGAATTATTATTCCAAAACATCGAGAAAACATTAAAGGAGGAATTAAAAGAAAGTTCCACGACATTAAGGGAAGAATTAAAAGAAAGTTCCACGGCATTAGGGGAAGAATTAAAAGAAAGTTCCACAACATTAAAGGAAGAATTAAAGGAACTCGCCGAAAGCTCTAGAACGATCGAGAGAAAAATGGAAGAAAATTCGAAAATATTAGAATTTAAATTCGATAGAAAAATCGAGGCAGTTCTGGAAAATTCGGTGGCTTTGGAACATAAAATAGTGGAAAACTTCCAACAAATAGGTGCAATAAAAGAAGAATTTTACGACAAGTTCCGGGAACTGGAGAGACGCTTGGATAGTCGACATATTGAAACCGAGAGGCATCAAATAATGGAGACTGATGCGCCCAACGGTGAGGAACAAGTAAGTAGAATCAGTGAAGTGCATGAGCCCACAATTCGACGACTGGATGCAGCAGTAAAGCCACCTACATTTGATGGGAAAACAACCTGGGAAAACTACTTCATCCAGTTCGACGCTGCTGCTGTGTTGAATGGCTGGAACGACGACCAAAGGCTGTAGCATTGACAGTCGCCTTGCGCGGAGAGGCACTGGATGTTCTGCAGACACTCCCTCCTGCACAACGTAAAAGCTACGACCACATAGTGGAACGTTTGGGGACTAGGTACGGGCATGCTCATATGGTAGGAGCTTTAGGATGCAGCTCCGGAATAGGAGTCAGAAGTCTGGAGAAAGTTTGCAAGAGTACGAGGCGGATGTTGCCCGTCTGAGTCAAATCGTGTACAATAATGTACCTGATTCTGTACTGCAAGAATGGGCAGTAGAGAGGTTCACGGATGGATTGCGTGATCCCGAAATAAAACAGGCTTTGTTCTTGAGCCGTCCTAAGACGTTAACAGCTGCGCTCGCTCAAGCGCTGGAGATGCAAGCGGCTAAACAGGCAGTTAAAGGGCATGGATACGTCAGAACCGTGGAATCGGAAAATGCTGACCAGCTGGCAGAGAAAATAACTGCAACTATGACCGAAATGATCGAGAAGAGGTTCCAGAAGCTAGAAGGCACCGTGAATCTTTTGAAAAACAACAAGGAAGTCCGCTGCTGGAATTGTGGTGAAGTGGGCCATATCCGAAGTCGCTGTAAAAAGCCTATCAGGAGAGGCTATGGCAGAGGTCCCTCAATGGAACAGCAGGAAAACTAGAAAAGGTCGGCGTCAAGGGGCAAACGTCGACCTCTCATAATAGAGCCCTAACAGCATGCATATCCTTTTTAAATAACATAACTCCAAAGTCGATTGTTGTAGATGCTTTCGTGGATGGTTCACCAGTTAGGATGCTTGTGGATACTGGAGCTACGAGAACTATCGTGGGACCAAATGTCGTCAAGAAGAAACTCTCAACTACCAGATGGGGACTGCGTACAGCAACTGGAGATGCTGTGAAGATTTATGGAGAAGTGACTGTGAATATTGCATTTGGAAACTTTTGCATAAATGAAAAAGTTCTGGTAGCTGAGATTCAGAGTGAACTCATTTTGGGCATGGACATCTTGACGAAGTATGGCTTTAGGATGGATCTACAACAAGGAGTGATCCATGTTAATAATGAGGAACTAGTGATCCATCCACAAAAAGAGTGTGAATCGCGAGTGATTTTGTGCAAGGACACAGTGCTAAAGGACCGAACCGAAGTTATGGTCGCGGGTTGTTTGGACGGAGACTTTACTGAGGGCAGTGTTATGCTTCTCGAGCCCGCGAGTGATAAACAAATGGTCGGTCGCGGTGTTTTAGTCGGTAAAGAAGTGTTCCGATGTAAAAAGACAATTCCGGTTCGTGTGATGAATGTCAACTATCATCCAGTGACTTTGCGGAAAGGCACTGTTCTTGGAGAATGTTCAAGTGTTTCGTGCGTGATTCGTCAAGTTAGCGGTGTAGACACTGGAAACACGGTTAATAAGAGCGGTGCATCCCAAATTCTGAATCAACTTTGGCCAAAGGATTCCCGCTTATCAAAGGAGCAGCAGAGGAGGGTGAAAGAATTTATAGCTCGATTCCAAGACGTATTTGAAAGCAAGAATGGCTCCAAGGGAAAAACTAATCTCGTGCAGCACAAAATCAATACTGGGAGTGCACAGCCTATCCGACAGTCACCTAGAAGGCTGCCACTTGCCAAGCGAGAGGAAGCCGAGAAGATAATACAAGACATGGAATCTGAAGGTGTCATCGAGCCGTCGAGCAGTCCTTGGGCGTCACCGGTGGTATTAGTGAAGAAGAAGGATGGGTCGACGCGATTTTGTGTAGATTATCGTCGTCTTAATGACGTGACCAAGAAAGACAGTTATCCTTTACCGAGAATTGATGACACCTTGGATACGTTGTCTGGCTCCAAGTTCTTTTCTACCCTTGATCTGAAGAGTGGTTATTGGCAAGTGGGCGTAGCTTCTGAAGATCGTGAGAAAACGGCATTCACAATTGGAACTGGATTATGGCAATTCACAGTAATGCCATTTGGTTTATGCAACGCTCCGGCCACCTTTGAACGGCTAATGGAGTCCGTATTGAAAGGATTATCGTGGAAAACGTGTCTGGTATACCTGGATGACATAATTGTGGTAGGGGAGACGTTTGAAGACCACATGAAGAATCTCGAGGAGGTATTCCAAAGGCTTCGCTCGGCCAATCTCACGCTTTCCCCGAAGAAGTGTCACCTTTTTGAGAAAACTGTCCAGTATTTGGGACATATCGTTTCCGACCAAGGTGTTGCCGTTGATCCGGAGAAAACCAAAGCCGTAAGTGAATGGCCAGTTCCAAAAGATAAACATCAAATCAGAAGCTTCCTTGGACTGTGCACCTATTATCGTCGCTATGTGCCTGGATTTGCTACCATCGCTAAACCGCTAACCCGTCTCACTGAAGATGGCAGAACGTTTATGTGGACCGAGGAATGTGAAGCGGCGTTTCAAGAGCTGAAGTTGCGACTGATCAGTGCCCCGATTTTGTGCTATCCTCAAGCCGAGGGTGAATTTATATTGGATACGGACGCCAGCAATGTTGCGATTGGAGGCGTACTTTCGCAGAAACAAAATGGGCAGGAAAAAGTGATTGGGTACTTCAGCAAAGTTCTGTCAAAACCAGAGCGTAATTATTGTGTGACGAGAAGAGAACTTCTGGCGGCTGTGAAGTCCATCGAGCATTTCTATAAATATCTGTATGGGAGAAAATTCCTATTAAGAACAGACCATGCAGCTTTGAAATGGTTACTGAACTTTAAGAGTCCAGAGGGTCAAATTGCAAGATGGATTGAGAGACTTCAGGAGTACGACTTCAGAACTGAGCACCGAGCAGGAACCAGTCATCGAAATGCAGATGCATTGTCTCGGAGGCCTTGCGGGTTAAATTGCAACCATTGTAATCGAGCAGAAGAAAAGATGGGGTCAATTTGTGCTACTACTTTGGTGGATGACTTTTGGCAACCTGCTGTCGTTGCTCAAGAGCAAGAGGCGGATCCTGATCTACAACCGATTGTGGAATGGAAGAAGAATGGAGATAGACCAAATTGGCAAGAGGTGGCGCGACATTCCCCCAATGTTAAGGCGTACTGGGCACAATGGGATTCCTTGGTGATGGAGGATGGTCTTCTTAAACGAATCCTGGAAAGTGACGATGGGCAAGAGCAGAAAAGGCAATTGCTGGTTCCGAGAAGCAGGGTCGCGGAAGTATTGAAGCAACTTCACGAGGAAGTTGGTGGAGGTCACTTTGGATCGAAGAAGACGTTGGAAAAGTTGCGCCAAAGATTTTATTGGGTCGGTTGCAAGAAAGATGTAGATGAGTGGTGCAAGAAGTGCACCGTCTGTGCCGCTAGCAAGGGACCGCATCGACGACCAACAGCTCCAATGAAGCAGTATAATGTGGGGAGTCCATTTGAGCGAATTGCAATTGACATCGCTGGTCCGTTCCCTGAAAGTGAACGCGGCAACAAATACATTCTGGTCGCGATGGACTACTTCAGCAAATGGGTTGAAGCTTACGCTTTGCCTAACCAAGAGGCCGTTACTGTAGCTGAAGTATTGGTTAATGACTGGATTTGCCGTTTTGGAGTGCCACTAGAATTACATTCTGACCAAGGAAGAAATTTTGAGTCTGCTGTTTTCCAGGAAGTTTGCAAAGTCATGGACATCAAGAAGACCAGAACGACGGCTTTACACCCACAGTCAGATGGAATGGTCGAAAGAATGAACAGAACAGCTAACAGGTATTTGTCCAAGGTGGTATCTGCCAATCAACGAGACTGGGACCAACATCTCAACTTCTTCCTTCTGGCGTATCGATCATCCATCCATGAATCTACTAAGCAAACCCCTGCTAACGTCATTTTTGGTCGAGAACTCCGCTTGCCGTGTGATTTGAGTTTTGGTAGTAAACCTGGTGAAGATTTGGCTGGCGAGGGCTACGTGAGCGGCTTAAGAAGGAAAATGGATAGCATTCATAACCTAGTACGATCAAATCTTCAATGTGCAAGCGACCGAATGAAACAAAATTATGACGTTCGAGCTCAAGAAGGGGGTTACCAAGAAGAAGATTTGGTTTGGCTTTATAACCCTCAAAAGCGTCGTGGTTTGTCCCCCAAGCTTCAGAATAACTGGGAGGGTCCATACAAAGTGGTAAAACGAATTAACGATGTCATTTATCGTATTCGTAAAATGCCAAATGGAAAGCCGAGAGTTGTCCATTTTAATAGACTAGGACGTTATAACGGGAACAATCATGCGGATGGTGTACGCAGAGTAACGGAACAGAGGAAGGAAGTCTCATACGAAGAGTTTCAGAGGATGTATGGAGATAATAAAGTGGCTTCATTCGGCGTAACCATTGAGAGACAACAAGACCTCTTCACTCTGTCGTCAGAATATTCACTTGCTCATTGTGTGGCGGCCGATCTCCGCATGTCCCGTGGAATTGCTTCCGTTTTCAAAGCGAAGTTTGGTCAAGTAGAGAAGCTGCGAGAGTTTGGTCCACGTGTCGGAAGAGTGCTATGGTTAAGGGATCAAGAACGATTCATTTACTACTTGGTGACAAAGAAGTTATCGTCTGGAAAACCTGATTATCGAGAAATGTGGAATTCGTTGCTTGATCTAAAAAGAAGAGTGTTATGGAGTGGCATAAGGAAGATCGCAATGCCCAGAATTGGCTGTGGTTTAGATGGTCTCGAGTGGAGGAAGGTCCGGAATATGCTGGAGGAGATATTCCACGGAACCGGTGTGCAAATCTTGGTTTGCAGGTTTAACCCGAAAAGTATCCCCACTCCGGGAACGGTGGATTGTCGGCGGACAGCGTTGCGCGATCTTGGACATGGTTTACCAACGATAGCTAATGAATTTCGAGACGAAATTGGTTTTAATGAGGGGGCAATGTTACAAAGATTGCATTGGTTAAGGCGGGTATGACTCATCCGCCGGAAGTTTCGAGAAAGCCGCGCGCGATGACTTACCGTTCCTTCTAGAATTTTCGAGAGCAAATGCGGACTTGTATAAATAATGCCGCTCAATTATTACGAGTCAGTTGATAGTTCACAGTTCTACAGTTTAACGCGTTCGCGAAGTTTAAATGTGATTACCTTAAACGTTGATTAGGTTAGACTTTTTAGTGATTAAATATTAAGTGTGATTAAAATAATTAGTGAACCTCTAGTGTAAATAAAGTGATTAATTCTTAAGTTAACAACTAAGTACCTATTCGTAATTAGAAATAAGTGATTAATAATTAGCGTGTAAATAAATAAATATTCGACTTGGTTTCTTAAATAAAGTTTCGTTACAATATAATAGTAATGATGATTTAATTAAAAATATGACTGGATCTGGGTCGTTACATTTCGAATTTACTTAATAAGATGAAAAATGTTCTTCCATCAATGAGCAGAGTTCTGCGAAATTACGAGAAATAAGTTAAAAGAAGACAAGGTAAGTTTACAAAATGGGACATCCTTGACCCTGGAAAAGTGGAAATATCGATATGGATTCTGGATTACGATGGACGGGTGGTAAAGTCTACGCGCACATAGGCCACGGCCACCTATTCGGGCCCTTTGTGCTGCCTCCCCGATTAGAGTCGATTCGTCTCCGCAACGTCACTCAAGCCATCCCACCCGTGAGATAAACCTGAGGATGTTGGACGGGGAAGCGGCTCTAATCTTAGCCATATCCGGCCAGAATTCCCCCAACATGGGATCGTCTTAATTCGACGAGACACAGTATGTGTTGTGCCGTCTCGTCGTGAAAAATGCATTTTCGTAGAAAAAATTCATAACTTCGTTATAAGCTTCTAGAATCAACTCAATTCGGGTACAAGGGGGTTTTCGAGGTCGCTGATCCCGAATATGACCTCCAAATTGCCTCACCGCCCACCTGGAGCTCAGGATGGCTGAGCAATATCTCCGAAGCTTTTTCTGAAATTCACGCTCAAATGATTCTGGACATCTCATCCGAGAGTTTTTAGGGTTGCTGATTCCAAATCAGGCATTGGAAACCGTCCCCCGCGTACCCGGTGCACCACACCGCGGCGGCATCAACGTCATCCTCTGGAGTTTCGCTTGAAATTTTCGTTCAAATGCTTTCACTCTAATGCTTGTATCATATCAAGAAATTATGAGGTAAAACTTACAATGGAACATTTGAATAGATGTGGACATTTTCATTTTGAGGAATAAAATTGAGATATACAGGGTGAGTTTTTTCCGATGTTTACCATGGGGATCTTGGAAACTATCAGAGATAGAGAGACGATTAAATGGGGAAAGAATTGCAGTTTTACCAGCTCAATTCAATGAGCTTTTCGCTTTTTGAAAAAAATGCATGGCTAACTAGATATCTCAAAAAAATCATTTTTTCGTATTTTTGATTAGTGCCTATAGCTCCGTTATTATTGATTTTAGAAAAAATGTGTAAAGGAAAAAGTTGAAGATAATTATGGGCTCAATAATACAGTTTAATCAAATTTTATATTTATGCTCTAGTTTTTGAGTTATGACACAAACTTGTGTTTTTTCTAATGGAAACCATAGTTGGCCATGACTTTATAAAAAAGGTCCTTTTTCGACGATTCTAACAATATATCACTTGACATACTTATTTTCATCACTATAGAAATTATGGTCAAATTTTTGTTTTTAATGTCGCATTGTTTAAGTAGTAGACTATGGAAACAATTGATACATGCGTTTATTATTTATTTATTTATCGTTTGTCATTTTCTACATACAATTTCATTAAAATATTTCTATAATAGTAATAATTGTAGCTCCTTTTTTAGCATATACGCAACTTATAAGTAGACAGGGTAGAGCTGTATATGCAAATAAATATGTTTACCTATAGTTTCGAGATTAATTTTTTTTTATTATAACTAACTTCAATTTTATTATTAAGTGCGATGCGCATGCATCAATTGTTTCTATAGTCTACTACTCAAACAATGCGACATTAAAAACAAAAAAATGGCCATAATTTCTATAGTAATGAAAATAAGTATGTCAAGTGATATACTGTTAGAATTGTCGAAAAAGGGCCTTTTTTATAAAGTCATGGCCAACTATGGTTTCCATTAGAAAAAATACAAGTTTGTGTCATAATCCAAAAATTAGAGCATAAATAAAAAATTTGATTAAACGGTATTATTAAGCCCATAATTATCTACAACTTTTTCCTTTACACATTTTTTCTAAAATCAATAATAACAGAGCTATAGGCACTAATCAAAAATACGAAAAAATGATTTTTTTGAGATATCTAGTTAGCCATGCATTTTTTTCAAAAAGCGAAAAGCTCATTGAATTGAGCTGGTAAAACTGCAATTCTTTCCCCATTTAATCGTCTCTCTATCTCTGCTAGTTTCTAAGATCCCCATGCTAAACATCGGCAAAAACTCACCCTGTATATAAAAAAATGTAAGTTTTGTTTAATAACATTATCATCCAAATGTATGAAGTTAATATTATAAAATATTTAGTTTAAATTTAATTTAATTTAATTTGTTCCTTTTATTACGGATTAAATTCGTATGTAAAACTCCTAATATAAGGTTGGTAGTTAGAGTAGTTTGTAGTTTCAAAATCTCGTGTAGAACTTCGGAATCCGCCTCTGCAGGCGGGCTATGTACCATGCACGGCTGGTCAGGTCCGGATATAGAGGTCCTGGAAGTACCCCGTCCTAGCAATTACAAATTATTTTCGGTTCACTAGGCTTGAAATTTTAGTGAAACTCCAGAGGATGATGTTGATGTCGCCGCGGTGTGATGCACCAGGTGTCGGTTAGCAAGTATCTGGTGCCACATTCGACCTAAGCTACCTAAAAAAAACCCCGAAAACAATTTTCGGTTCCCTATAGTCTTGAAACTTCAGTGAAACTTCAGAGGATGACATCGATGCCCGGATGTGGGGCAACAGGTACGCGGGGGACGGTTGCCGATGCCTGATTTGAAATCAGAAACCCAAACAAACTTCGTATGAGAGGTCTAGAATCATTTGAGAGTGAATTTAAGAAAAAGCTTCGGAGATGACGTTGCTCAGCCATCCTGAGCTCCAGGTGGGCGGTGAGGCAATTTGGAGATCATATTCGGGATCAGCGACCTCGAAAACCCCCTTGTACCCGAATTGAGTCGATTCTAGAAGTTTATAACGAAGTTATGAATTTTTTCTATGAAAATGCATTTTTCAGGATACATTTTCGACTGTACAAATGCAATTTCGAAAAAAAACATGATGAAAAGTAGGTACAAAGTTTCCTATTGAATTTAGGAAGCGAATGCAAAAAACCCCATCTCAATCCGTCTTACTACAAAAATTTGGTAGGTTTGGCTTATTTTAGTGCTTTATTTCCTCGACTAATGAGGTGCATTGAATTTGTGCTTACAACAAAGAACTTATGATAGCAATGTAAATATAGGAGTATCGCTTTTGTATTCTCTCACATATACAGTGTGATTCACGACTATTCCCTCGGTCTCTTATGCCTAAAGGGTACAAGATATCAGCTTCATTTTTTGGTGACATATGTAAATTGATATCGACTATTTTTTTAAATTATTTTCGATTATACAGGATGCTTCACAAAATTATAATATATCAAAGTTAGGTTTTTTTAAATGCAACCCCCAGTATTTTATTACATTTTTAGATTATACGTTAAAAACTAAGGCAACTTTATTAAACGTTCCCTATACCTATCGCTTACCAATTTTGAGAAAATTGTGATTTAAAAAAAATATTCAATTTAAACAACGCCTACTAACACGGAAACCACTTACTTTCCGTAACACAAATTTATATCGATTTATCTTGACCTTTAAGGCTTTCATTTGCACTACGTAGGATTTCGATTCTTTGTACAGGGTGTTTAGAAAAAGGATTCATATTTTATATTTTTCAAACATCAAAAACTCACTTAACATGGAAATGGAACATCCTGTATGTTTTTATTCTATGTTGAATAACTTTTCATTTTCTATCAAAAACTATGAGTAATAGATATGTCTAAAATCAACGATTAAAAAGTAATTAAGATTTTTCTCTAAAATTTGTATGGAAATGGTTTTTGTTTGCATTCTAGTAGGCAATGATTTTTTTATTGTAGTTGATAATTAGATATGGGATCATAACTTAATTAAAAATCAAATTAATAACGTCTTGTAAGTTAGCGGAACAAAATGGGCGGAATGGATTCTAACTAATACTTTTATTTATTGCTCATTTATTGCTAAAAAGTTGCCAAAGAAAAAAATTTTTTGCTCTGCGGGTTTTTTTAAGTTAGCGGAACAATATATATATTTTTGAAAATGAAGAACAGTTATTGGCATTGGTTTTAGCAGCAGTTAATATACAATCACACCAGAAATGTTAGACCATGTTTTGAATTCTTCTGTAAACAGAGCATACTTGTGTCTAGAAAATAATGGCAACCTATTTGAGCAATTATTATAATTTTTTGACATTGTGTTTCTGTTATTGTACCAGCGCCTACTAATTTAAAAAATAAAAAACCTTATAACTCACGTTTTTCCCATTTTTTGGCTTCAAAACCATAATGTGTGATACATCGTTGAATTTGTAATGAATAATGCTACCGAATACAGAGTGTCTCTTTGTTTGAGGCAATATAAAAAAATAAAGTTGATGATGGTTTCTCGGATACGAAACGTCGGATTAAAAATTTGAACACGCCATTTTGTAGAGCTTAAAAAGTGGCAATGAGAAAGTGCCAGTAGTTTTTTAATATCAGTTAAAATAAATAAAAAAATGAAAAGAAACGAAAATCCAAAAAATCACATTTTTTTGAGAATTTTGAAAACGATAAACAATAATGAACTTTTGCGGCCAGCATGTGAACATACTCTAAATAGCGCAACTTTTTTCTAATTTAAGCCACCCTGTATCTTCTACCGTTTTCAAGATCCCCATGCTGTGCATTCTTATCTTGGACACGGTGTATATTTTAGTATTTATATCGTGGTGTAATTGTTCCGCTAACTTAATCTTCTTTTAGCGTAACCTAAGAAATAAAAAAAAAACCCGCAGAGCGAAAAATTTTTTTCTTTGGCAACTTTTTAGCAATAAATAAGCAATAAATAAAAATATTAGTTAGAATCCATTCCGCCCATTTTGTTCCGCTAATTTATAGGACGTAAATTAATAACAAGAAGTAATCATTTATGGAAAAAAATGGTATAGTAAATGCTCAATATGATAACCATTTTCTTCTATGCACAACCGCACTCGATTTTCAAAAGATCTAACGTTTCTCTCTTGTAATCTTTATGTCATCAGCAGTGGTAGGTGGAGTGTTGTGGACCCCTCCTTCCAATCCATTTTTGAGGAATTGTCTATCTAAATAGTTTTGAAAAAAACATAAACACCATTCTTATCACATTCAACTTCACCAGAATTTATATGGACGAGGCTTTCAACGAAGGTTGAATTTTTGTTTATGGAGTCTCGAAAAAGTTGGAGAAGAAGATGAATTCTTTAAATATGTTTTATTTACCGACGAATCCACTTTCCACAACATAACGGCTTGGTAAACTTGGTAACTTTCATTACTAAATCGTCACCTGTGTCGCACTGTTGACCGCCAAAACCGGTGGAGCCTGAATGTATTCAGTATTTGGGAGAATTTTGATTTTTTGATGGAAACTTGAACGGAGTAAAATTTTTACGGATTTTGGAACAACACTTTTTCGAGTCTTCTTGATGAAGTTTGTTTAGATATTATTATTATTATTATCATTAAAAATTTAGTTTACAACACTCCACCTACCACTGCTGATGACATGAAGATTAGAATAAAGGATGCGTTTGCTACTATAACACCATAACGTTAGAAGATCTTTTGAAAACGAGTGCGGTTATGCATAGGAAAAAATGGTATTTAAGTACTACAGTATTTTTTCCATTGCTTCAATTTCATTTTTAATTAAGTTTTCATCACATATCTAATTATCAACTACAATAAAAAAAATCATGGCCTACTTAACTAGAATGCAAACAAAAACCATTTCCATACAAATTTTAGAGAAAAATCTTAATAACTTTTTAATCGTTGATTTTAGACATATTTATTACTCATAGTTTTTGATAGAAAGTGAAAAGTTATTCAACATAGGATAAAAACATACAGGGTGTTCCATTTAAGTTAAGTGAGTTTTTGATGTTTGAAAAATATAAAATATGAATCCTTTTTCTGAACACCCTGTAAAAAGAATCGAAATCCTACGTAGTGCAAATGAAAACCTTAAAGGTCAAGATAAATCGATATAAATTTGGGTTACTGAAAGTAAGTGGTTTCCGTGTTATTAGGCGTTGTTTAAATTGAATATTTTTCTTAAAATAACAATTTTCTCAAAATTGGTAAGCCATAGGTATAGGGAACGTTGAATAAAGTTGCCTTAGTTTTTAACGTATAATCTAAAAATGTAATAAAATACCGGGGGTTGCATTTAAAAAAACCTAACTTTGATATATTACAATTTTGTGAAACATCCTGTATAATTGAAAATAATTTTAAAAAATAGTCGTTATCAATTTACATATGTCACCAAAAAATGAAGCTGATATCTTGTACCCTTTAGGCACAAGAGACCGAGGGAATAGTCGTGAATCACCCTGTATATTATCAAATCATAATGTATAATATAAATACCATTGCAACATTTGGAAGTAAATGTAACATGATTTTTTATGTTTTACAATCAAAAGATACGAAAAAAGAAAAATATTTGTTAGTGTTAGAGCGGCCGTACACGAGCCGCATTTTGCAGTCGGACCGACCACACAATTGTGGTCGCCCCATAAGAAACTACAGATGCGCGTTTCGACTGCAGTGACCGCCCGTGTACGTATGGTGCAGTATTTCTTATGGGGGACTGCAATTCGCCGGAACGCGACCGCAATTGTGTGGTCGGTCCGACTGCAAAATGCGGCTCGTGTAGGGCCGCTCTTACACAAAAAATAATCTGATTTACATTTACTACGCAACACTTCTACACTATAGAGATTTTACTGTCTTAATTATCGGTCGATTTATTTATTAGTATCACCTCAGATTACAATAATAAAACATTTTATTTTGTGAACGAAAATAAGCCGTCAACATAACTATAGTCGGCTTATATCGTGTCGGTAGATTTGTTCCACAGCCTGCGTTGAAAGACTTACGTTTTATCTTGTCAGCCAAAATAAGGATTTATGGGATGATTATCCATCCTCTTAGCTCCCGATGGTGGTGAGCTGTTAAGTCTAGGTTTGGCACTTAAATCTGAACCCGTCCTCCCAGTTCAATGGATGCTTCTCGATCCCTATCGCCTCCCTAATTATTCGAAGGAGGTAGTTCGGAACTCGTGCCAGTACCTTCGTGTCCTCAAACGCAAGCCTATGCTCGCCTTCCGTGACATCTCTCTATTCAACTTAACTACGCCTAGAAGACTACCGGGCTTATTTGCGAATTCGAATAAAAGCGGTTTCACTTACCACGATCGATAGTGCCCTGCTTTTTATTTCAACACGTCTATGCATGCAAGTGAACTTTTCTAACGCAATACTTGATACGGGTTTCCGCGGAATTCCACTGGATTTCTTCCACGGACTTATTTCCGTGAATTTTTACGGATTTCCATAAATTTCGTGTAAAGTGTTCCAAGGGTGGATAAAGTTAGTTTGATTGTAAATTAGTGTGGTTTTTGGTTCTTGTATTGTTGTGTTTGTTTTTATATCTATCAGATTCTACCGAGGCCGTTGAGATACATAGACCATAAACAAGGGCATAACACAAATGACAAAGACATTATGTATCCCTCTCTAACTTACATTTCACGGTAAAAGTAGTTGCAAGGTTTAATATTAAAACAACGTTAAAAAATTCATTAGTATAAAAGAAATTAAGTATTTTATATTCGCAATACACATTTTTAAAATACACTTAATAAAAGAGGAAATCGAAAGTATTATTTTTAGCAGAGTGTATTGTAAGAGACAAGATGATCAAGTGGAAAATAAATTCTGATCCCCACTCAAAACATTTGTTATTGCGTACCTCAAGGTAGAATCTCGTGGTTGTACAATATTTCGAGAACCATACCTTTGTAAATATTTTTGAGTCTAGGTGACAATTGAAACGAGCAGACGACTCGACATCAAAGATAAAGATACATCTTCACAGCAGAAGCGTGGTATAAAAACAACGAAGTGAACGACTCGCACTAAAATATATATCTACATATCCCGTTAAAAGTGCGGTTTGGCCTCCACTCAACCGTTGATTGAAATATTAATATTTCAATCAACGACTCAACACATTAGATAGTGATAGTGCGGTTAGTGCGCATCTAGAAGTAACTGCCACCTTAGACTCCAACAACTGTACCTATCTACGTATTTCACAAAATGGAATTATTCATTTTGTCTAAAAATAAATGAATTGAATATAAACAGTATTTAAATATAAACATAATATAAATATAAACAATATAATTTTTTTAGCATTAGGAAAATTGGCACGCGTGAAAAGATTTAGTGCTGAAAAATAAGAAAGATCACTTCGAAATATGTCATGTCTACATAAATTGTTATTAATAATAATAATTAGTGGGCGCTATTTTTGAAACATTAGTCATGATAGTCGTGATATCACATGTCAAATAATAACATTTACCTTCTTGGCAGATAATACGCTTGGTAAACATTGCGTTATCATTAGCTAAGTAAAGATCTATTATTTATTTACATTACTTATCACAGACTGTTTTAGGCATGATAATTATTCGACAACATTACAAAAAATCATATTAATAGTCTGTTATATACATACAATAGGTGTTTTCTTTTTGCATCGCCACAGGGTTAGGTAAAGTCACAATCATCACGTGATTGAACTGCCTTGTGTCATGTAGACATTTCTGCCTCAGGTTAATATAAAACTTAAATAAAGCTTTTAAAACGAATAGGGTTATTGAGAACTGACTCAAATTATTTTTATAAAACGAATGATGTGTTATTCACGGAGCTGACTTAAGTCTACCACAACGTGCAAAAAGAAAACACCTATTGCTATATGTACTCTATTGCACAATAAAAATGATTTGATTTGATTTGATTGGTTAAATGATAAAGTAGGCTATTAAAAAATGTGACATTGAGATCCTAACTATCAACAAATACTTTACTACTATAATACGGGAAACTCTGAAAAATTTTGGGTGACGGCACATCAACGCCCTCTAATAGCGGTAGGAGTTGATAACTAAACCGTTCTTGCTAGTGTTTACATTAGTGTCTGACGGTTTTTGGTCTTTAAATCGATGTTATACTTTGAAATGAGTCAAAACGCGAGAATCGCATGTACCCCCGTTTATCTATAATAACGTAACGTGTTTGAATTTGCCATAATGTGCTTGTTAGTTATCACCTCAAGCCAATAGATGGCGCTCCAATCGCTGTCGCCCTGAAATACTATGCTAAACACAGAAGTTTCCCGTATTATAGTAGTAAAGTATTTGCTATCAATAAATGGCGGTTGCAGATTAGGCGAAATCTTTCCTCTCTTTAGAGCAGAAACATTAGCATGCGTTTCAATACCCTAACTCCTAACACTTCAACAATCAAAGAGTTCAGCACTGTCAGTAACAATATTGGATATTTCCGTTTTATAATAATTGAAGTACTTACCTATTATTCGCGAAAACCACTGTTGATTTACTTTGATGGCTTCAGTCGCGACCATTTTCAATATTTAATTTAATCGTAAACTACTCATCTAGATATCTTCAAATTTGTAAATACATATTAGGATTGAGGAATAATTAAGATTAAAAAGAGAATCCCAAAGCTTGAAATTTAAATGTAATAAGAACTACGTCATTTTTGCCAATTACAATGGATGTTAAAATCAAGGACGTTACGGTCCTTAGTAAAATTATCATAAATTTTCCTCCTGCATTACATCACTGAAGTCTACAAAACACGTATTTAAAACAGAAATTTTATTTTAGGTGCTGCTGTTTCAAAAAACGTACTCTGAGATATATCGGTTGATTGGTACTTGATTTGCTCTAATCGGTTATCAATTTTACTATTAACTAAAAATAACAATTCTCTAATATTTGTAAGAAAGGACTTTCTCCCTTCAATGTGTGAAAAATGGTTCGCTTTATTATTATTCAAGTAAACAGTCTCCGAAAATAAATGATTGCCATTACCTTTCTCAATACTTTGTAAAACTCCATGATTATTAAAATGAATAAATCATTATTATCATTATGAGTATAATAAAAGATAAAACATGTATAACAATTATTGTAATTTATAGGTTTTGATGAAAATAAATATGTAATTCTAAACACGCTAAATTCAATTTACCAATATGTGTTTCAGGATTAAATTTAATTATGCCCGTGTAGAGGCAGGTCAAGAATAATCCTACAGCAGGGGCATTACATCTCGTAAAACGTGAGACGACGTAGAAGTGGTGTGAATGTATCAATGTAGGTTATAAATGGGGTTTGCCAGTTTGGGCACAGCATAATTATGCTGTGGTTTGGGGATAAAATTCATGTAGGTACGGGTACGCTCAGTGGCGTACCTAGAATTTTTGCCGCCCGGGGCGGTCTCCAATTTGCCGCCCATTCTAGTCAATCAAATGGTGGTTTTTATAAATTAATAAACATAAATAAATAGTTGCAATTAAGATGAACTTTTACCGTTGCATGCAATATTTTAATTAGGCAGTAATGAAAGAAGCCGCATGAGGCATAAATGCAACCTTTATAAAAATACAAGATCTTTCTTAAAGGCCACAAGAAACTTACGAAGGCCTATGACACAAAACCTAATAGACCAAGAGCCAGCAACGTATTTTGAGTTGTCATTTCAACAGTCATGAAAAGTCACTCAGTGAATCTCTAATATCTGCTGAAAAATAAAAGTTACTTCTGCCAACCCACTCCGGTCGGGTTGTACTACCCTAAATTTTCAAAAGGGGTAAAAAATAAGGCTCAATGTAGTTATAGTATCAGTCATGAAATTTCAGGAGGTTATTCCCACTTATATTCTGGATTTATCAGCATGTTGACAGAACATTTCCCCCCTCACCTAATTGCTGACAGAACGCCCTAAACTCTAAGTATACGTATATAAAACTACATTTACAAAGAGGGTAACAAATAAAGGATCAATATGGTTAAAGTATCAGTCATGAAATTTCAGGAGGTTATTCTCACTTAAATTCTGGATTTATCAGCATGTTGACAGAACATTTCCCCCCTCACCTAATTGCTGACAGAACGCCCTAAACTCTAAGTATACGTATATAAAACTACATTTACAAAGAGGGTAACAAATAAAGGTTCAATATGGTTAAAGTATCAGTCATGAAATTTCAGGAGGTTATTCTCACTTAAATTCTGGATTTATGAGAATGTTGACAGAACATTTCCCCCTCCACCTAATTGCTGACAGAACGCCCTAAACTCTAAGTATACGTATATTAAACTACATTTACAAAGAGGGTAACAAATAAAGGTTCAATATGGTTAAAGTATCAGTCATGAAATTTCAGGAGGTTATTCTCACTTAAATTCTGGATTTATGAGAATGTTGACAGAACATTTCCCCCCTCACCTAATTGCTGACAGAACGCCCTAAACTCTAAGTATACGTATATAAAACTACATTTACAAAGAGGGTAACAAATAAAGGTTCAATATGGTTAAAGTATCAGTCATGAAATTTCAGGAGGTTATTCTCACTTAAATTCTGGATTTATGAGAATGTTGACAGAACATTTCCCCCTCCACCTAATTGCTGACAGAACGCCCTAAACTCTAAGTATACGTATATTAAACTACATTTACAAAGAGGGTAACAAATAAAGGATCAATATGGTTAAAGTATCAGTCATGAAATTTCAGGAGGTTATTCTCACTTAAATTCTGGATTTATCAGCATGTTGACAGAACATTTCCCCCCTCACCTAATTGCTGACAGAACGCCCTAAACTCTAAGTATACGTATATAAAACTACATTTACAAAGAGGGTAACAAATAAAGGTTCAATATGGTTAAAGTATCAGTCATGAAATTTCAGGAGGTTATTCTCACTTAAATTCTGGATTTATGAGAATGTTGACAGAACATTTCCCCCTCCACCTAATTGCTGACAGAACGCCCTAAACTCTAAGTATACGTATATTAAACTACATTTACAAAGAGGGTAACAAATAAAGGTTCAATATGGTTAAAGTATCAGTCATGAAATTTCAGGAGGTTATTCTCACTTAAATTCTGGATTTATGAGAATGTTGACAGAACATTTCCCCCCTCACCTAATTGCTGACAGAACGCCCTAAACTCTAAGTATACGTATATAAAACTACATTTACAAAGAGGGTAACAAATAAAGGTTCAATATGGTTAAAGTATCAGTCATGAAATTTCAGGAGGTTATTCTCACTTAAATTCTGGATTTATGAGAATGTTGACAGAACATTTCCCCCTCCACCTAATTGCTGACAGAACGCTGTAAACTCTTGGTATACGTATATAAAACTAAAGGTCCTGACTGACATATCAACGCCCAGCCCATACCCCTGGACCTAGATGGCTGAAATTTGACACAGAGGTTGGTTTTATGATGTAGACAAGGGATAAGGCCGGATATTTCAAAATTCAACCCCTAAGGGGTTAAAATAGGGGATAAAAGTTTGTATTTTAAGTTAAATCCATAAAAATTGGTATATGACCTTTCGGTTAGAAATTAAGACAGGCGTGATTCAGGAATTTTCGAAATTCAACCCCTAAGCGGGGTAAAATAGGGGATGAAAGTTTATCGAAAATTCCTGAATCACGTCTGTCTTAATTTCTAACCGAAAGGCCATATACCAATTTTTATGGATTTAACTTAAAATACAAACTTTTATCCCCTATTTTAACCCCTTAGGGGTTGAATTTTGAAATATCCGGCCTTATCCCTTGTCTACATCATAAAACCAACCTCTGTGTCAAATTTCAGCCATCTAGGTCCAGGGGTATGGGCTGGGCGTTGATATGTCAGTCAGGACCTTTAGTTTTATATACGTATACCAAGAGTTTACAGCGTTCTGTCAGCAATTAGGTGGAGGGGGAAATGTTCTGTCAACATTCTCATAAATCCAGAATTTAAGTGAGAATAACCTCCTGAAATTTCATGACTGATACTTTAACCATATTGAACCTTTATTTGTTACCCTCTTTGTAAATGTAGTTTTATATACGTATACTTAGAGTTTAGGGCGTTCTGTCAGCAATTAGGTGAGGGGGGAAATGTTCTGTCAACATTCTCATAAATCCAGAATTTAAGTGAGAATAACCTCCTGAAATTTCATGACTGATACTTTAACCATATTGATCCTTTATTTGTTACCCTCTTTGTAAATGTAGTTTTATATACGTATACTTAGAGTTTAGGGCGTTCTGTCAGCAATTAGGTGAGGGGGGAAATGTTCCGTCAACATGCTGATAAATCCAGAATATAAGTGGGAATAACCTCCTGAAATTTCATGACTGATACTATAACTACATTGAGCCTTATTTTTTACCCCTTTTGAAAATTTAGGGTAGTACAACCCGACCGGAGTGGGTTGGCAGAAGTAACTTTTATTTTTCAGCAGATATTAGAGATTCACTGAGTGACTTTTCATGACTGTTGAAATGACAACTCAAAATACGTTGCTGGCTCTCCGTCTATAAGTTACAAAATAATTACCAGTAAATATTTTCAACCAACTTCAAAAAGTTGGTTACTAAATTCGTCCGGATGTCTGTGTGTCTGTGCGTCTGTGTGTCTGTG
The DNA here is from genome assembly GCA_036250285.1 of Pyrocoelia pectoralis. Taxonomy (NCBI): domain Eukaryota; kingdom Metazoa; phylum Arthropoda; class Insecta; order Coleoptera; family Lampyridae; genus Pyrocoelia; species Pyrocoelia pectoralis. Next base: position 47,528,072 of record CM070074.1, read on the forward strand.
TGTCTGTGCGTTGGTCGATGTTACAGGGTTTAGAAAGCTGGAAGTGGTGTCATCTTATAGAAAATTCTTCACTGATTCCAAATCGCTGGTAAATTTTTTGATCGGATCACCCGTTCGCCGTCGGGACGCCATTAAAGTCAAAATATACACCCTTTAATATCTCGAGAACGGTACGTCCAATTACAAAAAGAAAAAAGTACGTTTCCTTTATTTGTTGAAACCTATTGAGTCATGATACGTAAACATCACCCTCACCCCTCCTGTGGGGTGGAGCGGGGGTGAGTTTTCAAAACTTAAATGGGAACACCTATTTTTTATTACTTTTGGATTCTCCATAAAAAACGATACTCAAATTGCAAATTTCACCCCCAACTGCAACCCCTTTTTTGGGGGTGGATAGGGGGAAAATTGCACGTCCGCAGAAAAACGATCTTTTTTTTACTTTTTTTTTCTCTAACATTTTTTCGTGATTTACAAATTGTCCGTCACCCTCTCCACTCCCATTTCTCTTAAGGCTGGAAAGAAAAACAATGACTCATTTGTGCAGAATCTGGTGTGGTTGTGTCTGAGGTGGGGAGGGGGGTAGTTATATACATATATATTTTATATACTACATGCCATAATTAGTTACAGATTTGAAGTTGGTTGAAATTAAAATTCTATAAGAATTTGCGCCTTTTGATACTTGTTTATTTTATATTTATAAATGCCTGCGTATTGTCGGTATCGGTATAGGACATGCTTTTCACACACACCGATAAACAGTAGTATGTCGAAATTGGAACAGCGGTTATATCTTTGTTAGCATCACCAGTGCCTTAATATGAAGAAAAGAACCACAAAAGAACCAATGGTTACTGTATTTATTATATTTACGAAAGAAGAAACTAAGAGAAGGCAATTAAATTTAACAGCACTCATAGTTGATTACATTTGTACTGAGACAACACTGAATTCAGTGAAATGCAAAAGCCAGCACAACGATACCGATGTGTTGGGACCACTGAACTCTAATTGTACTGGAACGCTCACTAAGGCCGCCGGCCCGATGCGAGAGAGAGGGCTCGCAAGGGTCATCCCTGTCCTTCTCTCGACAGTACATTTAGGTTAGTGTGTTTTTAGTTTAACGCTGTCTGCTCTCTCACTCACGGTGCATATATGTAAAGCGTTACGAAAAGGACAGGAATGACCCTTGCGCGATATCTCTCTCGGCTCGCGACGTTTTTATGGCAGAGATAGGCCAGTGAGCGTTCCAGTATAATTAGAGTTCAGTGGTTGGGACTGGTTTGTGTGAATCAGTGTATTTGGTTTGCATTGCGTACTAAAACCGAACGATAATTTACTGACCGATATCACCAGAACCATCCGACATACACATAATGTCGGATACGACAACCAACATTTTTACCGGATCGTTGGCTGTGTGAAGCAGTACCATTTAAAACAATACAGTATTGATGCATCACGATACCGATACCGACACCGACAACGATAATATCGGCGTGTGTCATGCCGCCCGGTGCGCACCGCACCCACCGCACCCCCCTAGGTACGCCACTGCGTACGCTCATCTCATGATTAAAGTTTTTAATACGTTGCAATTCCAAAGGTGTCTGACATCAATCGCGATTTAATATAACCATAAATTGTAATTTATTGTAATTGTAATCAGACCATTTACCACCGTTTACCACCCTGCTAGTACGTGCACTAACGATTTTATTTTTGCTACCCTTGGCCGCCGACTGCCAAAGTATGTAAACTATTCCCACAGACCTAGAAATTGTGTTTTTGAATTTGTTATAAGATACTACCTGTTAGTGGCGAAAAAAATTTCACATGGCGGTGCAGATGATATAAAGTTTTTGTACGCATTTAAAGAAAAATGGCATATTATTTTGTTTTAAACTACAGGTTAAGTAACAAATTATAATCGATTTTGCCCAAGTTATGCGCAGTTTTGCCCAAGTCATTTCGGTTAATCCATGCCTCAATAGTGTATCACCCCCTTGAGCAAGTTCGAAGAAATAGTTAGAAAACAATATTGCTTAGATAAACAAGAAAGAAGAAAATAGAGCAGATCATGGTATCGACCGGAAAAACTATATGAGGTTTACACTTTCGCTATGGATAAGCAAGCAGTAAAATTATGCCCAGTGTTAAATGTAAATGTTTTTTTATCACAAAAACAAACTGCCAGTTCATAATTTGACTTCTACTTACAATCTTTAGTCGGACAGTTGCACCAAGGGCGCCGCCAGAAAATTTTCCCAGGGGGGGCAAGCACTATTGGGGGTTCGTGGCTCTGGCATTTTTTCAAGATTTCGTACAAAATTTATTTTTATTTCTAATAACTTTTGCCTTTTTTCTCTTTCCCAGGGGGGGGGGGGGGGGCAACGGCCCTCCCTGGCCCCCCCCCCCCTTGGCGGCGCCCTTGAGTTGCACAAATTACCGTTGGAACGAAATTGCATAATTACTTATTGCATTCTCAAACACATTAGGATTACCTGTCTTGTAGATAAAAAAAGTCCAATATCTTATTATCGGATGTCTGCTGCTATCAGAACCGCAAATGCTTTACTACATTTTTCCATTGAACTCTTTTCAAATTGAGCAAACATTCTTGGAGAACGGTCATACTCAAATGCTCTATCGACAGGAAGATCAAAAATAAGATGATAACTTGACAGCGAGTATGCTTCTATTATTCGTGAACAAAAACAGATGATAACTTTCTTAGCTTTGATGATAAATCTTCATTTTACTAACGTTACACCTCAGGGACAAATTTTTGTAAAATTGATTTCGAGGAAGACTATGAAGAAAAGTTACTAAAAAACATCTTACATCATGAAAGTGACATATCATTCAGAATAATTTGGCTAATTATCTGAAATAATATATTTTTTAAATTTTGTTTTCGTATTTGCTCATTGCTCTGTATAATTTCAGATTTCCTTTTTTAAACAAATTTTCGTCATCTAAAAACATTTTCATTACAAGTGCATTTAATTAAGTTAGGGTAGGTACCTACGCTACAAAAAATATACTTGCCAATGCGATAGAACTAATGTGACGCAGGGTATGGAAAAAATCGATGTTTTTTAAAAAAAATCAAAACACTTGATTTTTTTGATTTAAATCGATTTTTTTGATTTAAATCGATTTTTTCATGTATGTACATTGATTTTTACAATTACAATTGGAAATAATCTATTGGTAATATCCCTTTTATTTTGAGGGTTTATTGTGTTTATTGGTTACCTGCTTAAATAACAAAGGAAAGGAAGGCTTAAAATTCCAAAGGTGAAGTAAAATAAAAAATTGCAATCTCATTAATGTGCCATTATCATTGTACCATCAACAATAGCACTAATTATCCTGACTAATTAATAATTATATAGATCCATTCTACAGGTACCTAATACCTATGTAATTTTAGTACATAGGTATTCTTCAAGCATTTATTTAAATTTTGTAAATGTTACTAAAATAGCTTAATGTATTTGTTCTGTTTATCATTTTGATTTAAATCAGATTTTTTTAAAAATAAATCACTTGATTTTAATCGCGATTTAAATCAATGATTTAAATCAAGCGATTTAAATCAAACATACCCTGATGTGACGTATTACAAGCATTAATTTTTAAAGTAGAATAAATTGAAAGACATTAAATTACAAATCTGGAAATAATTCACTAACATTAAAATTATAATTATTTTGATAATTCAGAATAAACATTTCTTTACTTTTTTATTTATCTTATTTTTCATTTACTAAAAGAATTTTTTGTTTGAGGTTCCGTCCTATTCTAAATAGCCATCCATAGGCCAGCGATATCTGCATTTTACAATTTCATCTATAACACTACCACCCGAGGAAATATCGCTGTATATACCTGCTTAAATACCTATAAATATAACATAATATAAATATAGGTAATTGCAGAACTCCGTTTTACCAAAATAAAGGTTTTAAACCACTGTATACAGTGACAATAATTTTTTTTAATGCGTGTCCTTCACGAAATTTGTAGGCTTTTCTAATTCGACTTGGTTTTGTCCCGTTACCTGAAGGAAATTTCATTTTTTTTAGTATGTAAATGTAAATCATGCAATAGTACGTTTTTAATTATATTTTGTTTTCTAAAATTTCCAAACTTAAAATATCTTTAAGTTACAAAAAAATGTACATCATCAAAACAAATGCAGTACTACGTATTTTTAGCATCGGATCTGAAGATAAAAATGACTAATGGTCATACCTATACGATGATGTGTTCACTGACTTATGTATGTTATGAACAAATATAATCCAAAATTTTAAATTTAAACAGCACTTGTTGAATAGTGGAGAATTCCACTCCACATTTCCACTATGATACAAATAACAACAAACATGAAAGGTGAATGAAAACATTCACTAATGACCGCAAAACCTCATTAGCATGTTTTAAAATGTAGTGTTATTATAATGTAGTTGAGGTTTTATGAATGAATCTTTGACGAAAAGTGCCTGTTTGGCTGGCGTCAAAATTGGAATCAATAAACATTAGTAGCGAGATGCACCATGCACAAAAACATTAGGTATTAAAATTCCTACCTGATCAACAGATAATCCAATATAATCAGACACCCACGAAAATATTTTACACCCATCATAATACGAACTATGATTTGACGCCATTTGGCAAAAAGTATACAGAACCTCGAATTAACGAAATAGTGCTAACTTGGTGCTAACTAAGCAACAGCTTTTATTAAACTGAGTCAGTTCGGTGTACGAGTGAGGGAAGACGGAACGAACGACACGGGATGCTTAACTAGGTACCTATATCGGTTTTCTGCTGTACCACACCGACGTGCGACGTACAAGTACGTTAAACCTTGCTAGTTCTAAAACTTATTATCGCAAAGATATCACTTGCACTTACGCAATCAATCAATTCTCTTAAAATTAATAGACGATAAGACGAACATTAGGCTGAAAAAAATTCATAAGGTAAGTACATAATTACAGGGAAATAAAAGAATTCCGAACTCCTTTTAATTTAATAACGGATGAAATATTATGTTGTTTGTGAAATTACTCACACATACCCCATACCCATTTGGAAGTAGTTGTACCTATTCAATGATATACAGGGTTTAAGCACAGAAGTTACTTATTTCTTCTGTGGTTTAAGTTCAAATAAAAGATTCCAGCTTACTGGTTACATTACTGTTCAATTTCAAACCTGTCCCTTGGGTTGAATGGTTGATGAAGTGCGTGGTGGTGGTTTTTTTAGGGTCGGTTCACTGCCCACTGGTTATAAAATATTTTGTATTCTACCTAAATAATGCTTTAAAAAATGACCAGTAAACTGGCGCACAACGTTCCCCTGTTTACTACAGTGACGTATTAAATAAAATATGTAGTTTTTTGCATCCATAATAACTCAAAATAAAATAGTTTTTGCGTAATAACTCAAAAAAGTGTGTAGTATGTATAGCTACTGTTGTAATCAGAAAACAATTTCTGATTTTCTCCTGAAATAATATACAGGGGTAGGGTATATCATAAATATTTTTAATATTTTGTTAATTTCCCGATAGACCCTAAGTAAATTGGTAGGTATACTTATTATACTCGATTAAAAGAGTCGTATGTCCTCTAATCTGGACTGTAAAATTTTATTTCTTCATCTTTGTTAGCAAAAAAGTTATGAATTTTTTTAATTTTGAACTTCAAAAACTCATCCCCCTTCCCCCATGGGAAATGAAGAAATAAGGGTGCCGGTTTAGTAGGTATGCGGTCTACCTTGGGGTTAGCGATCTACACTTTGCTAATCTGATTTAGTATGCGGTCTACGCATTCCTCAAACATCGCAAATAAAATTAAAATAATGGAAAAGGCTACTATTAAGATGACTCGGTAGTCGGAAAAAAAACCCTGGAAAAAAAACCCGGAAAACAACCCCCAGGAAAGAAACCCCCGAAAAATAATTATAGATGGCTGTGAATAACAGTTCCGTATTTAAGGTCCAGGGCCTCGTCGTGCAAAAGTAGGGAGGGCCACATTATATAGGTGGTAAAAAAAGGTCTAGTTATTATATTATGGAAAAAACACAAAATGTAATGTCTCTTACATATTATGTATAATTTATTATCATTAATTTTATTTTTTGGAAGGCCTGAGGGCCTCGTTTTGCGAGGTCCTAGTCGTGCGCCGCACGACTGGCACGCCCGTTAAATACGCCACTGATGAATAAATATATAAATATACAAAGTTTGGAAATAAAAGCAATGCCAAACTTAAACGTAGATTGCCACTAAAGCGCCTAGGTTATTTGCAGGTTTAGTATATTTTTTTTTAATTGATACAAAATGGCAACATGACACTAAACAAAGTTTGGAAGTAAAAAAAATGCTAAACTTAAACATTGATATGATATCAAAATCAAAAACATAACAAGTTGATCAAAAACTTGCCATATATTAGTTCATAAGTTTGTTTGTTGTTCATATCACTGTCAGTCGACATGCTACTTCGTGAATTTTATGGTAGATCGCATACTACATTCAGTTTCTTAACGTAGACCGCCACCAAAATGGTAGACCGCATATACTAAATTCAACATGAGTCGGTAGACCGCATACTAAACCGGCACCGAAATAAGTTTAGTGCCAATAGTTTTTCATGAACTACCTATATGTATAACATTTCAAAAAAGAAAAGTGCTTGGAGCAGGTTTTAAGAAAATCGATTTTTAATTTTTGACCAATTTTGGGCACCAATAAAATGGCCACGTTAAATTTTTCTCCTTTATCAATTATAAGAAAAAGTTCTGGCCATCCTTTGGCTACAATTCTCAAATTTTAATTAAGTTAAACGGTTCTTGATCTAGACCCTAAAAAGTAAAATCTTGGAGAATTGCTATATTGGCCGCCATTTTGAATTCAACAACAAACGAAACACGACGTTTTACTTGTGGCCGTGTCTACTAACTTTTCACCAAGGGAAATTAATTTGGGTTAAAATTTAAATGCTTGCTTCCAAAATAACGCCCCTTTGGGGCGATTTTGATGAGGAGCTTATTTTACCGATGAAGTTTTTATAGGTCTTTGTAGTTTTTAGGCTTCACAGCCATAACGTAAGCACGCACTCAAACACAGGCAAACATTTTTCAAAGACGGTGGTTTTGGATTCAGGACCCAAAACGTTGAGATTCATCAAAATCTCGAGTTCGATTTTCTTTTCGATTATATTAGATATATTATACGCGAAAGTAAAAAATTAAGCTTCATTGTCGGAAAGTCCATTAGCAACGTTAAAATTGATGAGGTACAATATTTTGTAAACAACAATGATTTGTAAAAATAGTTTTTTTAATAACATATTTTTAAAAATATAAAAATAGCAGATTATACAAAGTAAATAAACAAACAATGGATAATACACAAACATTGTGCGATTTATTTTGTTATTAAATCATAAAGAAATTGTTTGACCTCGATACTATAAACACAACTAGAAAGAGGACCGATTTAAATTTTTATTGAAATAATTCATTGTTTATATAGATCGGTGGTGTAGCTGGGGGAGGGGGGGGGGGCGGTTCGCCCCGGGTACACCATTTTAGGGGTGACACCATTTTGGGAGGACACCAATTCGGGGATGACATTTTTACTTCTGACAGAAATGACAATTTTCTGCTATATGAAATGTTTCACTTTTCAATATTTGTGTGTATATGATATACCTACAACAGTGCTCGCCAAAAAGTCGGCACCAAATGGATGTTTTTTTATTTTTGATTTTTTAAAAAATCTTTTTACGGCAATAATTTGTGCTAGTCTGAAAACCTATTTAGCCCCTATCAGATATACCGAGTGATTTTCACTTAGCTAGGAAATGACGTTTTTCGAAATTGTCTAAATTCTAAAAGTGCTATTTTTCGTAAATTAAGCAAGATTTCAATGAAATTTTTTCATCGTCTATCCATTTTAGCTTACCGAACAATCTCAAGACCAGAAAACATTTTTTTTCCATTAACTTCCGCTAAAACTAAAGTTTGTATTTTTTGGAATACCTAATGTATCTTCAAATTTTCACATATGATATCAAAATTCAATTTGATTTCGTTAAAAACGTTAAAAGATTTATAATTGGAAAAGACAATAGAAATTGCTAATTATTCCTTTAGGTTTGTTATTAGTTACAGAAAAGTAATATTGTTGCATAATCTTATTACGTTTTTGGTGCAACATATTTTATGGGAGAAATGTTCTTCAATGATAATGAATATCTGTTTACGTGGCTCCTAAAAACTCTAATTTACCCTTCTTGATTAATTACCTACTTTCACAAAAATCATGTAATGTTCTTTTACAGCTTAGGTACAGGCAACTGCAGTTGCCTAAACGAGGAGATTTTTCTTTATTCCGTTTACCTACATGTTTCAGTCAATTAAGTAGGCAGAATATGAGACGGCTGTGGATTGTTTTACTGACTGAATCATGTAAACTGAATTGTTGTCTCATCTTTTGATACTACAACGAAGCCATTCGTGTAAGTCTAATGCTCCTGCGCGTACCATTCCCGAGACTGCAATGTGCTACAAAATCATCCTGGTCTGGTGTCTGCAACAATCAAATTTGGGTAATAATCTGATGACAGGTGACTAGGATTTCCTGTCTATGCTACCCACACTGTCTGCCGCGTAACATATACGTAATTGTTACAGATGGCAAATACTGTAGGAAAAAAAGCGTCTTAATGGGGCTGAAAAAGGATATAAAAATGAAAAATCAAAAGAAAGGCTGATGGTGAAAATTGAATCAACAACAGCGGTGCCTACATGTTAAAAGCGTGAGTATAATCATTGACTTTCTACACTATAGACAAACGGTGCAATGTTATAAATTCCCTACAAATATTGGAGCTGTGAAAGTGTTAGTTTGGAGCTGTACCACCAAATCTTCACAGCGCCACTCTCGTTATATAAATATCATTGAACTGTATGCTATAAGCATACAGTTCAATGATAAATATACGTCATAAATGTACGTCATGTTTACGTTAGCGCCCGTCCTATATTCTGATAACGTAAACGTTACAAGAAATACAGTTACTTACTACGATCAGTCGATCACAGAACGTATATTACGTTCTTTGCGTACTATGATAAAATCAATGGAAATTGCAGTGCTGTTACAAAACAACACCTGCAATCAGTAGCGGCGGTAAGTAATAGGGGGCCCTCCCGCGAACAAATTTTTGGGGCCCTTACCGGTAACCCCTTTTTCTTTCTTTAATAAAATACTTAAACATAAACTCTCATAAAATCAAATCCTATAATATAAAACAATAAAACAATGTTTAATTAATTACCTATTACATAACCATAGAAGGGTCAACTCTCTGTCGGTACTCAATCGAGTTCAAATTAACGCACTTGTACACAGCACAATACTTTGCCATAACTTCTAATAGTATAATATCTAAGTTTGTTTTATTGAGAAATGGTACCTATAGTGCGAATGAAAGTAATATGTGGTAAAGTAGTCCAGCCCTCCTGTGTGTCCGCAAGAAGATACACAGCTAGTGAGATATGTCACAAAGAAACATGACAGATTGGCTCCACAAGAAGTGATCGAAAATCGAAATTTATAGTAACTGAAAAGATGGAGCCTCCGAAATCCTGATCATTTTTGTAGTATCCCAGCCTTAGCCAACACCGATTGAAACTGTTATAGTCATAGAAAAGAAACAAGATAATCGATTTTTTAAATTGAAAATGACTCAAATTTATTTCGTTACGAAGAGATTTAGTACCTATATAGCATGTGGCGACCACATGACATGATCCCGGCACACAGTCGCTTACGTACTGAAGAGCAACGATTGATTTCCATTGGCCGACCAATGACAACGCGTCGACAACAGCCAGAATCCTTTATAAGCGAACGGTGTTACCCACGGAAGTCAGTCAGAAGTCCAAGTCATAGTCGCCAACACCGACCAATCCGTCTACAGCGACTCGTCACCCTGCATTCCAGAGCCAGTCTACCATCCGGTGACCGACCAACCTACCTACTGCCTATACCTCCATTATTAACCGCTTCCCGCGCTGTTAAAACTTGTACATAATTTGTAAATAGAAATGTTAGTTGTTTTCACAACTTCCAAAACTTTATTGTTTATTTGGCACAACCACCAAATAGCTGGTGATCCGATTCAACCGCCAAATAGCATTTTATTTTGTTTCACTATTTTGCAATCATTCTTGACATTGGTAGAATGTTTTGCAACTGTATCACAATGGTGCGAGGATTCTTGGAAAAACAGTTAAGGTGCACTAAATTTAAAGCGCCAACAAATTGATTGGCATAATTGAAACAAACCGGAACCTTTTGATTCGTTATTGGTTCAGTACATTGTTTGTTTTGCATCTATATAAATGAAACAATATTTTTACATTCATATTTGAAGAATCAATTGATAAGCAATCCAAGAGTGATACATTTCAATCATTAAACAAATCCTAACAGAAAAGGTATCATTATTTTACTTTTCAGTAGATCATCGATAGTGTGTTTCAAAATATAAGTGAGACTAACGATTTGTTATTGTTTCAATATTTAGTTGTTAAGCAGAGCTGGACTTATAGCACTCTTGTCACACCCTGGTAGCGAAACTGAATCACTGTTGAGCTTGTTTGTTTCAGTTTTGTATTGATAGAAAGTTGCAACTGTGTTACCTGGGATATAGCGTGGTCCAATGTTATAGCACTATAACATATAATAGATGATATATGTAGATAAACATAATTTTAGTCACATTTTGGTGAATCCACTGGTAAAAAATTCCACCCGAAAGGTTTCTTTATTTTCGAGTTTAGCGATAATTGTGTAGTCATTTTCTTATTGAAATATTGCTATGCAAATTTATATATTATGTCGTACGAGGAGTCCAGTAGGTATAATTATTAATATTTCAATCAACAGTATAATGTAATAGGATTATTAGAGCTTTTTGATGATCACCTTTATCAACAAAAATCTAATCTAAATATGAAAATCACTTATATAACGAAAATTAATTAAAAAATAATTTGATTATATGGAAAAGGTTTTACGTTATTATTATTATCACCTATACGTATTTATTAATGATGTAAAACTGGAATAAAACAAGTTAAAATAGTGGATACGAGAGTGAATTAAAAATATTTTATCGATGATTGTGATGAAAGCACACATCCCAAATACATTCCTTTAGGACATAATCCATCCTACACCAGAAAAACTGGTAGTATACCTTACAACAATAATAATAATAATAATAATAATAATAATTTTTATTTGTCCGAAATATCTCATATTTGGATGTGGGACACGTCAGTTACATTACAGTATAAAATCACAAAAAGAAAGGAAATACTTTTCACTCAACGCTTATATGTTCTATGCTGAGAGTAAAAAAGCGTCACAATAGTAGATTCAAAATATGAGAAAAAAAATTCCGTGTGTCGTCTGTCCATACACATTTCTTGCAACGTTCTATACTCAGAAACTATTAAAGTTATTGAAATGCGGTTTTCGCCAATCGATTGCATTCGGGCCAAAGACGAAAATACTGATATTACCTTTGATTACGTCACTTCCGGTATAAGCTAAAACGGCGGCACTCTTTTTTTTTTTAAGAAAAAGTTGCAGTTTTTGGTACGAGGAAAGTCTCATGGCGATACATGCCAGAATCTTTTTCAATGTCTTTATTCTGTTTAGTATTTGTTCATTTTTTATTCTCACTGCTCTTGTTACCCCACATCTTTTCCATGAGTATTTTCTCCTTACTTTTTTTCTTTGTGACCCACATCTCCGCTGCATATGTCACTATGCATCATACAATTGAATTACAGATTTTATGTTTTGTGTCGTTACAGATGTCTCCAGTCCGTAAGGCTAACAAATATTGAAGTATGTATTTCCAAAATGGCTGATAAAAATCCCAAGCCAAAATGGAAAGTTATTGCGTATTACGAAAGAGTTTATATACTCTTTGGTATAACCTTATGTCTCAGCCAGACTATGCTACTCGCGAATATTGCGCTAGAAGCCATACACTTCTCTTCTAGCGACATTAATCGCATTGCTCGGCATTCCAGTATTCGCCCTCCAATGGATAAGAACATTATGGCAGTGTGCACTTTATGTTTTTCCGTCATTGTAAATTAGGCTCAGCAGCTAATATTTCATTCAATTTTAATATTTTTTCATTCGACCATTCATTGAAGGGCGGCGGTGGCGTCATGTTTAATTACTACACATCCTAATGAGTAATGACACTAGCGCTCAACGCGAACTACATTCAATGAAAGGTGTGTCTGGGCGGTCACTCGCGCTCGTGTTGCCGCTCCTTGACTAGCGCTAAAAAACCGACAAAAAATGGATTGCCAGATAGGACGAGCGGCATGACGAGTAACATAATCTAAGCGAGTAACGCAGCAGCACGTCTCTACCCACTTCCCTCGCCACTCGTTGAGTGTGTGTCCGTGGTGTTTAGACCATATAACAATGGACTGATAATTCCCTATGTACCAATGTGTAAAAAGCTCACCAACATGCAAGTGAGAGGGCAGTATTGCGCAAAAATTATTCTGATTGACAGGATGACAGTTTATGTTTACTAAAAATGAAATAATTTTCATGTTAATTGTAAAATAAACTACTTGGGTAGATATCTCAATTAAATTGATAAAATGTTCAAATATGAATTGATTTTAACACGAAGCAAATAAAACATGAAGGGCGGATTTAAATTTTATGACGCATGCAGTTTTTATTGCTGTAGTTACATTAAAGGACAGGATTATATTTTCTTCATGTCAGTGCTTCGTAAAAGTTGCATTAGCAGTCCATTCTTATACGGTTTAAGGGTTTGGCTGCAATTAGTTAATTTGTGTTAACATTTCAGTTGTTAAAACAGGAAATAATTCGTGGGAAATACAAATTTTAAGGTCGTCTCACACAAATCTACTGATGTCAGTTCTCTATGCCAATTCCCTGCAGAGTAGTTCAAGACAGCAGAAGTGGGTGCAGATGGACAGAAAAAACACAAACAATAGCATTATTAATAAATGCGTTAAAAATTTACGTAAACAAAAAAGTACCTAATAATTTTGTAATGTTGTACCTGTATATTTGATACATTTTAACATGCTGATCAATATCAATACATCTGGTTTTCTAAAATATCTAAAATTATGCTCGTATTATCTACATCTAAATGTAAAATACAATTTCACAGAGATCATTCGTTCACTTAGGCAAATTATAGCAATAAATTTAAACTACATAATTCACTTAATTTTAATTTTATGCAACTTTAATTTAAAGCCTAACATTTCTGAAAGTACACCTGATAATGCTGATAAAACAAACACTTTTGTTACAGTATATAGATGAGGGTTTGCAGAAAATCCAGATATTTTAAAAGGAGTCTCCAATTCCTACAAAAATAAACAATCACTAAAATATGAAAGTTATAAGGTCATTAGTTGATAAAATGATTACATTGTATGTAATTCAATGCCTTTAAGTTTCAAAATTATAAATTTGAGTGCCTAAATATAAATTATTGTAATGAATAATTTATTGATGTTCTGTGTAAGTTCTATGTAACATAATAAAAACAATTAGTCGGGGAGCCGGCCACCTTTTTACAATCAATTAGTATACTTTTTATACTTCATGAGCGGCTTTATTTTAACGAGACGGCAAACTTTTTCCTCTGCGAAAATTTTCGTAAATGGGTTCTGCGGGGTGCGCAGGGGTAAAACACGTTGATGTGGTAATGTGGTAATTACAAAAAATTGATTAATGTCACTTAATTTTTTAGCTAACGTTTAAGTTTTTTTGTAAGTACAGTAGAACGCCGATTATCCGAACGCCGATTAACCGAATCGCCAATTATCCGAATCGGTCGTAAGCGTAATCATTGAATAAAGAAGTAGGAAAGAAGCGCAATACCTATACTCGTTTGCGTAGCTTACGATCATTCCGAGATTGAGATGAGATGGCGCGTGTTCCGAGATGGAGATATTTCTCAAGTCGCGTTCCGACCACGCGTTCCGACCTTGATACAAACTCTATACTACCTTCACCGTTTGTTATGATGCGACAGCAGTCATTGAAGCCTTGATTTTGCGTTGTAGCTTACATAACGTAATTAATTGCATACTGCATACATCAACAATTACAGACTATTATACATACTACTTGAACTTTATTTATGGTTAAATAATACACTTTTAAGATCTACGAAATTTATTAAGGATAATCACGTTTCAGGAATTTTTCCATTCAATGTCCAAAATATTAAAATTTATTACTGGTCATATAATTTAAGAGTTCATTACCTCGTCCCTTTGTAGGTAAATAATCTTTGTATTTACTTATGCCGACACAAGGGGTTGGGCGTGCGAATCATCCACTAATAGAAATACCTACAAGTTGTTATAAAGTGCAAGTGCAGCACACATAGGTACCGAATACTTTTTACAATATACAGCGTGTCTCACGGTGACCACCCATTAGAATATTTCAGAAAATATTACGATTTGAATTTTGAAAATTTGGGTGATGGGGTTTTCGGGCGTGGCCTCCTCAAATAAAATAATGGCGTCTACGAAACACTTCCGGTTTTTCCGGAAATGACACCAACTTTGTTATTTTAAATGTAACACCCTATATATTATTCCGATTTTGGATTCTACGTAAAATTTTAGGTGGACTTTCATCAAGTTTTCTTATTCCTAAAATTAACCGTTTCCGAGATATTTAATGTTTTTAATAAAAATTAAAATAAACACTATCTAGCTTAAAACCGTGTGAATTCTACAGCAAGAAAGATGATGGAACCATATTGATACGAGAGATAGCTGGACCCCTAAGCTTCCCATCCGTACTTTGAAAGTGGCTTAATTGCATACAGGGTGGTGGAAATTTAATGCCGAGTTTAGTTAACTTCAAATCATCATAAGTTGGTTTTTTCAAATGGAACATCCTGTATGTTTCATCGTAGTCTGATGCAAAATTTCATTCTCTTTCGAACGGTACTATGGTTCCCTATACCATACCTATCTCTTCTAGTTTTTGAGATATCTACTGTTTTTTTGTGCGGTCAACTAAGGTCATTCAATTTCTTGCGTTTGTTGTTTTCAATTTTTTAATAAATAGTATTCAATTTAACTGTCACTAGTGGTGTTAGACTGACAACTAATAACTGGTGGTTTGTTTTGAAGTCTTGCTAAGCCATTTTCGCAAGAAATTGAATGACCTTATTTGACTGCACAAAAAACAGTAGATATCTCAAAAACTAGAAGAGATGGGTATAGGGAACCATAGTACCGTTCGAAAGAGAATGAAATTTTGCATCAGACTACGACGAAACATACAGGGTGTTCCATTTGAAAAAACCAACTTATGATGATTTGAAGTTAACTAAACTCGGCATTAAATTTCCACCACCCTGTATGCAATTAAGCCACTTTGAAAGTACGGATGGGAAGCTTAGGGGTCCAGCTATCTCTCGTATCAATATGGTTCCTTCATCTTTCTTGCTGTAGAATTCACACTGTTTTAAGCTAGATAGTGTTTATTTTAATTTTTATTAAAAAAATTAAATATCTGGGAAACGGTTAATTTTAGGAATAAGAAAATTTTATGAAAGTCCACCTAAAATTTTACGTAGAATCCAAAATCGGAATAATATATAGGGTGTTACATTTAAAATAACAAAGTTGGTGTCATTTCCGGAAAAACCGGAAGTGTTACGTAGACGCCATTATTTTATTTGAGGAGGCCACGCTCGAAAACCCCATCACCCAAATTTTCAAAATTCAAATCGTAATAGTTTCTGAAATATTCTAATGGGTGGTCACCGTGAGACACGCTGTATGTACATTTAAAATATTAATTTCTTGATACCCTAAAAGTTATAAATGACCTTCATACGTTTTATAATAGTTTGAGTTTTATTGTTTATTATTATGGTCCTATGTGAGTAATAACCCCCTTTACTTCACCTTCAACACCACCCCATATCTGCACCGTTGAAACACAGTCACAGTTCGTCTTCACTTCAGTATCTAGTTAAAGCCCAAGGGAGATAACTAGAAATTCTACCGCGTTTTACAATCAGCTACTTCTTTTCAGATGTCGGTTTTGTTATTGTTTTCATTTATTTGTTTGGTAATGAATACCAAATCTCATCATTGTCTTTATGTTGGTTGTTTTAATAACAGGTCAAATAAGGGCGTCACTTTTTAAATTTCCTGTGAAAGATGTTCAAACGGCTGCCGAATGGCAAAAAATTGTGGAAATTCGAACGTAGTTTTAATGGATATATCCGAGTTAAGAATTTTGTGTATCGATTATTATCATTTGCAATTATCTTTTAGCTTGTTTAGTTTAACATGTTCATATTATCGTGTTAATAATTTGGGCAATTTTGCATTAGATCATCCGCAGTCGTCGCTTTTGGCAGAAATAGTTTATCCTTTAACTTACTTATTCCACAAATTTGTGAGAATCAACAGTATACGTCTCCATTTGTAGAAATTTCCTTCATGTTTCAAATAAGTCATTGTGTAAATTGTGTTATTACCTACGTTTCATTAATTGTTAATTCGACAAATTTAGTTTATTCATTTGAACTTTCGCTATGCAATGCGTTTTAATTCATAAGTGTGCGTTGGCGTATGTACTTACCTATCACAACAATACGATGTACCTTACCTACATCAACCTTGACCGGCTTATTATATGCTTAGAAAAAATTCATACCGGGGGCAGCATTATACCGATACGAGTTTGTGGACGGTGGGGAAAGGAAAAATAAAAAAAGTGAGAAAAGACTGAGAAAGCTATAGGATACGCAATTTTATATGATAGTGTCGCCTCTTCATATATCTTTCACTCAACGGCGTAATATAAAAAATTAAAACCAAGTACGTACATATGTAATTTTTGTTTAGTTTTGTTGTAACAAGTTGGAACTCGTTGGAGTCCAGATATATTTCAATTGTTATGGTAGAAAGCTAGAGGCAAGACACTACATATGTACATGTTTGTCGTGCGGCTTTTCAACTCAATAACATTAAATTACTGTCAGTGAGCTCCTCCCTATCTCATTGTGCGGATCGCTGTTTTAAACGGTTATATGATATGACAGTTCGTTTTTCTTTATTACCAGTCTATGTCCGATTATCCGAATTTTTGATTATCCGAATCGACCCCAGTCCCAATTGATTCAGATAATCGGCGTTCTACTGTAATTCAAAATAACATTTGTCCCACAACAAAAATGAGTCGATCAAGACCTTTTTTCTGTAGCTTGGTAAATATTTGCATAATTAAATGCCCACTTTGTCCTACAAATTAATTGGGCCGTTTTCCCATGATATTCATCAATTTTTTGTAATTTCCAAATCAACGTGTTTTCCCCTGCGCATCCCGTAGGACCCATTTGCGAACATTTTCGCAGAGGAAAAAGTTTGGCGCCTCGTTAAAATAAAGCCGCTCACGAAGGTTAAAAAGTATACTAATTGATTGCAAAAAAGGTGGCCGGCGCCCAGACTAAATGTTTTAAATCCTTAAAAAGAAAATAACTATTATAAATACCTTTAATAAGTCTGCTGCAAGTTTTAATACACTATTAGCAACATTTAATTCATCCTTCTTATGAGGTTTTTGCTCAATTTGTAAATACAGATTTATTTGTTCTGTGATTAATATAGACAAATTGCTACGGTATTTACGATTAATTTTTGTGCCCAGAGTTATGAATCGTAAAAGGAGACTTCCTAAACCCAAACACCAAAATAGTGCTTCAATATTGTACTGGGATTGCAGTGCAGATGAATCCTATTAAAAAATAAATCACAATAAAATACAATAATAGGTGTTCTTACCTTTAAAATTTCCATGCTGAGGAAAAAAACTAGGAGTAAACTTATAATAAATGTCGAAGAAACAATCATGTCAACTGATCTTTGCGGACCCCTCTTTTTTAAATACGAACGTACAGACAACCAAGTTTTTATATTACGTACTTTATTTAAGCGGAAATGTGGTAGCTGAGATTTTCTTGCTCTTCTTGATGAAGTTAAATGAGAAAACAATTTTGCATACAAAAATCTTTGCTTAAATGTACGTTCAGCTACACTCAATAGAAAGAAAAACATTGTTGCGAGTATAAAACGTTGTATCACTGCAATTAGCATCACGGTACGTTCCCTTAAAAAATACTTTATTGAGCATAAAGAACTTGGAAAAATTTACGTCGTACCATAATGCACGACCCCAAACTGCATCGACTATAGCAATCATTGATCCAGAGAGCTTTTCTAATACAATACCTGATAATTCAACAACTGTTAATTGAATTTCACCTGACAGTGTGGAATCAACTGCAGTACTACGTAGACGGAATAGTGATGGTAAAAGTGCTAGTATAATTGCGTATAGAACGCCTATGTAGAAATAATCCATACTTTCTGCCATTTCTTCAACTCTTGCAATAATTTGGCAACTTATATCAAATACTGATAACTCCACTTTTTTGATCTCATGTTTTTTCCATACTGTACAACTTACTACAAATAAGTATCATAACAACTAATCATCATTGGATATAAAATTACCTTTGTCGGAAAGCGCACAACATGGACTTAATATTGCACTAGGTGCACATGCTGTGTCCCACATATGATTTTCAGCATCAGATGGTTCATACTCTGAAGTGCAAGTTGGCTCTGAACTGTAACTGCAATCTTCTGTATTTGTAGTAACTCCCATCCATTCTGTTGCTGATGCTGTTGATTCATTAAGTAATGGAAAACAATTTTCTCCAACATCAGGTGAGGATATGGTCTCATCCTCTTCGCTATCCCAAGATGTGCTTTCACCTTGGGTATCTGGAGAAATCTTTCAAGACCGCGCATTTAACTATCATATATGTAAAAATCTAAAATGTTTGTCTCTTCATCTACCATATGTAAATATGTACATATAAATTCTTAAATCATTTGAACACAAACATTTTAGTAAGGTAATCTGTAGCAAGAGCAATGTGAGGTATACATTGTATACTATACAAAGGAAAGTATAATTAATGAAATGATACTTAAGTATAGTCATAATTGAAGTGGAATCATACTTAGACCTTTGTAATGAATTTTAGTTTAAATATTTCAAAATAGTTACAAACATAATACATAAATGAAGGTTATTTCAATTTAGAATTGCATGTAACTTACCAGCACCTATAGTATGTGGAATAAGAGTAATTTCCATAAGTTTTGACGTTAATACATAAAAAAACCTCATTTAAATTCCACTTCAAAATGTACTGTTTAATTCACACAAATCTATCTACAAGAAAATATAATTTCTAAATGTTAGCATAACAAATTTTGTAAGATGGTTGGTTCATAGATAATAGGTGTTTTCTTTTTGCACGTTGTGGTTGACTTAAGTCAGACCTGTTAATAACACACCATTCGTTTTATAAAAATAATTTGACTCAGTTCTCAATAACCCTATTCGTTTTAAAAGCTTTATTTAAATTTTATATTAAGCTGAGGCAAAAATGTCTTATGACGCAAGCTTGACGCAAGGCATTTCAATCACGTGATAATTGTGACTTTACCTAACCCTGTGGTGGTCCAAAAAGAAAACACCTAATGTATGGATTTGGGTAATGTGAATTGGCACAATACATGTCTAATAAAACAAAAATAAGGTGTTGAGTAATTGTCAAGGTGTTTTGCTACTCTTTTGTTGTGTTTACAAAGCCATTCTGTTGTACAGTAGTTACAAAATCTCGTGGCACTCGAGATGCGCGGCGGGATTTATTTAAACGCGATACTACGATACAAATATGAAGTTCTATAAATAATTACACGTACACCTATATTTATTTACTCTACATATTTAGGATGGCATTTTACCTAGCGATGTTTCTCGAGGTATAACATCGTGTCTACTTTTCGAAATTGTTTTAAATCCCGCCGCGCATCTCAAGTGCCACGAGGTTTTGAAACTACTCTAGCACTTAACAATTAATTTTAATTAAACCAAAAAGGGTTATAATTTCATGAACATAATATACATTAGTAAACTTAACTTTAATTTTTAAAATTTTTGACTACTATCAATTATAGTTTCGATTTTTATTAAAGAAATTCTTATTTCATCAGTTTATTTATGCATAAGAATATTTGCAATTTTATAATCTTTATTCATACGTTCAGGAAAGCGTGATTGTTCACCCAAAGTTTAGCCTAACTTACTCTTGGCCTTACCAGTTTTTCTTGTTTATCCTTAATAATCCATTGGAGTTCCAATCGTTTTTCTTTCCTCGCCCCATTTAGCTTTCCATTCCCCCTTTTCTTGCCTTACACTTTCTTCCATTGCTTCCATTGTCTTCTTCCACATTTCCCACCACACAGTTTTATATTTACGGTTATTAATCATTTTTGTTGCTTTGCTGTTCTTATTAGACAATGCATATATTCTCTCCATCTTTTCTAAATCTGATGATAGTTTTCCCTTGGTTTCTTAGATTTTTCTATGAGTTCTTGATATTCCTTTTTCTTCGCTCTACTCTTGTTCTAGACGTTCTAATTGCACTTTTCACCATCGATTATTATTGTATTGAACTCTATTTGTACTTCTTTCTTTTTTTCTCTTACATCTTTTGCCTTTATTCTAATGGTGTTTTGTGTCTCTAATCCTTTCAGTATTCTTTACAGTATTTATAACTAGCTAATTCTATTAGGCATGGTTTATCTCATATCAAGCATTATTTACTTTGTCTCTCTGTCTTTTTTCCGCGCACTTTTTTCTCCTTTTCGACGGTCCCTTAAATTTTTTGTCGTTCCTGATATTTTTTCATATTTGTCTCCTCTTCTATAAATCTCCCTTCTGACCTGATATATTTGTTCCGTTAATTAATTGAATGTGTACCCCCTCCCTCCTCGATTACCTTCATTTACATACACTTTGTTGCAGCGGTCAGTGTGCACAAACTCTTATCTAATTCTATGCAAAGCACTGTTAATGATTTGTTACCCAAGCATTATTATATATGTCTATTTATCTATTTCTACAAAGAAATACTGTTATGATAAAATGATCATCAACCCATTCACGGCAAAAATTATCCACTTTATATATTATTAAGTATTTTATTCCCACTTCACTGTTATTTATTTACCCTATTACAATTAACTTTTTCTTTTAGACACAGCTCACGATTTACATGACTTTTTTTCGATCGGTTATAACGTGATAACTGTTGTGCGTTATCTATGTAAAACAGTTACATGAAATATCTTATATTACATGTACTTAATGCAGTAACCGAGTATTCAGAGTGAAGTACAGCACCAGACACTGTTTGAGTATCATATGGTAAGTATTATGTAATTAATTTTTGCGTAATTATTTAATTAAGATCCTTTTAATTGTAACTTACATCAATCTCTTCTCCAAATGATAAAATTATGAATTTATTATTAGAAGAAGAAAATATCTACACTAATAAAATGATTTGATTTGATATAATCTGTGAAGTGAAGTGTCCAAACAATCTAGTCCTAGTGGACTTAGTGATTGTATATACAGTAGAACCTCGCTTAACCGAGCTAATGTGGACCGACGTAAACTCGGATAAGTAAAAACTCGGATAACGCGGACAAACGTTTAATTGCATCAAGTTTTTGTTCTAAAGAAAGCACAACGCGTTTTCTTTTTGCACTCATATCGATGTTTTCAACAAGCGACGGATAAATGAAACTTGCATTTGCACTAATTACTGACGAATGAAGCCGCCGAACTACAATAGCGAAAACAAATAGAGAAAAAAGCGGCAAGTCGGTAGGGTGGCGCGGGTAGCACGCGTGGCAAGGTCACAAATATCTTCGTACAATTGCATATTTAATCACGTACATAGTATAAATTGCACGTATAAAAAAAAATTTTTACGTATGTATTTAGACTCGGATAATACGGAACCTCGGTTAATCAAAGCTCGGTAAACCGAGGTTCTACTGTACCTACTTGTAAAGAAATTTTAATTTTCTCAAAACTAGTAGCCAGGTGGTAACTAATCCAATTTGAACTAAATTCGATCCCCACCACTTCAAAGTTTTTTACTTTTTACTTTGATAGTAACACCATTTCACTTAATTTTAATCTACTTTTGCAAAATTTTACTTTCTTCTGGTTTCAAATAAACAATCCTTACATTAATTATGATTAGGATTGTACAACAGAGCAATGAACTTCATTTAAAGTAAATTGCCCTCTGTCATTAAGGAACTTATCTTCCTTTATGGCATCATGAAGTTTATTCACTATTGCTATTGCCTAATAAAGTGCAAGTACGGAGAAAAGTGTGTAAACACAACAAAGAAAGTGACAGTGAAAGAAACAATTAATTCAAAAAATTATGCAACTAAGT
This sequence comes from Pyrocoelia pectoralis, assembly GCA_036250285.1. Lineage (NCBI taxonomy): Eukaryota > Metazoa > Arthropoda > Insecta > Coleoptera > Lampyridae > Pyrocoelia > Pyrocoelia pectoralis. The sequence goes on from CM070074.1 coordinate 47,550,586, forward strand.
TGCATTTTACAATTTTTCTGAAGATTATTGTTGCAGCTATACAGCCTAGAGGTGACTCAACAAGCTTATACTTACATCTCCACTACAATATATATGAAATGAGGTTATTTAGAACCAACCTTATATCAAATATGGTGTGCATTATTGATTTACTGCAGCCATATACAGTGGATTCAAAAGCAAGCAATCCATTCACAAAGTTTTTGTTATGTGATAATGCATTAATTAACAAGCAGGAAATTAAAAAAGGGCGATATGTTTATTTATTGAAATGAACACTACAATGTGATATCAAATGTATGGCACGCCGTTTTACTTTTTATTAGTAAAATGCAATTTGAATAACAAATATAGTCTTTAAATTAATTTAGTGTTTCTTTCACATGTCTTATGAAATTTAAATGTTGCTTTTCAATATTTACTTATTTAATATGTAAGTTTCATTCAAGTGTATTAAGAATTAAAATTTATAACAGTAAGTTAAAATCCACATTTTAAATAAACTGAATTAAAATGTAAGAATAGAAGTGGTTACTTAACATTATCATCCCACATTTTAATGTAGCTATTTAAAATGTCGTTTTGATAATTTTAATTAGTCGCTGCGATCGGTGGTGAGTTTTGAAACTGTGTAATATAGGATATAGAATGTAAATTTAATTCTATAATGCACCACCGACCGCAGAGACTAAATAAAATTATCAAAAACGACATATTAAATAGCTACATTAAAACGTAGGATGGTGATGTTAAGTAACCACTTTTATTCTTACATTTCAATTCAGTCTATTTAACATGTTCCTTTTGATTTGGTATTACAAATTTTAATTCTTAATACACGTGAATTAAACTTACATGTTAAATAAGTACATATTGAAAAGCAACATTTAAATTATATCTACCATTTTCAACCCACATTAAAATTGTTTGAATAAATATGACTGTTACTTAAAACTATTTATAATTATTTTGTCTCTTATATTTTGTTCAAAATGTTGTTTCTATTTGTATGTACATTGAGAAATTTTGCGCCAATTTAAATGTTGCTTTTCAATACGTAGTTATTTAATAGTATGTAAGTTTCATTCACGTGTATTACGAATTAAAATGTGACATAACAATTCAAACCCAACATTTAAAATAGACTGAATTAAAATTTAAGAATGAAAGTTACTTAAAAATATCAACAAACATTTTAATGTAGCTATTTAAAATGTCGTTTTGATAATATTATTTAGTCGCTGCGGTCGGTGGTGCATTATAGAACTAAATTTACATTCTATTTCCTATATTACACAGTTTCAAAACTCACCACCGATCGCAGAGACTAATTAAAATTATCAAAACGACATTTTAAATAGCTACATTAAAATGTGGGATGATAATGTTAAGTAACCACTTCTATTCTTACATTTTAATTCAGTCTATTTAAAATGTGGATTTTAAGTTGCTGTTATAAATTTCAATTCTTAATACACATGAATGAAACTTACATATTAAATAAGTAAATACTGAAAAGCAACATTTAAATTTCATAAGACATGTAAAAGAAACACTAATATTAATTTAAAGACTATATTTGTTGTTCAAATTGCATTTTACTAATAAAAAGTAAAACGGCGTGCCATACAAATGTGAATGAGGAGGATTGTGAAATTTGATTTGAATAAGTGACTTATAATAATTTCTGCAGTTAATGAACTGGACTTGTTTCACATTAATTAATAATTAAAGACACTTACCCTGTTCCCTTCCTTAACTGTAGAATTATTTAACTTTAATTTTCCAATAGGTCTAAAATGTCTTCTTTCAGTGCGTACATGATTCAATTGTCTAGAAAGTTTTTCATCCATGTTAGTATTTTGCTTATTTTCGTCATGACTAATATCACTTTCAGATCCATTATTACCATTACTATCAATAATGTCAGTACTGTGAAATTTGGGACCATCTCTAATTTTGCAGTCCCCATTACTTTTAAATCTTTCAAATTCCTCTTCAAACAATACATCCTCTACACAACATTTTCTGAAATTACAAAATGAATAACATTTTGCCTTTTGGGAAATACTTACGGAGTAACCGTTACTTGTTCTTGAAATACCACAGTCTTTGCAGTTTCACACTTCTTACTGCTTTCAATAAAATCTTTACTCCTATGTTTCTGATTACTACAATCAAAAGATCTGGTAATTAGCGGAATTTTACTTTTTCGTCGTCTCCTAAAATTTTTACGCTTCTGAGTCTGACTTGGAGGATGATGATCAGACTGTGTAGCCATAATTTGTGAATGAATAAAACTAAGAACCCACATCATTATCACAGGTACCACAATTTCCGTGCAAGGAACATACTACAAAAGATAACATGCGTCAAACTTTAATTACACAGATACAAGCAAGAGAATAAAATGTAATAGCTTTTATGGTAATTAGAACTACAAATATAATAATAAAGGAGATATATTTCTAAGATGCTATCAATTGCGAAAAGTTTATACAGCGTGTTTCTACTCAAAGTGGACAACGTAATAGAGATTGTAGAACTCGTCAAAACTAACACATTTTTTAAAGTAATTTTTTCCATTTTAGCTTTTGTTTTCGAATTATGAACCTTTTTTTGTTTTTTTACAAATCTCTATATCTCCATTATTTGTAACCGGGTTTCATAAAATCAAAGTTTTTTAGAATCAACAGTTTAATAGAGTAGAAACACTCTGTATATACACAATGTTATGGGTTACTGTAAAAGGCCAGATAAATTAAAGAGTAGCTAATATACTCGACTGTCTGTCCATAAACTTTCAGGTATATGAAAAAATATGAACTAAAAGTCGTTTTTGAGGGAAACACAAATTTTAGATTAGGTATTACATGTTATTTTCATACATACTGAACACATAAATGAAATAAAGTGGTCAATTTGAAAACGGATACTGACCTCTCTGGTAAATTAATTGGTAATATTATACCCAAAACAGGGTTTGCCTAATTTAAATTTTTGATTATGCACATGTATGTCTACAGAATTGTAAATTATTGAACAGGTATTGAAACTGTGTGTTAGTGTTAGTATAAGGCGAGATAGTATGATTGCTGCACACATTTGAGCTATCCAGATTCAACTACCTACTTTATAAAAAAATATTTACAAATCACTAATACTAATCATAGGCACGAATTGTTCTTATGGACACTATCAAAGAACATTGCTGTAGATTTAATTGGATTTATTTTCAAACACAAGTCAGAGAAATAAACTGAGTAGTATTAATACCCGCTTTTAAATCTTCGGTATTACCATTGATCTCTTATTTATTCAATGGTATTACTACAATTATGACTTCCCTTGAGAAATTTGAAAATTAGTTATACAGGGTGGGGAAAAGGTAACAGACGGGATTCTGGCTAGAAATAATTTTTTTTGAGAAACGCAAAAACACGTCAATTTTTATGTCAAGGGGAACAATTTTTGTCACGATTTTCAACCTGAAATGATTTCATCCCTTGTTTGTTTTTTAGAAAAGCTAGGTACTTTTACTGCCATTTGACTACATTGTCACCCCTTAGGTACAGGGTAAACAACCCTCAAATTTTTTAAATAAAAACAAGGGTTAATTTTTTTCTTGTGCTAATTAGTAAAACCAGTTTATGCAAATTCAAACTTAGTTTAATAAATGTTCGAAGTGCCTACCCTCAGCTTCCATGCAATAGGTAATACGATTTTCATTAAATTGTTCCCGTACATTTTGCCAAACGATTAGGTATTTCGTTCCAATTTTAGCCTGATAATTGTACGAGTCAGAATAAAAAATGGATTAATTATTTTTAGTTATATTATAAAAATGACTAGTAATTCTACTAAACACTGTATTTTATATAGATTTTAGTGGAATTACTTGTGAACTTTATAATATAACTTATTATAGAGTTCCATAATGTAAATGTAGATAAATGTAATTATAATATAATCCTTGCTGTGCATGGTGAATCAACTAATAGGACTGTAACAAATTATTACCAGATACTTGACAAGGAGAGAAACTCACATGTAACACTTTAGAATGCTGTAATTTCTATTCTAATTGATTGTGAAACTTTTACAAAAATCTATTAAGTTCAAGTTGTTTTAACTACAATTGTGATAGAAACGTACAATTTTACGAAAAAAATATGACTGAATAAGTGCACCAAACTCTGAAATTGCTATTGGTTGGATGAAAATGGAAACTGAAACTTTGAGGCGGTATAGTCCACTGAATATAATCTTGATGCTCATGGAAACTATATACTATCAAACCACTGACTATTCGTGAAGTAGAAATGCAGCAAGACAACGAGGGCAAGATCAGTTTGGGTGAAAACCTTCTACTTTCTCAATAAGGTATAAGGCAACTAACTGTTGGGCAATTTTTGAATGAGCGATTTCTAGCAGAAAGAAGTTGAAAATCGGAAAATCGATTTATGTAACTGCTTAGCCAATAAGGGGCAACATTTTGAACAATTGATAAAGCAGATTAAGCCATCTGTGGAGGGAAGGAAACTTCAAGAGATAAGAAAAATGACATAATGTGTTTTGAATCTACGATGAACTTACACTAAGTTAAGTTCTCTTTTAGCGAAAAATCAAATCCACCATAAAGTAACAAAAAGAGAAATTTGATTTCTTCAAGCATTAAACCTTTCAGAAATATTTCTGCTTTCACAGCAAGGTGGTTTTTCATGAGCTTTCTCTTGATACCATGTTTGCATCTTCTAAACTCAACATTAAGTTATTTATTTTGGATTAAAGTAAAATGCTGAGTGCAAATACAGTAATTTCCATGTGTGTCTGTGAGTCTTTAAAGAAAACTTATAATATCGAGTTGATGATGATGAAAGTAGGCAGAAATAAGAATGAGACAAATTAAGACAATGAATTTAAATGTTTTTGAGAAATCCGGTGACCAATAGGCGACTATAAACTGTAAATGTATGAATTTATTTACATATTAAACAAATTGTTCAAAAATGTCCACATTTTGTTCTATGCAGGTACCTATCTAAATGCCTAACCATATACAGTGTGTCTAGTTAAGTTGGCAACATATGGGAAACTTTTTTATTATTAATTTTACGAAAAAAAGTTATTCTTTATAAAAAATGTTTTTTTACAACTTTTTCTCAAATTACTACCTACCGGAGAAAAAGTTGTAAAAAAACATTTTTTACTAGCAGGATGTAATTGCATATTTGAACGTAGTTTTTAGTTCCGATTAACTTTTTTTGATAACAATTTTCGATATTGTCAAAAATAAAGGTACTTTACTCTTGAGCAAAATTCATATTTTTTGACAAACCGCGTACACGACTGAAAAAATTTAATATCTGATGATTGTATTTTAGATTTTAGAACATGCAGAGCTTTTTATAAAGAATAACTTTTTTTCGTAAAATTAATAATAAAAAAGTTTCCCATATGTTGCCAACTTAACTAGACACACTGTATGTAATTTTACTTGTGAGAGAAGAAAAGCCTCTCTTATACATTCTTCGATATCTTTGGAAGTCTACCACTTCTCATCCATAATTAAGGCCGCAAGCGATCTAAATAACCCCAAACAACTCATTGATAATGATGAGAGGCGCCATTGTGTTGATTACAGAGTTCTTCTAGTTTGAAGTTATGTTATAAGCCCTCCGCCTCCAAAGGTAGAGGTAAATTATGAGATCGTTTAGCACTCCATCGCTGATGCGAAAAAGGGCAGATTAAATGGTTCATGTGTGGATTTTCTTGTTATACATAACAATAAACTTAATTCATTGACGGGAAAAACGGCGCCAGGAGTGGTTCCAGAACTGCTACACTACTTCACACTTTTAATTTCTCAGTACCCTTCACCTGTAAATCTATCACATTTGGAAATCATTTTCTATAAATTCTTTAAGCCAAAAAACAGTTCTTTCCACAATAGCTCAAAATGTACACCATTTCTATCAATTCATTTCACGTGAAGGTTTCAACTTGGTATCAAATGTAAAATTTATGAATAGCTTAATATTATATACAGAGTGTTGTACTTGAAATATCTTATTAAAAAAAGTTTGGGTTGAAGGCTTGTGTGCTACGTAAAAATATTTATTTCAGTTTGTTCTCCTTGGACAGGAGCCTTCAAGAGGAGCTATGTGTGGTGCAGGTTATTTATCCACGTGTTTTGAGAAAGGCCGGCGTTTCGGCTACGACAGTGTAGCCTTCTTCGGGGCAACTTTATTAAAACGAGTAACATAATTAGTTTTTTACAAATGGTTCTTAAGTATACGAATAGGTACAGTTAGGTTACATTGATGTCAATTTTTAAAATTTTTTTTAAAACAAGGGTGAAGCACCCCCAAAATGATTAAAATGTTTATACAGGAACTGACTAGTTAATTAAGTAGTGGCGAACTTACCAAAAAATTCGTGGTTAAAACCGATAGTGTCTTTTTTGGTCCAGCTTCTTCTTTTTTTAATTATTATACTATTAATTTTTGTTAAATTGTAGGTATTGGCAGATCTTAGAGCAGTTAGACATGGAATGCGATGTTTGTTGTAATATTTATTGATATCAAGTATGATAGATAGCCTCTCACCTATGTGCCTCTCACTGCGCGGGCGCCATGTAAGACCCTTGACCCGGTAGCCGGAGCCCTATGCTTATAGGTACTATCGGGTAAGGGTTTGTTAAATCGGTTTTCCTCTCGGGTACCTCAGTCGGAGATGTTCCAATGAATTCGTACAGTGGTAAATGAAATTGCTGTTCTTGGAATGCTTTCGCTAATGCTTCCCTTGCCAACTGCCTGATGTCTTCTACCTTTTCCATGTGGTACCTTTGTTCTTCCGTTTCCAATTCTTCGCCCCCTTCGTTTCTGTTTACCTCCCTTGCCAGTGTCCCCGTCGGCATCATCTCTCTCCCGAAATTTAAGAACGCTGGGGTAAATTTCGTTGACTTGTGTTGCACTGAGTTTATTGCGAACGCTATTTCGGAAAGATATAGGTCCCAATCTTTTGCTTTTTCCTTAGCTGTTTGGGCAATCATCGTTCCCACTACCTTGTTTACTCTTTCTACGGGGTTGGCCTGTGGTGTATAAGGGGTTGTCAAACGGTGTTGAATCCCCCACTCTGCTAAAACAGATTTAAAATTCTTACTTGTGAACTGGGCTCCATTATCGGAGACCACCGTTTCCGGACTGCCATATCTGTAAATAATCATCTCTTTGAACCATTTAATTATCACGGTGCTGGTTGCTTTCCTTATTGCCTTTATTTCGACCCATTTTGTAAACCTGTCTTGGAATATTAATGCGTAGCAATTTCCCTTGCTCGATCTTGGAAAAGGCCCTATAAGGTCCATACTCACGCTTTCCCATGGTTTGTTTACCTTTGTGAAGTACATCTCTCCCCTTGGCTTATTATTTTCTGATTTATACCTTAAACATGTGTCGCATTGTTTAACGTATTTTATAATTTCTCTGGTGCTCCTTGGCCAATAATAGTTTTTGAACACTTTGGAAATGGTTTTTGACACCCCCAGGTGTCCAGCAGCCGGATCGTCGTGACATTCTTTTAATACCCTGGTCCTTTGCGGGGTGGGCACACATAATCGCCATGGACTGACCATTCCCTCTGCCTCTGCTGGTCCTGCATACGGAAAATATCGGTATACCTTACCCCCTTCGGTTTTGTAGTCGGGGTATTGTTGTGGTTGTGCTCTAACCTTTTCTCTCATCTTTTGGTACCATTTACATTTTATTTCTTCCTCGTCTTCTACGGTTGCCACTTCCTCCAGGTCTGTTTCTTCCTCATATCTCCTTGATAACGCATCTGCAACTTTGTTTAACTTACCCTTTCTATAAATTACATCGAAATCGTATGGTTGTAGTCTCAGGATCCATCTTGCTAGTCTAGAAGTTGGTTTTTGCATTGAGGTCAGCCATTTTAGGCTCCGATGATCTGTAATTACTTTAAAGTGGTAACCTTCTAGGTATCCCTTCAATTTTTCCACCGCCCAGACCACCGCGAGGCATTCTTGTTCAATTGTTGAATAATTTCGTTCAGCGTTATTTAGAGCTCTACTTATATATGCAATTACCTTCTCCTGTCCCTCTTGGACTTGGGACAATACGGCTCCTATCCCTGTGGTGCTGGCATCTGTCTGTAATACAAATGTTTCCTTGAAGTCCGGGCAGGTCAATACGGGTGCGGTAGTTAATGCTTCCTTCAATGAGGTAAATGCATCTTGTTGTAGCTTACCCCAATTAAATCTTTGTCCTTTTTTCAGCAGATTATTCAGCGGCTCCGCAATATGGGAATATTGTTTGATGAATTTCCTGTACCATGATGTCATTCCAAGGAACCTTCTCACCCCACGAACATTTTTAGGCGCTTCCATATTTACCACCGCTTCCACTTTTTCAGGATCAGGTTGTATACCCTTCCGGTTGATTACATGACCTAAATACTGTAGTTCTGTTTGACAAAATACGCATTTTTCAGCCTGTAGCTGTAATCCACTTTTCCAGAGGCGGTATAATACTTCCTTCAGGTTATGTAAGTGTTCCTCGAAGGTTTTCCCGATGATGATGATGTCATCCAGGTATGCGAACGCCCTGTTATCCATTTCTGGTCCCAGGATGTGGTCTAATAGTCTTTGGAAGGTAGCTGGTGCTGAGTGCAACCCAAATGGTAACACTTGAAATTGAAACAAACCTCGTCCGGGTACGGTGAACGCAGTGATCGGCTTACTTTCTTTATTCAACGGTATTTGCCAATAGCCTGCCTTTAAGTCCAGTGTGCTAATGTATCTTGCTTCTCGTAGCTTGTCCAGGATTCCCTGTATGAATGGAAGCGGGTAGGCATCTTTAATTGTGAGCTGGTTTACCTGGCGGTAGTCAACGCAAAAGCGATATTGTCCGGATGCCTTCTTTACAAGCACAATCGGGGAACTCCATGGACTGCTTGAGTGCTCTATGATGCCCTCCTGGAGCATTTTATCCACTTCCTGGTTGATGATTGCTTGGATTGCTGGATTACGAGGGTAGTACCTTTGCTTCTGGGGTTCGGCACCGGGTTTTAAAGTAATTTTGTGTTCTATTAGCTGTGTTTTACCTGGTGATGATTTGAATTTTTCCAGTTCCCTCTCCAGAAACTGATTTAATATCGGAAGCTGTTCCTCATCAGGGCCCTGTATCCCTGCTAGCTCTAGACTGGATTCTACCTCTCTTGGAACCACCTGATCTGGACATGTCCACGTACGTTCGTATGTATTGATGATGGCATGCTGGTTTTCCATGAAATCGTGCCCAATGATTAGGTCAGCTGTGAGGGTCGGTAAGACGTAGCATTCCAGCGTCTTGTTTTGCATCCCCATGATACATGGAACTTCATAACATCCCAGGGTTTTTACTCTGGTCCCTTCTGCAAGTTGTACGCTGCTGTCTTCCCTGATAATAGGTAAGATGTGTTCCCTTTGCAGAATTTGTAATAACTTTGTTCCCATATAGTTTTTAGCTGCTCCGGTATCAATTAGAGCGTGGATTACATTATCAAACACCTTTATTTCCATCAATAGACGACGGTCTCGAGGGTTGTTGGCCTGTATTTGTAAAGGAATAATCTGGCTGCTTTGAGGTTCGCCTGTCTGTGGTTTGGTCGTACTTATTGTTGCTACAGGATTTTCTGCCATATGTGTAGAGGATCCCTGATTAATCCTTACTGGCGATTCCCGTTTCCCGAAACCCTACAAGAGCAATCTCGGGATAGCACTCCTTCTGTACCACACCTAGAACAGAACAATTTAAATTCACCTGTGCAGTCTCTTCTTCGATGACCCCTTTCGCCACATCTCCAACAGATGTTTTCCCTTTGGTGAGTATTATTATTGTTCGAACTCTGTCTCCTCGTATTTGTATTTTCAGGTGTATTGTTTCTGGACGCCTCCCTGTTAGGACTAGGACTTCTTCCCTCGTTTGGATTGGCTTCAAACCTTACTCTTTGATTGCTGCGACCAGTTTTACGTTCCATATCCTGCTGTCTAGGCAACCTCTCGTACTCACTGGCCATTTGTAATAACTCGGGTAAGTTATTAAAATCATGTGGACGGATATAATATTTATACTCGGTTCGCAGGTTTTCGTATATCCTGTCCAGTTGGCTTGCACGAGACATCATCCCATGTCTGCGAATAAGGGTTAAAATATCGGTGACGTAATTAGCTGCTAGTTCATTCTGTCCCTGTGTGCGACTCCTGATTTCTTCCTCTAATTTGTATTCATACCTGTGGGGCATAAAGTATAGATGGAAGCTCTTCACTACCTCATTCCAGGTTCTCCAAAAGGCTTTGTGATTCCTATACCACATCAATGCTCGCCCCTTCAACATTTCTGGTAGCGTATGTAATAAATCGTAGTCCTGGAATCCATAACACTCTCGTAATTCATCGATTCTTTCTAGAAAGGCCATTGGGTCTCCGCTCCCATCAAATCGAACACCCCATTTACGAACCTTATCACATAGATCCGCTGGTGATAGTGCAGCTGCATTTTCTGGCCTGGGGTTCTGGTATTCTCTCCCGGGATTTGGATATTCCCTTGCGGCTTTGGGTAATGTATAATCAAGGTTAATTTTTGGTTTTGTTCCTTGCAGGTTTTCTCTTTCCATCTCATCCTGTGGTTTTGTAGGATTTCGCAATTTCTGCACAAGGCGACCCCTTAATTCTTCTACGGTGCCGTCCGTTTCTAAGCCTACCTTGGTTAACTCAGCCTTCAAGGCTTCCTTCTTTAGGTTATAAATCCAGCTAACTGTTCCACTTATAACCTCTTCCGGTTCTGGATAAGCGGTAGCCATTTGGTAAGTAGCTTTTACTTGGGTTTAAACTAAAATAAAATTTTTTTTTTAGGTGCTGAAAAGAAAAATTATAAGATTCACTGGAAAAATAAAATTAGAACTTCTGGATAACTGAAATAAAACTTTTCCTGGAAATTAATTAATTATAATTAGTATAGTTATACCTGTAACTGTTGTCCTTTACCACTGTACTGTTCGGTTGCCTTTATGTTAACTGTTATGTAAGCCCTGTTTACATAACCATGTAACCCTCGTTACCTGCGGTAATTTAAACCAACTGCACGGGCGCCATGTAAGACCCTTGACCCGGTAGCCGGAGCCCTATGCTTATAGGTACTATCGGGTAAGGGTTTGTTAAATCGGTTTTCCTCTCGGGTACCTCAGTCGGAGATGTTCCAATGAATTCGTACAGTGGTAAATGAAATTGTTTTATTATAATGCTAGTTAAACGAAAAGTAATTATAATGTAATGCTAACGAAACAGAAATTAATTATAATACAATATAAATTATTATGTACACAGTAAATATTTAAATAAACTAAAACTTCCGCGGCTGCCCTCTACCGGTTCCAAGTTACAACTACCAATGGTTGACACTTGACAGGTGTAACTTGGTATCCCGCGTCCTCGTGTTTTGACTGAAATTAAGCGGTCATTAATTATCCGTGATTAATGAAAATGGTGATTCGGATGCTGGTGAGTGAATACGAAACGGTGAATGAAGGCGAAAATGCTATCATACTTGATATCAATAAATATTACAACAAACATCGCATTCCATGTCTAACTGCTCTAAGATCTGCCAATACCTACAATTTAACAAAAATTAATAGTATAATAATTAAAAAAAGAAGAAGCTGGACCAAAAAAGACACTATCGGTTTTAACCACGAATTTTTTGGTAAGTTCGCCACTACTTAATTAACTAGTCAGTTCCTGTATAAACATTTTAATCATTTTGGGGGTGCTTCACCCTTGTTTTAAAAAAAAATTTTAAAAATTGACATCAATGTAACCTAACTGTACCTATTCGTATACTTAAGAACCATTTGTAAAAAACTAATTATGTTACTCGTTTTAATAAAGTTGCCCCGAAGAAGGCTACACTGTCGTAGCCGAAACGTCGGCCTTTCTCAAAACACGTGGATAAATAACCTGCACCACACATAGCTCCTCTTGAAGGCTCCTGTCCAAGGAGAACAAACTGAAGTAAAATTAAAGGAGACAATATTCCAAAAATATTTATGGTAAATATATGGCCTTGTGGAAATAATATTTCACCTCCATATTCAAAAGACCTCATATCACATTTTTTCTCTTGAAGCTTCATTTTACAAAAAAAATTATTCTGGTACTTATTCTTGAATCACTATTTATATTGGAAATGTTACTACCTATACATATGAGCTATTGACATAATTTATTATTTTCGGTAATATCAAATATTCTCTTAACATTGAGACCAATCTTGATAAATTCAAGCAACACGGTTCAAAGTTACACGATTGTTTTCAAGTAGCTTATATCGTTCCCCCTCTATTGCATAAGGAAAATTTACCAAAAATTGGAATTTCAATTTGAAATCAGTGAAACACTCTCTGACGTCAATGATAGAAAATTAAAAATAATTTCCACCATTTTCTATAACATTTATTATAAATTTTTTTATTTCACTGTTCAATCTCAAATAGTATAAGTTATGGCCGGCCACCTTTCTTAGTTGTACACCAGGTACAAATATTTTTCTAATAACATGGCATTGAAGCCTTATTTATAAATGTTATAGTGTCTTTTCAATCTTTTTCTTTTATTACTATGAAAACAGGAAACTAATAATAGCTAGTTTATTAGACTTGGAAAGCTGTGAACACTCTAAATATGGAGAATGGTTTATAAAAATATGAAGGTAATGACATTATCACAGAAACTGGAAGCAACACTAACATTTTTATTTGCTTAAAAAATTTCTAAGGGCCATCAATATTTTATTAAAATTAACTGATAATTGAGAAAAAAACTAGGCTGTGCATTATGGACTTTGGTTCACACATAAGAGCGATGTGTGAAGTTAAAAAGAGGAAGAAACAGTTTCTATTGCTTGCAAGAATTTAACCGTAATGACATTTTTTCTTTTACTGCCAAACTGATTTTGTCAATCTCAATTATTATATAACTGTTTCAAGTAGGTGCTATAATAAAATTGTCTATTTGTATAATATGTATTGACGATTTTGCTTTGTTATCTAATAGTGTATAGGTAACATGCTAGTAAAGCAGATTGTTTTGATAAGTTGCCAACATTTTGCAAACAAAGTAAAATTGGAAATTATAAATATAACAAAACCAAATATCTAAAAAATTATTTATAGATAGTGTTATGCAATATAAAATAAAAGTGCATTCAATTGTCAACAATAATGTACGCACCTCCGTAGAATCATCAGACAGTTTACTTGTATTATAAGAATAAACTGCGATATTAAATAATTGTAAGATATAGAGACTTAATAACAACAAAAATATCTTCCCAGACGTCTGTTCTACCCACCATTTAGAATATAAAGGTAGCAACAAAAATCGTAAACTTGCAAGTCTCGCAACAGTTATAATCCCATGCTTGGGTTTTGCTTTTGTAAATGAGGAACCTTTAAATGCATTCATTTCAGTAAAGTACTATTTAAGCAAGTAAAATGTACCTCGAACCAAATCAATATCAATAAATTCTGTTTTCAAAGATTTCATTTTTAAATCTCCATCGCAATCATCCCTTTCTTTAGCACTCATTGATTTTAAATGGATTGAACTTTTCGGTAACCTGTTATCGGTTAAACCACGGTGTATACGTTGTTCAATTGTTTTCTCCCACAGTTGCCTATCATAAGTTCCTATCTTTTTTTGGTACCTAAAATGATTATGTAGAAGTTTTAAAAGTGAACTGTATATCTACTTACCATCCAATTAATTGGTCTATACCCATTTATAACCTTGTTATAAAAATGAGTAGTTAATACTGGTGGAGATTAATTGCGTTTTATTTAAACTTTTTTAAAACGGGCTTGAAGAAAGGTATCTAGTTAAGAAAAATGTTTTATATTGAACGACAAATAAAGGTGCTATATTTAAAATTCAAACGAAAAATTTGACAAGCGACATTTGTAAATTAAATCAATGTCAAAAAATGTTTACAGTGTTGTCAATGGGGTACATTCAGCAAGTTAGTTTATATACAGCACGTGTTGCAGTGTTAAGCTGGATTTATAGTGTCGGTATCGGTATGCAATAAGAAATAAGAAATAAGCAATAAGCAGTAAGAAATAAAAACGCATTTATAGTTGTTTAACGGTAACAGAGTAGGCATGCGCATTGCGGGTTTAATTTAAATTATTACTGTGTTTATGGTACGATTCTTAGGTTATCTAATGTACGATTGTAAAATTAAAATCAACTTGACATAATATTTTCCCATCGATTCTTGAATAAGAGATATATTTCACTCAAATATTTCTTTAACACCTGATTTATATTGATGTCATCTGTCTTTTCTTAGTTCGTAAGCTCACAGCTGTACACGAATATTCCCGATTCGGTAACGGTAACGGTAAGAAATAAAATTGAACCAATTCCTTATTTCTTATTGCTTATTTCTTATTTCTACTATAAATGATATACAGGTTATCCATAAGTTCATTTCCTTACCGCTTATTTCTTATTTCTTATTGCATACCGATACCGACAGCGACACTATAAATGCAGCTTAACAGTCATTACTTAGGTGTTTTTTTTTTGCACGTTGTGGTCAATGAACTGTATACTATACGTACCTGGAAGGGATGCGTAAATCCATGAAAGTGAGGCAAAATTTGAAGTTAGGCATCCCGCAGTGTGGACGTGAAATTATCTCTTTCTATCTTATTTAAATACATAAGTTGCACCATTGAATAACTTTATTCAATGAGTTGCACTTCAATCAACGGTTGCACTCAATTTCTCACCTTTTTAAAAGAATTATTTTGATGCTATTAAAGAAATTATAGTATAATATAAAATTGGATTTTTATTTTTTAAAGTAAATTGTCCTTCACAAATAGAAGCTAAATAAGGAAAAAATTGTCAACGTAAAATTTTTGTTGAAAGGCAATAATAAATAACCATATCGTCCGTTTTACATAATATAAATTCAACACAAGAAAAATCGCTACCCAATAATTATTTATTAAACTTTATTCAAGCGACGGAGAATTTACCAAACTTATTACAACGAGATTGACAAAGGCAGGTTACCGTCCTCTAAGGCCATCCTTTTTTCGGTTTGCCCCTGACACAAAAACTGATTGTTGAAATACGGCGTGGGTCCATTCCGGTCCATTCCAGGTACGTATAGTATACAGTTCATTGGTTGTGGTACTTGTGGTAGACTTAAGTCAGCTCTGTCAATAACACACCATTCGTTTTATAAAAATAATTTGACTTCGTTCTCAATAACCCTATTCGTTTTAAAAGCTTTATTTAAGTCTATATTAACCTGAGGCAGAAATGTCTACATGACGCAAGGCACTTTAATCACGTGATGATTGTAACTTTACCTACCCCTGTGGCGATGTAAAAAGAAAACACCTATTAGCTTTTTCCGTTTTATACAGCCATAGGCTAGTCAAAGTCAAATTAATCACGTGATTGGAGTGACCTGCGTCAAGCTTGCGTCATAAGACTTTTTTTCCTCAGGTTAATATAAAACGATCGTTCAAGTTGACCTAAATGGAACATGCTCGTCGAGCATGTTCACTCTGAGGCAGCCCTGAGGCTGACATAAAGGTTTTATAACAAATAGGGTTATTGGGAACTGGGTAAAGTTTTTGATAAAACGAATGGTGTGTTATTGACAGGAGTGACTTAAGTGAACCCACAAACCAAGTGAACCACAAACTCTAAAACGAAAAGAGCTATTAGCTTTATTCGTTTTATAGTTTGTGGTTGACTTAAGTCACTTCTGTCAACTACACACTATTCGTTTTATAAATAAACTTTGACTGTACTGTTCTTACCCCCAGGTCCTACGGCTACGCTAACTTCACATTACACTACAAAACTCAAACCCAAAAGGGAATATTTTAAAAACAAATATACATACCTCAAATTTAAATAAAAGTGGTATACTTAAGTTACCTACCCGGCAAATCCCACTCATACCTGGCACGTGAGCCCAATCGTCTAGTAGGTTCCCCTATCGTGTAAGCAACAAGAATACACTGGCAGTGAACTATAATCGGGAGGAAGTTCAAAACACACAGTAAACATCAAAAAGGTATTTATTTAACTTTCTTAAAATTTAGTTGTTTCATAAAACAAAGCCGAAAATGAGAATGCACAGTTCAACCGACGATAAGGAGGAGAAAGAACTGTGTAAGAAAACTCCTCGTTTACAAAATTAATTACATAAATATTAATTAAAGGCATAACATGAACATTTAAATTGTTGAAGGCCTTCAATCAATATTAATACCAAATGTTGCAATTTATAAAATACACATTACATGTATCAAATCAACAGCGACAATTTATATCCAACACATTTACATACAAAAATGACGTAAATACAATGAAAACAAGTTTTATGGTTTTAAGTTTAAGACAAGAAAATACAACAAAAGATACAAGTGGCAGTCACGGGTATCTGCATAAACAAAAGTACAAGGTGTTGGTGCTCAGGAGTGATAAATACAAGATGTCGCTCTTTTATGATGCAAGTGATTCCAATCACGTGATTAATATGACTTTGACTAACTTCTAAGAAGAATAAAGCTAATGTGTAGTGCAGGTATTCTTTTGAGTTTTGAGATGTGTCATCTTAGGTTAGTGTCATGTCATGTGTCAGATGATAGATTACTTTACGTCACAGACCTTAAGTTCTATTCTATTCGCGAAAATCTGTAAGAAATCTGGTAACACTTGTATTTAAAATCAACTTTATTTCTTAACGTACTGTACATAAAGATAAATAAAAGGCATCCACAAAATACATAAACCTAACTTAACATTTTGCTACCTCGTGCTCGACTGCCCAGAATCCAATCTCCTTCTCCCAAATTCACCAACTCGTACCAACCAATTCCGCCTCACCCCAACTTCCTGGCGGTAATTCAAACTATAGAACTAAATGACCACATACGTTTCCTTTATTTTTTGAAACCTATCGAGTCATGATATGTTAACATCACCCTCACCCCCCGAGGGGTGGAGCTTAAATGGGAACACCTATTTTTTATTACACTTTTGGATTCTCCATAAAAAACGATCCTCAAATTGCAAATTTCACCCCCAACGGCAACCCCTTTTTTGGGGGTGGAAAGGGGGAAAGGGGTCCGCAGAAAAACGATCTTTTTTTACTTTTTTCCTCTAACATCTTTTCGTGATTTATAAATTGTCCGTCACCCTCTCCGCTCCCATCTTCCTTAAGGGTGGAAAGAAAAACAATGACTCATTTGTGCAGAATCCGGGGTGTTTGTGTCTGAGGTGGGGGGGGGGGGGGGGGGTTAGTTATATGCATATGTAAATATATGCCATAATTAGTTACAGATTTGAAGTTGGTTAAAATTAGAATTCTATAAGAATTTGCGCCTTTTGATACTTGTTTTATGTGAATTTCTTGATAAGTTTCAAAAAATGGTTTTAATATTCAACGACCGTAGGCGCCTTTAAGGCTTTGGCGCTGTCGTGCGTCGCACAATCTTCCCCATATGGACGGCGCGTCCCTGTTTATTCATTCTTGAAGCTACTTGAATTTAACAATATTGTAAAACAAATTCTATTACTAGAGAATAACGTCATATGCGTACCTGTTGCTTTGCAGCTCGAGGCAAATGCTTGCAGACCATTTGAAAGACTTCGAAACGCAAGATTGAAGTCGGATGTCTAAAGCTATTTAATTTTCAACCTGTAAATTAATTTCCCTTACTTAATTCAGGAGAAAATAAGAAGAATAGTTAGTAACAATTTAGTAACAAATAAATATAGGTAAATAAAAGGTATAAAAGCGGGTAGGTATGCACATTATTTATTGTTGTAAGAAAAATCACACATTAATATAAAAATGTAGGTATGTGAAACGTGTATCCAGTATCTGTGCAAGAAAACATTGTAACAATATCATGAAAGATTTGCAGAAATAAGTTACAGTAATTATAAAATAAGTATACCTAACTTATATAAAATAAAACTAACTTATTAAAATATGAAGTGCGCCAATCTTTTAATTACCTGGGGATATTAGTTAGCATTAAACATTCAATATTATACACTGAACATACAAATTAAATAAAGTATAACAAAAAATTAACAATCAATTTAATCAAGAACATTTTTTGAAACATTTACAAGTGCAAATAAAATATAATTTGAAAATGAAAAACAAGTATTACATGTATTTGTATTGTATTGACCACAAAAAAGTATACAGCATATTTTTTTATTAGTTATTTATTTATGTATGATTATTATTATTATATAGATATTTTATTACTTACTTAACTTTAACATTTTGATTTTAGAATTACATATACATATGTATGGCTAAAAAGAAAAAAAGATTGGTATCATGCCTGATCGTCATATAACGTTTAGAAATTGAAAAATTGAAACGGAAAAATTTGTTTTTTTCGCACTTTTATCTTATTCAAGTGACCAGCCGTTGCCATGTCATTATTCGTATACCAAACCAACCCAATTATAATTTACTACGCCACTTTAATAAAATTTGCATTAAAGCCAAAATGTCATCATAAGTACGAAATCGTGTAGGGTTAGCAACCATATTTTATCCTTGTCGCATACTTTACTCATAAAATATATCTCGATGTTGCACGTCAAATTTGGTTTACTTTTTTAAATTCATCGATACGCACTTAACCTTTCTTTTTTTTAAATTGCCTTTCTAAAACAGTACTTTACAGTAATTACTCTTATTTCGTTTATGTCTACATTATAATAGTTGATGTATTCTATTATTACACAGGTGTACAGTATCTATTTGTTCCTAACCTAAAAATAAGTATAAGCAATCAGTCTGACAACTTGTACACTTGACAACGCTGATTACCACGTCATTGATTTAGTAAGTTTTAAGCTATGACGTGCAACGGCTGGTGACTAGAATAGAGTACCAAATTGCTTCTTAAAAGAAGATAGTAGCTTTGACAGTTGTCGAACATTATCTGATCTTATCCATGTATGTCTTTTGGTACTTAGGTACTGGGTGTAGAATTAGCCGATGCACCATAGGGATTTCAATGTAAAAAATCTTAATATTCGATTACTTGCTTCCCTAATTATTTTTTAACTTTTTTTTAGATTAAAAAATCTACATCCGTACATGTTGTTTGTTTTTATTTTACTGTACCGTTGGTATACCAATAAACTGCACCTGGCGGTCTCAGGTTCGAATCCCGATCGGTTGGTGATAAAAATACCTCCGGGCATGGGTTTGTAAGCGTATTATAGGGCTAATGACCACAGCTGTTGATGCCCTTCGAGGAGCGGAAAATTAAAAAAAAATTTCAAGGCAGCACCGATTTTCTCTACCAACAATAAACAGATTTGTTGTCTAAAACAATTAGGGAAAGTAAGTACAAGTAATCAAATAGTAAGATTTTTACATCGAAATCCCTATGGTGCATCGGCCAATTCTACACCCTGTATATACTGCAATCCTAAAATCATTTTTTCCCCAAATAATATAAGACATTTTCATATTGTGCAGAATTTTCCGCAGCGACCGCAGCCACTGTGAGACCAAACAGAATTTTATGAACTGTGTACCTATCTGAATACTTAATGTCATTTACTTTACTCTAGATACTAGATTTCTTAACACTTACTATAGTCGGGTTCAGTCGGAAATAAAGGCTTTGTCTAAGATATAACTCCATCGTAATTAATATGAATAATTAAAACAAATTAAAAAACTAAAAAAATATGAATAATTTAATTAATATCTATCAATTAAATTACGCTAGGTGTACCTATTTGCTTTACTGAGCCATATTTACAATTGATACGCTGTTGTATCGAATAAATGAAAAACTCAACCTCAACCTGAATTTGTAAAAATTTTTCGATCATATGTTTAATCGAAGTAATCATTTGCCCTTCCGGCACTAAACTTTGCTAATTATGTTGTTAGTGTAGTGATCATCATTATGTATAGTTTTTTACATCTCATCATAAGTTTATAATTTTTCCCCTCAGTCAACATTACATGTAATCGTATCCAATCTACAGTAAGTTTGGAAACATGTCGCCATTTCTATCAATGTCCCATTTAATATAAATATAAAATTGTCCACCTGCGTTACAAAGTTTGTCAACGAGGATTGGTACAATTTCAACTTGTCAAAATGTTTTTACCTGCTATTTGTATCGTAGCAGCATAGAGAATGTATCTCTATGGTAGCAGTTTTACTTACTTAAAAAACATAACCGTCGTTCCATCATTCATTCATTAAAATGCTAAGGGGAGGTGGAACCACACTATCTACCGTTGATAGAATGATCTGCAAATGTGAAGCAACTGGAACTGTCAATAATAAGTGCAAATGTAATGAAAACCCCCTACAGAAGGTAAGACATCAAGAAAATGTAAACGCTGTCGACGTATTACTTTCAGCAACTAATGCAAGTGTACGCGAAATATCAAAACATATTGGGATACGCTACACTACAGTACAAAAATTTTTGAAAAGCGCCATCCCTACAAATTCCTATTAATATCATCAAGAATTGCTTCCAGTTGATCCGGAGAGAAGGGCCAAGTTTAGTTACACCATGATGGAAAAAGTAAACGCGAACAGAAATTTTTTAATAAGGAATGTATGTTTACAGAGGAGTGCACGTTTACGCTTAACATTGAGCCAAACGCACAAAACTGCAGGATTTGGGCTACACAAAATCCTCATAATTATCTAAAAGCAAGAACTCAATATCCTTAAAAATTAAATGTTTGGGCTGGTATCTTCAGCCATCATATTATTGGACCGTTTTTTCTTGACCGAAATTTAACATCTGATCGTTTCTTACAAATACTGTCTGAAGAAATAACGCCGGCCATAAATGAGGTTGCACCGGAAAATGAAGAAGTTTGGTATCAAATGGATGGATATCCTGCACATAACAGTCGTGCCGTCCGCGAAGATTTACATCAAAGCTTTAATGGCAAAGTCACTGGTACAGGATATGAAATTTGTTGGCCTGCTCGAAGTCCTGACCTTTCTCCTAATGACTTCTTCCTATGAGGATATTTAAAATCAAAGATTTATAGTACTAACCGTTTCGAAGATTTGGAACAATTAAAAACTAGTATTCAATATCATTGTGCAAGAATTTCACCTCATGAGTTAGCAAAAATATCAGACGAGAATTTTCTGATAGGCTGGGTTACTGTTGATGGGGGCCTATTTGAACATTTAGTATAATAATTTCTTTTTTTGTGTCAATTCGTTCAATAAAATTTGCTTTTTGTTCTACTCCAGATTATTATTCATGCTGATTATGTGTTTGATTATGATTACCTACAGTTTTCAGAAAGTTTTAATTAAGGCTTTAGAAAACAGGAACTTTGTTGTTTCACAGCTAAAGTGAATTAATAGTACCCCAGCTTAGCAAATGCAACACATTGTTATCCAAAATTACAAAAAATAGGCCAACCAAATTGATCTACGTAGTGAAAAAAGAAGTGAACTTGCAAAAATGTATAGTTCAACAAAAAAATTTTGAATGGCATCAAAAGAATGGAGATCTTTTCATAGAAGTTGTTAGGCTACATAT
Source organism: Pyrocoelia pectoralis (assembly GCA_036250285.1). Lineage (NCBI taxonomy): Eukaryota > Metazoa > Arthropoda > Insecta > Coleoptera > Lampyridae > Pyrocoelia > Pyrocoelia pectoralis. Next base: position 47,572,262 of record CM070074.1, read on the forward strand.
AGGTGAATGGTTTAATACGCAATAAAAACTGATTACGACAAATAATATAAAATTATAGCCTACCTCTTAGACAAACTGCTATAAATGTCCACAACTGCATCCGTCTATAATAAGATTTGTTTGTTTGTACGACAATGTAGTAGGTAATGAAACGGTATTGTAAGTAATTAGATTAAAATACGATTTATTTATTGGCGATAGATTATTCTGTAATTAATTTATTCGCGCTATTATACATCTGATAACTCATTATTGTTTGTTAGATTTTATATTATTTTTGTACCTAATTGAATTTTTGATGAAATTAAACGTGGAGTCGTATACAACAAAAGAGTTTGTTGAAGTTGTTGAAACTTATTATGAAGATGGTACTGAAAAAAGTGTACAACCACTAGCACTAGCAAGTCGACTAGAACGTATTTTGCGCATATAATTCATTGATTTACACGATAACGAACCAAAAAGTTGACTTCCTAATGAAAAAATCATTTTGGTAGGTAGGTCAAAGTGTAAACATCATCAATTTCACATTGTTCATAAGAATTGGATTTGGGTTCCTTCACTGTATAGCGCATACACAAATATTTGAATGTTCATAAGCAACGCAACATCGTCCATTTGATCATGGGGAAAACATTACGAAAATTTTGATTTATTAACGCAAAATTTGGTTCTGTGGCGCACGGGTTCCATTTTGAATAAAGATATTAATATTTGTAACGGTCATATTGAGAACCCAAGAATAATAGACGAAAAGAGTTCATCCACATCGCTTGTTGTACCTACATTTCGCAGTAGGAGTAGAAAAGAACTATCAGTTGTGAGCAATAATCAATTATAATTACTCGTGCAGTTAAGTGGTCATTACACCATTGAATAAAGAACTTTCACTCAACGGTTACACACAAAGTTCAATAGCGGTCCAATTGATGAAAATACGATCATGTGGAAATTATAATGGAGACTTGGAGGGTTCTTTTTAATTAACTTCATACATTTGTGTTTAAACAACCCTTTTTAGTCACATGATCTCAGGTGCGCCTAAATTTATTTCTAAAGCATGCTTTTATGTTGGGGAAATAAAATATTATCAGTTCTAGTAAAAATACACAGCAAGAAAGACCCCAACCACAGCAAGCTAGTAGGAAAATTCCCTTTGAACCATATATCGTATCATGTTTTGGAACTTCCTTATCATAACGGGTTTTATATCCACTCGTTAACAGCTTTTCGTTAAATCCACTCTCTAGGATTCTCCTGGCGATTTTATTAAACGCCTCCATAAAATAATGACCCTTTCGCATAGCTATCACCGATTCTGATTCCAACAACTGGACGTGGTTTTGTATTAAGTCTAACATAGTTTTCTCTTTTGGAAACATTTTGTTTAAAATACGTTTAGGAACGTGCGTAACAAATTTGTTGAAATATGCAGCTTGAATTATATTATCGCTCGTATTATACAACTTTGATACAAAGAACCTGGCTCGAATCTTTCTAAAAACCTCATTTCTTTGGTCTAATAACATTGTTTTATTTACCATGGGGTGTACAATAATTACTCTATCATCTAATGCCAGTTTTTCTAATGAGTCAATAGGTGGTTCATTTGGAGGATCATTTAACATGCTAATTAGTTTAGCTTGCAGTATGTTGGAAACTTGAAAACAATAAAATAGATAGAAAATCATTAAAACTCGCAAGGAATTACTTCTTGGAATTAGATGAAATGGACCTCCGAACGAAGAAGAACAAATGGACAGTAAACATCTAGAAAATATTTTAACACTCATCTTCTCATAAACACATTTTGCAATTAGCCACCAAACTGATGCAGTTATTAATGGTATCATAATAACTACTATCCAAGTGGTCCACAGGAACACCGAAGAAATGATTTTTAACCCTGAAATTTTAGGAGACTTCGGAATGACCCATATAACCTCGTCTCTGTACAATAAAATATCATATTTGTCATAAAATTCTAAAGCTCTAACGGGAAGGGGAAACATGACTATGTCGGAATTGGGATTATTCACTATTTCCGCGTCTTTAATTTCGCCTTCTGTTAGCGGGAATGTTACATTAATGCGTAAAACTTCAGACATTAATTCAAGAATATTTTTGGTAACGGCATTCGTTACGGACAAGCTCAACATTTGCGACGCTGGTAAATCTACAGCAGTAAACATTTTAATGTCACATGTTTTAATCAGTTTGTTTGCAAGAGGAAAGTTAACTTCAGTTTCCTTAATGCACCGCGTTTTCTCGAAGTGGACTATTTTTTTACATTGGGCTTTTTCACTAAATGGATCTGAAATGTACAAGATGGGAATTTCCAGTTCGTTAACAATCGTTATAACGTTAACAATATCAAAGTTCCACAAAGTGTGAAAAACAACTTCTATATTGGTATCATTAGGTAAAGTTACTAAAAATCGGCCACGGGGACTACGACTTGGATTCCAAATTGAACTTTTGGTCAAATTGCTTAAAGTATGATTTAAGTTATGTACATCTTCTATAAATAATACGTAATTGTTGTAGAACTGAAAGTGATGTACGATGTAGTAATCTAACGCTATATTTATTGTTGGATTGCGGATGGGGAGCGACCAAGTATTTTCTTTCTTCTGAAACACAAAAAGAAGGGTCTCGTTGTCAGGAAATAATTTTTCAAGGCATAGAGTAATGCAGTTAAGTAATTTGTCCTCGTTCGTAGGTGCAATTAATTGTGATGAGCACAAATTGTCGAATATGGCCAGAAAAGTGAACAAGACAGCTTGTTTACTTACGTGCCTTTTATAATCCTATAATAAATGCACTATATGAGGTTAACTAATCTCACTTCACTCATTCTTACCATTTGCAATATTGTAAGTGACTGCATAAGTGCAGAACAAGGGAGCTACTGATAGTACATACATCGAAATAAATTTAGAGGTGTAGAGGTACAAATACCTACCATACAATTTTGAAACAGTAAAGGAGTGATTAATGCAGAGAGCGTTTAATTATTTATTAGTGAATAAATTATACAGTTTACTTAAACGACCCTCCCCTTCTAATATAGAAGATGAATAAATAATGAAATCGACTAACACTTATGTGCTGGGAAATGCGACAATGTAATACTAAAGTAACCGCCAATAACGTGATGTGGACTGTAGAATGTAGATACTTAATATAAAATTTATATCGTTAAACAGTAGGTATGTAATTATGTATAGTTTAAATGAGTGTAAGACAAATGGATAATCATTTTCTGAAATGTTTGTTTCAACGTATGTGGTAATTTCCTGTTGTAAACATGTATTATATATACAGGGTGTCCCATTTTAATCTTACCAGCGGAATTTCTCGAAATGAGGACCCCTGACAAAAAAAGTTGCTAAATAAAAGTTTGATGGTTTGGAGGGGGACGTCCGATTCTGTAATAAATTTCACCCCCCCCCCCCCCCGACACTCACGGGGATGGGAAACGGGGGTGACTTTAGAATGTTAAATGGAAACCCCTATTTTTTATTGCAGATTCAGAAAGAGCATAAAAAAATATGAAGATTTTATTTGAGAACTTTTTATTTATTTGCAACAGGTGGCGCTGCAAACGGGGTGTCCATGTGTCCCATTTTAACCTTACCAGGGGAATTTCTCGAAATGAGAACCCCTGACAAAAAAAGTTGCTAAATAAAAGTTCGATGGTTTGGAGGGGGACGTCCGATTCTGTAACAAATTTCACCCCCCGACACTCAGGGGTGGATAGGGGGGGGGGGGGTGATTTACATGGAAACCCCTATTTTTATTGCATATTCAGAAAGCTCATACAAACCTCTGACGATTTTATTTGGAAACTTTTTTTGTCAGATGTACTCATTTCGAGAAATTCCCCTGGTAAGATTAAAATGGGACACCTGGACACCCCGTTTGCAGCGCCACCTGTTGCAAATAAATAAAAAGTTCTCAAATAAAATCTTCATATTTTTTATGCTCTTTCTGAATCTGCAATAAAAAATAGGGGTTTCCATTTAAGATTCTAAAGTCACCCCCGTTTCCCACCCCCGTGAGTGTCGGGGGGGTGAAGTTTGTTACAGAATCGGACGTCCCTCTCCAAACCATCAAACTTTTATTTGGCAACTTTTTCTGTCAGGGGTCCTCATTTCGAGAAATTCCGCTGGTAAGATTAAAATGGGACACCCAGTATATATATAAGGTGAACATGCATCGCTGATATTATGTGACCTCTCCAAAGCATTCGACTGTATATCTCATAATTTTCTTCGGAATAAATTAGATCGCTACGGAATTAGGGGTCTAGCCCAAACCTTCTTCACTTCATATCTAGACAATAGAAAGCAATGTGTCATGGCCAATAACTCCCACTCAAATTTATTAAACACACTATATGGTGTGCCCCAGGGGTCGATTTTAGGGCCCTTATTTTTTATCATATAAGTATATCAATGACTTTTTCCAATACATTCGGCCAAACCATTGCGTGGCATACGCCGACGATACATCGGTTATCGTCACCGACAAAGACCATAACATTCTAAATACCATAAGTCACAACGCGTTACAACTTGCTCACAATTAGTTTGCTTGCAATAACTTACAACTAAATAGAAATAAAACACAACTAATTACTTTTTCTTCTAACCCTAAGATCACTTCAGGCAAGAGTGCTAAGGTCCTCGGTATTTTTGTAGACGACAGACTTAACTGGCACAATCATGTGGACTACCTCATTAACAAATTATCAAAAGCCACGTTTGTTCTTAGAAACCTAAAAACTTGTATCAACCCAACCACTCTCAAATCATGTTATTTTGCTTTATTTCATTCACACCTAATGTATGGTGTTAACTTATGGGGTAACTCTTCTAAATCCAAAAAAATTTTTTCGCTGCAAAAAAAGTGGTCAAGTTTTTGGCCAACGCTCACTTCAGAGACCCGGGTCAAGTAATATTTCAAAATCTCCAAATCATGCCTCTTCCTTCCATATTCATCTACTGTAATCTTTTGGAAATCTGTAAAAACTTAGCGTCTTTCATAACAAATGGTAGTATCCACAACTATAACACTAGACGTGCGAAGGACCTGAGAACCCCACAGTACAGATTATCAAAGTCGAAAAATAACGTTATTGCAATCAAACTGTATAACATACTTCCCTCTCAGGTCAGGGAATCGCCGCGGCGTTTATATAAAAACCTTGTAAAAAAACATTTGTTAAGACATTGCTTTTATTCAATAGAGTCAATAGACGATTATTTAAATACTCCTTTTTTACTCTAGTCTGGTCATTCAGGCACTATATCAGAACAAACCATAATCTTATTGTTATCTTATTATCTGTTTAAAATGTTTCAATGTTTAAAATGTAGGTCTTATGTTTATATATACAGTGCGGTCCAAAGGTATGGAATAAATTCATTTTTAGCGTTATTATGTAATTTTGGGAAAAAACCTGAAACACGTCGATTTCTATTTATAATTTACCATTTTCTCGTATGAAAGTCTTACCACCCTCTTGCACCCCCTCGGAGGTATGAGCAACCCTTAAAAAAATTTAAATACGAACGGGTGGCTTGTGGCACCTTGTTTGAAAGGGATTTTAACTCTCTATTCAGAAATATAAAAATTTTTAAATTTGGAGTAGGTATAGGGTGACTTGAGACAGACAGACACGCCCCCAGGCCCCTCCCCCTTTGCGTCTATTGGTCTTCCATGCCCCTCCCCTTTGCGTCTATTGGTCTTCCACGCCCCTCCCCTTTGAGTCTATTGGTCTTCCACGCCCCTTTGCATCTATTGGTCTGATATCCACGCCCCTTTGTGTATAGTGGGTATGATATCCACGCCCCCTTTGTGTCTATTGGTCCCTATGACACTCCTCCCACCCTAGTCTCCCTATTGGACGCCTTCTATTGGTACGCCTCCCACCACTCTCTTCCTATTGGCTCCCTGTTGGATGGCACGCCTCTGTTGCTATTGGCTATTACCCTATTGGCTCCCCCACCACTATTGGCTGTCTCCATTGTCTCTCACTTTGTTGGATCCTTTGTCTATAGGGCTGCCCCTTTGTGTCTATTGGGTCTGCCCCTTTGCGTCTATTGGATATCCCCCCCTTTGTGTCTATTGGTAGCTATGACACTCCTCCCACTCTAGTCTCCCTATTGGACGCCTTCTATTGGTACGCCTCCCACCACTCTCTTCCTATTGGCTCCTCCCTGTTGGATGGCACGCCTCTGTTGCTATTGGCTATTACCCTATTGGCTCCCCCACCACTATTGGCTGTCTCCATTGTCTCTCACTTTGTTGGATCCTTTGTCTATTGGGCTGCCCCTTTGTGTCTATTGGGTCTGTCACCCCCCTTCTATTGGGTCTGCCACCCCCTTTGCGTCTATTAGTCTGACATCCACGGCCCTTTGCGTCTATTGGTATGATATCCACGCCCCTTTGTGCCTATTGGGGCTGATATCCATGACCCTTTGTGCCTATTGGGTCTAACATCCACGACCCTTTGCGTCTATTGGTCTGATATCCCTCCCCCCTTTGTGTCTATTGGTTGTGGTAACATTCCTATGACACTCCTCCCACCCTCTGTAGTCATCTCTCCCTATTGGACGACCCCACCTTCTATTGGTATGCCTCTACTCAGTTTGACCTTGATATATGTATGAAGCATTCCTGAACATGAACAGGTTCTGAACTTGGTAACATAGAGTTCCTCGAAACCTCTCAAGGTTATTGTATTCAATAACTCCAAGGTGAAATCGGTGTAGATTCAAGGACATGCATTGAAAGCACTAAAATTAATTGAGTGGTAAATTTCTTAGAAAAGCGAAAAATATGTTTAGTCGTAAATAATTGAAACGTAAAAGAAAACTGCATCACATATTCTTTGTGTGTTAAAATGTTGATAATGTCGACAATTTTAGCGTGCAGATAACGCGTTACAGACACTACTCCATATTCTTTGTGTTGATAAAAAGTTGCTGACTCATGAACACCTGCATTTCTAGGAAAGAGATGCAGAAATAACACCTGCAATATACTCGAACTGCATAACAATAAAGTATTCTTTGTGTTCAAATGTTGATAATATAGACAATTTTAGCGTGCAGATAACGCGTTACAGACACCTGCAATACTCCATATTCTTTGTTGTCAAGGACATAGAAGTGGGAGAAAAATATAAAGTAATTGGTATCAATACGATTAATACGAAATATGGGGAGCGGATAGTGTTGGAGACTGAAAATTTTAAATGTGTACTGCCATTGCGCTTCTACGAATATTTCAACGAAGATGGTAGACTTCAAATTTTCAACCACTCTTTGATGCATAAAGACGTATTCATCACAAGTACTGGGACGGAGGGAAAAACGACTAATTTAACATTTATTTAAATAGACGATATGAAGTTGTAAACAATGTTGCCCAAATAAAGATATAATAAGTTTTCCTCTCTCAGTTCATTATAAGTGATAGCTCAATCATTTTCAAATAAATCAGTGTTGTATACTAATCATCACCGTTGATGCTGTTGTCATGAACATATTTAGAAACCTCTGCATGGATACTGAAAAGAGTTGTAATAATAATAATTTTAAATGTACGTACTGTTACTGTAATGATGACGAAGGAGATGGTTCCACAACTGTATGAGCTCCCCCATCCGAACAATAAACATTTAATCGATTGTACCGCTTATGATCTATGTGAGAATTACCCAAATACATTGGCCATGGCCTTGCATCAGTTCTACGAATTGTATGTGGCAGTACAATAGTGATGGAGAGAGAAGATTGGGAGACGCTACTCAAATGACAAACATACCTAGAAATTGTTCCGATCACAAGTGATGTAACGTAGGATTGACTGGACAGTGATGTCAACGAAGAGAAAGATATCGAATGCTCCCAGACTACTGAATCACTTAGTAGCAAATTTATAATCTACTATAAATGGAAATCTTTTGAAGGGGAAGAGAAAATGTTAAAAAGTGTAACAATGCAAAGATCACGTGACATCCTTTCTTGTATGATGAATAACAATGAGATTGAAGAATTGTTTAATCTAAAAGATATAATTAATTATCGATTGGAATTACTGTAATCGTATAATCTCTCCAGTTTCTATCGGAACCTCATCGAAAAGATAACTAACTACCGATGCTTTCGCAAGATACACTGTGATGATGACGACAACGAGGACAGCTATCATGACATTGAAAATTGGTTAAATTACAAATATGATGAAATTCTCACAATATATGATGAAACTGTTGTATTATCGACCTGGCTATGGTATAATGTATCACATCTATCAAGCATAAACAATAACAACAAATTGTTGTGTTTTCTTTCCCCCACCTAAAACCCATAATATCGATTCTGAATTCAGTTAGTATTGCAATCTATAATAGTTGTATCACCCTGGTATATGTAGAAATTGCATAGCAAGGACAGTTCAATTGTGAAGATGGTATAAAAAATGAATTTTCAAAGTCTGAACAATTAATAAGATGTAAAAACTGTTCTATTTTTAATGTTGGTACTGCGACACTGCACATAGGTCTAGGAAATGTATCGCAAGGACAGTTCAATCGTGAAGGTCATAAAAAAATGGAATTTTCAAGGTCTGGGCAATGAATAAGATGTTTTCATTAAAAAGCTCAAGTGTTAAAAGAACGTAAAAAAATATTTGCAATTGTTGTATCAGCCCGTATATAATGCAATTATACAGCAAGGAATAATGCATCTAGTTCAATATTGTGAAGGTTATAAAAATTGCAATTACTAAGAACCGCGTTAAAACTATATACGTTCTAAGGACAGTAGTTACGTATGAATACATAAAGTGGAGTAATCTCCAAATGAAGTGAAAATAAGTAGTTGCTGTTAATCGCTAGACAATCAGATCCTGTATCGAAATTGATAATCTATTAATCTAACAAAGTGCTCTCTTTCATAGATCAAATGTCATCATTGGCAATTGTTGAAAATTGCATAATTAGCACTTGGGGCGTTTGATCGCTACAAAAAAGTATCCTAATGCAAAGTAAAATGGTTTTTACTGCAGCTGTATTAGATGATATCACTCATACCCTGTACTAGGAAACGTATCTAGAAGTGGGCAACGATTCCCAGCAAATTCAAAATAATTGCCGTAAAGTTTTAAGAATAGTTAAATCACCCCTGTGTATATGTAGAAATGGTATTGCAAGGACGTTCAATTGCGAAGGCCATATAAAAAATTGCATTGTCAAGGTATGCGCATGGGTAATTGTGTCTTCAGACAAAACTAGATGGAAAGTTAAAAATTGAAGAGAGTGAAATGCAAAAACTTTGGTAACCTTATCCCCCCACTACACCTCTGAGAAAAAGGATAACCGTGTCTTCTTCTACTAGACTACTACTACTTCAAATGTACGTTAATATTCTTTTCCTCTCTTAAATATAGACACAACTGTTATACCATTTCTTGCACAGGTTGTCCTCTAACCCTAATCAAGGTTACAATAATTTAGATTTTCAGCACTATATGTATGAAAATTTCGATGCGCTGTGTATTTTTCGAGATATTAGCAAAATCAGGTTTCTCGCGATTATATCACGAATCGAAAAAAGTTTTCAGATAAAACTTGCATATTTTTGTGTGAGCAATCCGAATCTACAATGTTTAAGTTAATTTTCATCAATTATAGAGTATCATCTCATCATTTATATAGTAAGTGATTGTTTGTTGGTTGAATTTGATCGAATCGATTTTATAGGATTATCGTCTTAACGAATTACCATGTTTAATTTTGTATAGTTCGAACGAAATTTCAAATACATACCTACATCCTTAATGATGCAAAGGTAAAAAAAAAAATAATTACGTAGTGAATACAAATTGATACGATTATCATTTTCATTAACATTTTAATAAGACGTTTAGTTTCTTTTAAGAACCTTATCAATTCGTGTACTGAGGAGGGAACGTTGACATTTGCAGGTGTTTAGCGATTCCTGGAAATCGCATACGTTATATGTATATGTACGTAGTTAGTTTCAAATATCGTGAACAGTATGATATTTGTGACATCAAAATAAGGATTATCTAATAAATTTGAGGATTAAAAGGGGATAGAAAAAGTACGTCAGTTAAACAGATATTTACATATATGTTGATTACTTTTTATGACCAACAATAACATCAACGAATGACTTCGTTACAAGATGATGAATTCGAATTTGTGATAAAATGGATATATGGTAAATATTTTATGTTCTTCATTTTATGTTTTAGAGATTTACGTTTCGTTGAGGTATCGTACGTTTGGAGGCGCTAACGATATCAAAGATTTAATTAGTAGTAAATATATTTTAGATCAAATTAATGTAATGTAACTTTAACAAATTTGAAGATGAAAATTCAAAAAAAAAAGTACGTTAGGTAAATAAATATGTACAATCTTTGATACAAGTAATGTAAGTTGGTAAATAAAGAAAACATGTTTTTATTACTCACAAAAAGAAAAACAAACATCAAATTTTGTAATCGCACCTATGTTAATGTTTGTTTCTAGTGGAATGTAATGAAGTTTATATATTAATCTGAAAATCACCTCCTGGTTAATAAAGTAAATTAATCATTTTGAAATTCTCATACATGTTACGATTAAATCGATGAGAATTCAACATTAACTAATTCCATTCGATCGATCATTTTTACATACAATTTTGTTTGTATGTTGATTATGAAAAACTATTCTAACATTTGAGTGATTAACAAGGAAATTGTCTTACGTTTGTAAATTTTATTAAAGTCCTCATTTTGATGCAATCATTGACCGATTAGAACCAACATGTTTGAATTGTCATATACAAACAAACTATCGATAGCTTATATTCTTGCAAGGAGGATAGGTTGATTCAATAAAATAAATTAGATCAGTTCAACAATGTTAAATGTTTAATTAGGATTAAAATGTTGCCAACTTAACATACATTCATCCTCTTCTAATATGATGTACAGTAACTCAATTTCTGATAGTAAAAGGAGGATATTTTACATTTATGACATTGTTTCTCTTAGTAGAAAACGAAGAATAGACAAACAAATAATCCACTCTAAAGCTGTGGTTCCTACAGAATCAGGAGGTAAAGCCTTTTATAAACTTTTGACAAGGTGTAATTTTAGGGCTTATATAGGAAGTATCGATCATTTGCACAGGTTAAAGACACTTCTGTGTGTTGTTAAATGAGTCACTGTCAAGTACTATATCCTAAAATATGAATTCGAGTGATTAACCTGAGAGTGTTAATTTTGGTAAATTAATCGAATTGACCAATTAATTCAAGAAACTAACGTTCAGTTATTCATAACAAATCAACGTCTTAAATCTAATTTTTAATGTTCTAAAGTACGCTTCATCTGTTTAGAACACTTGACCCAGACGATAGGTATGAGAACGATACAGGTACAGGGATCAGTCCAGTTTGACCTTGATGTACCTATCTATGCCGATACGAGAAACCAGTTTATCAGCTTCTCCTCGTCAGAACAGTATGGATCTGTTCATCGATTCATCTGTTTCCCACAGATATGTTTATCAGATTATCGGATCTGATGTGATCATTTGATTATCTGTTTAGCTGATGAATCGATGAACAGATCCATACTGTTCTGACGAGGAGAAGCTGATAAACTGGTTTCTCGTATCGGCATAGATAGGTACATCAAGGTCAAACTGGACTGATCCCTGTACCTGTATCGTTCTCATACCTATCGTCTGGGTCAAGTGTTCTAAACAGATGAAGCGTACTTTAGAACATTAAAAATTAGATTTAAGACGTTGATTTGTTATGAATAACTGAACGTTAGTTTCTTGAATTAATTGGTCAATTCGATTAATTTACCAAAATTAACACTCTCAGGTTAATCACTCGAATTCATATTTTAGGATATAGTACTTGACAGTGACTCATTTAACAACACACAGAAGTGTCTTTAACCTGTGCAAATGATCGATACTTCCTATATAAGCCCTAAAATTACACCTTGTCAAAAGTTTATAAAAGGCTTTACCTCCTGATTCTGTAGGAACCACAGCTTTAGAGTGGATTATTTGTTTGTCTATTCTTCGTTTTCTACTAAGAGAAACAATGTCATAAATGTAAAATATCCTCCTTTTACTATCAGAAATTGAGTTACTGTACATCATATTAGAAGAGGATGAATGTATGTTAAGTTGGCAACATTTTAATCCTAATTAAACATTTAACATTGTTGAACTGATCTAATTTATTTTATTGAATCAACCTATCCTCCTTGCAAGAATATAAGCTATCGATAGTTTGTTGTATATGACAATTCAAACATGTTGGTTCTAATCGGTCAATGATTGCATCAAAATGAGGACTTTAATAAAATTTACAAACGTAAGACAATTTCCTTGTTAATCACTCAAATGTTAGAATAGTTTTTCATAATCAACATACAAACAAAATTGTATGTAAAAATGATCGATCGAATGGAATTAGTTAATGTTGAATTCTCATCGATTTAATCGTAACATGTATGAGAATTTCAAAATGATTAATTTACTTTATTAACCAGGAGGTGATTTTCAGATTAATATATAAACTTCATTACATTCCACTAGAAACAAACATTAACATAGGTGCGATTACAAAATTTGATGTTTGTTTTTCTTTTTGTGAGTAATAAAAACATGTTTTCTTTATTTACCAACTTACATTACTTGTATCAAAGATTGTACATATTTATTTACCTAACGTACTTTTTTTTTTGAATTTTCATCTTCAAATTTGTTAAAGTTACATTACATTAATTTGATCTAAAATATATTTACTACTAATTAAATCTTTGATATCGTTAGCGCCTCCAAACGTACGATACCTCAACGAAACGTAAATCTCTAAAACATAAAATGAAGAACATAAAATATTTACCATATATCCATTTTATCACAAATTCGAATTCATCATCTTGTAACGAAGTCATTCGTTGATGTTATTGTTGGTCATAAAAAGTAATCAACATATATGTAAATATCTGTTTAACTGACGTACTTTTTCTATCCCCTTTTAATCCTCAAATTTATTAGATAATCCTTATTTTGATGTCACAAATATCATACTGTTCACGATATTTGAAACTAACTACGTACATATACATATAACGTATGCGATTTCCAGGAATCGCTAAACACCTGCAAATGTCAACGTTCCCTCCTCAGTACACGAATTGATAAGGTTCTTAAAAGAAACTAAACGTCTTATTAAAATGTTAATGAAAATGATAATCGTATCAATTTGTATTCACTACGTAATTATTTTTTTTTTTTACCTTTGCATCATTAAGGATGTAGGTATGTATTTGAAATTTCGTTCGAACTATACAAAATTAAACATGGTAATTCGTTAAGACGATAATCCTATAAAATCGATTCGATCAAATTCAACCAACAAACAATCACTTACTATATAAATGATGAGATGATACTCTATAATTGATGAAAATTAACTTAAACATTGTAGATTCGGATTGCTCACACAAAAATATGCAAGTTTTATCTGAAAACTTTTTTCGATTCGTGATATAATCGCGAGAAACCTGATTTTGCTAATATCTCGAAAAATACACAGCGCATCGAAATTTTCATACATATAGTGCTGAAAATCTAAATTATTGTAACCTTGATTAGGGTTAGAGGACAACCTGTGCAAGAAATGGTATAACAGTTGTGTCTATATTTAAGAGAGGAAAAGAATATTAACGTACATTTGAAGTAGTAGTAGTCTAGTAGAAGAAGACACGGTTATCCTTTTTCTCAGAGGTGTAGTGGGGGGATAAGGTTACCAAAGTTTTTGCATTTCACTCTCTTCAATTTTTAACTTTCCATCTAGTTTTGTCTGAAGACACAATTACCCATGCGCATACCTTGACAATGCAATTTTTTATATGGCCTTCGCAATTGAACGTCCTTGCAATACCATTTCTACATATACACAGGGGTGATTTAACTATTCTTAAAACTTTACGGCAATTATTTTGAATTTGCTGGGAATCGTTGCCCACTTCTAGATACGTTTCCTAGTACAGGGTATGAGTGATATCATCTAATACAGCTGCAGTAAAAAGTTAAAAACCATTTTACTTTGCATTAGGATACTTTTTTGTAGCGATCAAACGCCCCAAGTGCTAATTATGCAATTTTCAACAATTGCCAATGATGACATTTGATCTATGAAAGAGAGCACTTTGTTAGATTAATAGATTATCAATTTCGATACAGGATCTGATTGTCTAGCGATTAACAGCAACTACTTATTTTCACTTCATTTGGAGATTACTCCACTTTATGTATTCATACGTAACTACTGTCCTTAGAACGTATATAGTTTTAACGCGGTTCTTAGTAATTGCAATTTTTATAACCTTCACAATATTGAACTAGATGCATTATTCCTTGCTGTATAATTGCATTATATACGGGCTGATACAACAATTGCAAATATTTTTTTACGTTCTTTTAACACTTGAGCTTTTTAATGAAAACATCTTATTCATTGCCCAGACCTTGAAAATTCCATTTTTTTATGACCTTCACGATTGAACTGTCCTTGCGATACATTTCCTAGACCTATGTGCAGTGTCGCAGTACCAACATTAAAAATAGAACAGTTTTTACATCTTATTAATTGTTCAGACTTTGAAAATTCATTTTTTATACCATCTTCACAATTGAACTGTCCTTGCTATGCAATTTCTACATATACCAGGGTGATACAACTATTATAGATTGCAATACTAACTGAATTCAGAATCGATATTATGGGTTTTAGGTGGGGGAAAGAAAACACAACAATTTGTTGTTATTGTTTATGCTTGATAGATGTGATACATTATACCATAGCCAGGTCGATAATACAACAGTTTCATCATATATTGTGAGAATTTCATCATATTTGTAATTTAACCAATTTTCAATGTCATGATAGCTGTCCTCGTTGTCGTCATCATCACAGTGTATCTTGCGAAAGCATCGGTAGTTAGTTATCTTTTCGATGAGGTTCCGATAGAAACTGGAGAGATTATACGATTACAGTAATTCCAATCGATAATTAATTATATCTTTTAGATTAAACAATTCTTCAATCTCATTGTTATTCATCATACAAGAAAGGATGTCACGTGATCTTTGCATTGTTACACTTTTTAACATTTTCTCTTCCCCTTCAAAAGATTTCCATTTATAGTAGATTATAAATTTGCTACTAAGTGATTCAGTAGTCTGGGAGCATTCGATATCTTTCTCTTCGTTGACATCACTGTCCAGTCAATCCTACGTTACATCACTTGTGATCGGAACAATTTCTAGGTATGTTTGTCATTTGAGTAGCGTCTCCCAATCTTCTCTCTCCATCACTATTGTACTGCCACATACAATTCGTAGAACTGATGCAAGGCCATGGCCAATGTATTTGGGTAATTCTCACATAGATCATAAGCGGTACAATCGATTAAATGTTTATTGTTCGGATGGGGGAGCTCATACAGTTGTGGAACCATCTCCTTCGTCATCATTACAGTAACAGTACGTACATTTAAAATTATTATTATTACAACTCTTTTCAGTATCCATGCAGAGGTTTCTAAATATGTTCATGACAACAGCATCAACGGTGATGATTAGTATACAACACTGATTTATTTGAAAATGATTGAGCTATCACTTATAATGAACTGAGAGAGGAAAACTTATTATATCTTTATTTGGGCAACATTGTTTACAACTTCATATCGTCTATTTAAATAAATGTTAAATTAGTCGTTTTTCCCTCCGTCCCAGTACTTGTGATGAATACGTCTTTATGCATCAAAGAGTGGTTGAAAATTTGAAGTCTACCATCTTCGTTGAAATATTCGTAGAAGCGCAATGGCAGTACACATTTAAAATTGTCAGTCTCCAACACTATCCGCTCCCCATATTTCGTATTAATCGTATTGATACCAATTACTTTATATTTTTCTCCCACTTCTATGTCCTTGACAACAAAGAATATGGAGTATTGCAGGTGTCTGTAACGCGTTATCTGCACGCTAAAATTGTCTATATTATCAACATTTGAACACAAAGAATACTTTATTGTTATGCAGTTCGAGTATATTGCAGGTGTTATTTCTGCATCTCTTTCCTAGAAATGCAGGTGTTCATGAGTCAGCAACTTTTTATCAACACAAAGAATATGGAGTAGTGTCTGTAACGCGTTATCTGCACGCTAAAATTGTCGACATTATCAACATTTTAACACACAAAGAATATGTGATGCAGTTTTCTTTTACGTTTCAATTATTTACGACTAAACATATTTTTCGCTTTTCTAAGAAATTTACCACTCAATTAATTTTAGTGCTTTCAATGCATGTCCTTGAATCTACACCGATTTCACCTTGGAGTTATTGAATACAATAACCTTGAGAGGTTTCGAGGAACTCTATGTTACCAAGTTCAGAACCTGTTCATGTTCAGGAATGCTTCATACATATATCAAGGTCAAACTGAGTAGAGGCATACCAATAGAAGGTGGGGTCGTCCAATAGGGAGAGATGACTACAGAGGGTGGGAGGAGTGTCATAGGAATGTTACCACAACCAATAGACACAAAGGGGGGAGGGATATCAGACCAATAGACGCAAAGGGTCGTGGATGTTAGACCCAATAGGCACAAAGGGTCATGGATATCAGCCCCAATAGGCACAAAGGGGCGTGGATATCATACCAATAGACGCAAAGGGCCGTGGATGTCAGACTAATAGACGCAAAGGGGGTGGCAGACCCAATAGAAGGGGGGTGACAGACCCAATAGACACAAAGGGGCAGCCCAATAGACAAAGGATCCAACAAAGTGAGAGACAATGGAGACAGCCAATAGTGGTGGGGGAGCCAATAGGGTAATAGCCAATAGCAACAGAGGCGTGCCATCCAACAGGGAGGAGCCAATAGGAAGAGAGTGGTGGGAGGCGTACCAATAGAAGGCGTCCAATAGGGAGACTAGAGTGGGAGGAGTGTCATAGCTACCAATAGACACAAAGGGGGGGATATCCAATAGACGCAAAGGGGCAGACCCAATAGACACAAAGGGGCAGCCCTATAGACAAAGGATCCAACAAAGTGAGAGACAATGGAGACAGCCAATAGTGGTGGGGGAGCCAATAGGGTAATAGCCAATAGCAACAGAGGCGTGCCATCCAACAGGGAGCCAATAGGAAGAGAGTGGTGGGAGGCGTACCAATAGAAGGCGTCCAATAGGGAGACTAGGGTGGGAGGAGTGTCATAGGGACCAATAGACACAAAGGGGGCGTGGATATCATACCCACTATACACAAAGGGGCGTGGATATCAGACCAATAGATGCAAAGGGGCGTGGAAGACCAATAGACTCAAAGGGGAGGGGCGTGGAAGACCAATAGACGCAAAGGGGAGGGGCATGGAAGACCAATAGACGCAAAGGGGGAGGGGCCTGGGGGCGTGTCTGTCTGTCTCAAGTCACCCTATACCTACTATTTGGTACACTCGTAACTCAGAAATTGAATTTTGAAAAAGAATTTCTTTATTATCTTTATTTAGGAAGGTCCAAAGTGCTCTCTCATTTCCTATACTCTTTATCCGCTCCTCTACTTCTTTCTTATATTCTCTTTTTCTCTCTTCGCATCCTTTGTACTTTCTTCTCAATTCTGTGTACTCCTCTAAGCATCCTTTTCTCTCTCCCTACTCTAACCTTTCTTTTTGCCTTTCCACATTTCCCGTTCCACCAATCCTTCCTTCGTACCCCTTTATCACTTTCTCTGTACCTTCTCCTTTCTACTCCTTCATCCATTATTCTTACTATTCTTTTTACTTCCTCTCCCACCTCCTTCTCACTTTCTTGCTCACCCTCCAACTTCCTTTTATACCTCTCTATATTTTCTTCTGTCCATATCTTCTCTCTTTTTATTCCTCCCTTCCCTCGTCTTCCACTTCCACCTCCTCCTCCTCCTTTAGGGACACTTCTATAGGTACATGGTCCGATTCTTCTTCCTCCCCTCTTTTCATTTTTTCTATACTCCCCAGGTTCTCTTCATTTACCACCACATAGTCAATTACAGACGCTCCTCTCCCACTAATATACGTATACTCCCCTCTTCCCCCCTCCTCCATATTTCCGTTTAAGATCATCCATCCGCTTTCCTCACACGTTTCTATAACCTTCTTCCTTGTCTTTGTATCTTTTTATCCATGGATGTTCTTCTTACCTCTTTCCCATTTATCTCTCCTTGTTCCCCTATCCTTGCGTTGAAATCACCCCCTATAAATATCTTTCTTTCCTCTTTCTCCCCTAGCACTTCTTCTATCTATACTTTTCCTTGTTTCCGCCATCTCTTTTCCATATATCGTCATCACTTCATACTTTCCCCTTGTTCTGTGTTTATATATCTTGTAAGCACCCCTTATATTTGTTTCTCTTCCTCCCCTTCTTCATTTCCCCACTACTTTTTCACTCCCGTCACTATTCCCCCTCTTGCCCTCCCTCTTTCCTCTTTCATTACTGCGAATTGGGCTCTCCAATAAAACTCCCCTGGGTGATTTTCCTTCCATTCCTCCCAATCCTTCTCCTCCAACCATGTTTCTACTACCCCTACCATCTTAAACTTCTTTATACAGGGTGGGCCATTGAAAAGGAAACACGCCTGTTTTTGGGACACTTAGACCAGTTTCTTAAAAAAACGCTCGGACACGTCGATTTTTTATTTTTGGGGGACAACTTTTGATGTCAAATTTGACTTTGTCAGGTCCACCCCCTAGCCCCAGCAACCCCTAACTCAAGAATTTAAATAGGGAAAGGGTGTCGAGCGACCCCTCATTTGAAGCGTCTTTTAATTCTCTATTCGACAGTGGGAATGAAAATTAGTTTTATTCAATTTTTTTTCGCCCCAATGAAAAGCACCCTGTAGAATCTAGATTAACTAAGGTGGGGGTGTTGTTTAGGAAAAATCCTGAAATGTGTCGTTCAAAAGGTCAAAGGTGGCGTGTTTCAGGATTTTTCCTAAACAACACCCCCACCTTAGTTAATCTAGAGGGTGATTTTTATGGGGGCGGAAAAAAATTGAATAAAACTAATTTTAATTCATACTGTCGAATAGACAATTAAAAGACGCTTCAAATGAGGGATCGCTCGACTCCCTTTCCCTATTAAAATTCTTGAGTTGTTAATCGACGTGCCTGAGCGTTTTTTTAAGAAACTGGTCTAAGTGTCGCAAAACAGGCGTGTTTCCTTTTCAATGGCCCACCCTGTATAGTCCCAGAAAGCTCTTCCCTTCCCTTTTATCCCCGCCACATTTCAAAACAACAATTTACTTGTCCTTTTTCTTTCCCCACACTCCTTCATTTCCTCCTCCTTTTACTTTTCTTCCCCTTTATAACCCCCCGCCCCCCCCGTTTTCTATTTTTTTGCACTCCACTTTACCAACTTCCACTCTTTCTCCTCCCCTTTTTTTTCAATAAACACTGATAGTACACTTCTAAATACATACACTTTAAATAAAATACGTCTTGTGATCCTCACTCGTCCAGATATTGCCGTCACAACAAATATTGTACCAGGTAAAGTAATTTATACCTGCCTGGAAATGAAAGGTAAAAAAAATTTCCAAAGCTATAAAGCAATTTATAAAATAGTAAATACCATAACAGTAAAAAAATTTTTTTTATTGAGTTGCGTCGCTTAAAATAACAATTTGAAATTTTCAATTGTTATAACTTTGCTATCAAAAATAAAAAAAAAATATCTCTGAAATAAAAGTTTATAAATTTTTAAACAAATACAAAAAAAAATTTTTAGAATATCTTCATTTTTTAGCGAGTTATGATTTTTTGAAACTGTAACTATCATCCCCTACTTTCTAACCTCCATAACTCTGTTAATTTTCATAATACCGAAAAAAATTGAAGGACCATTTTTGTGTAAAATTTATAGTTCTACAACTTTGATTAACAATATTTTTTTCTAGCTCTTACCGTTTTCGCAAAATTTAGAAAAAAACCCCTTTGTTTAATTTTTTTCAACCCTCCCCGGGGGTTGAAAACAAAAATTTCTTCACTATCAGTTTTTAAATACTTCAGAGTGACTTATATCAAAAATTCCTGTACTTTCCTCAAAATTCGCATTTAAAGGCTTATTTTCTTGGACTACTAATTGTATGGTAACATGCTGCTACATTTGAATAACCCTTACCTATAAAAGTGAATGTCAAAAATCGGTTTTTTGGGGATTATGACCTCTTGGCCCAAAGTAAGATTTTTGGCTATGATGAAAATTGCGCAGGTGCATGTCGATCCGTCTGTCACTTTTCTATGGCGCAAATAGACTCGAAAACCGTAAGAGCTGGAGGGTTGAAATTGTGCATGAGTATCACACATGACCTTTGGGTGGTTTATAACTATTGACGAGGCCAAGGTCACCTCCGGTTTTCAAGGGGTCTAAGGTCATCATGTAAAGCATGAACTTGGGAATATACAAATAGGCCTATTTGAAAGAGCTCGATGAGCTGAACATTTTGTGCAAAATCGGCGCGAAAAACGGGAACTGCGAAATCCCAATACGAGACCGTGATGTGTGAAATATCGGACATTTTAAATAAACGACAGTTCCGCGCATGTTGCGACAAAAGTATGCCCCTCTTTAACTTTTTGCGGATTTCGTCGTTAGAAAGTTTGTATGTACTTAGTTTGTTTGAATTCCAACGTATTTTTCTTTCAAGATTGTACTGTCTCTACTAGCGACTGGAAAAAATTAATGAGATCAGTTAAATATCGTAAACTGGGGCTACATTGATAATTGCCATCTTTGATCATCAATTGCCCCGTTAGTGTTATTGTTATATCTACACGGCTTTCATGCTAATAGGTCCTTACAATGGTGCGCGTTTAGAAAACCTTGGGTAAGAGAACATAATAAAGATTATGAAGTTACCACAAACTCAGTACAACTTTGATCACTTGCTTTTAATTTTTTTGTGAAGAAACTCTTGTCTTTAGAAAAACAACTTTGCATAGTGTTAGGTACGTGTATTCAATACTTAGGTACCTATTGTACATCAAAGCAATTTTTTTTAATAAGAAATAATTTGAGCTACTAACTATTGGTTACTAAATTCATCCGGATGTCTGTGTTGGTCGATGTTGCAGGGTTTAGAAAGCTGGAAGTGGTGTCAGCACGGAAATGCATTTTTATTCACATTCAATGGCGTTTCCAGGTAACTGGCTTAGGGGGGTAATTTAAAAAAAAATATCGGGTATCGGTCCCTTCCACGACTCTCTCCAGCAGTTTTGCAAAAATTCACCGTCATAGATCGCCGACTAGATTCACCATAACTTAAATTGTTTGTTTGAAATGTTGGTAATTTTTAAGAATAAAAATAAATAAGCGAACGAACAGTTTATAACCTATATATAAATAATAATAATAATAATAATAAACGGTAAATGTTCCGAATACCTACATTCTAAACGTGAACAGGCGTGGTTTCGCCCCCCCCCCCCCCCCCCCCCCCAAATCGCCACATTTACAATGTAAGTATTCGGAACATTTACCGTTTATTCGGTACCTATCTATATATTATATAGGTTATAAACTCGTATTTACAGGACTGTAATAATATAATATAATACATACCTACGCATGAAAATGAGATCAAATTAAAACGTGGAAATGCAATTCTAATAGGGCCGTCTTTTCACTTCGGGAAGGAAAAATGACTTACTTACCTATTGAATATTTTTAAACACAAGCATGAAATTTCATGTTATTGACAGAAATACGTTTAATTAAATTGGCCAAACGCATAAATAACAGATGCGCCATTATATTGGATGTTTTAAGAAAGCGTCCGGTAGTTTTTGTATTGCTTTTTTCATTTAGATATATGAACGATCGCGATATCATCTGTGATATCCTTATGGTCATTGCTTAGCGGAACATTTTACGAAAATTGGCTTTTGATGCGGAATTAGGTATCTTATGCATGACAGTTTAAATTACAAAATGTGTCAAGAACATTCTGCAGAGAATTTATTAGGAAGCAACTTTGCGACCGTACTTACATACAAGATTATCTTGTTAATTATTTTACATATTCGTGTTTTGTGAGAGAATTTGGATAAAAGATCAAATTTTGAATTTTAAAGTTAAGAAATTAGGAACCAGCACAAAAATTCCTAAATCGACTAAAGTAAACATTTTTGATTAAAAGCGGCATAAAAAGGGCAAAAATTACAAAAGAAATAGTATAAAAATACTACTTACGTATTAGGATTAAAAGTGTCAGTTTTTTGCGAAAAAATGCAGACACTTTTAATCCGAATGAAACATGATACTTTTTGTCCAGCCAGTCCAGCCGAAATCATTCACTGCTTGAAATTGATCAAACCACATTGGGATAATAAAACAAAATATAGGTAAGTAGTCGCCATTAGTCGCCATATTGCTAATTGAATTCTTTTGTGATTAGGTCTACTTTAATTCCTAGGATTAAAAGTGACTATTTCGCGAAGAAAATTCAACCAATCATATATTAATGCATAATTACAGAAATCACCTAGCAATAAACGAATATCACCGAGTATTCGATGCACCATGAAAATATCTGGGTATAATATTTGCACATGTGCATAGAGTGTATATTTTTTGACATTTTAAAAACATTCGGGCTTATCAAAGTGCATTCATTGATTTAAGTTACAATTAGTATTTGAACAATAATAGTTATAGTTATTATTGAAAGTATCTTCGTGAAATAGTCAAACATTCCCTCTTGTATGCCATCCGTGAATAAATATACACTGCTGAATATTTTTGTTGGTAAGATACCTTTTTTTCTTCGTAGGAAAATGCCAACCTTACAGACTCCTGACAGTTAAAAAATGTCATACAGTAGACTCCCTCTTAACCGGTCTCCGTTTTAACCGAGCCGGCGTCCGTTTGCAAAGTAGTGACTTCCTTTTAACCGCTCATTATTTAATAAGACACCACTTTAACCGGTTGTGATCGACCGGAAATGAATGCGATATTTTGATCTCTGACTCATACATATCTGATTGCGACATTCCTGCTTTATTCTACGTACTTTACACATTGTACTACATTGTACATATCTACTGAATTCCTTTTAATATTGTAGAGCTTCTGTTACGTCTGAATTAAATTATTCAGCGCGCACTTGTCCGTTCCGTCACATCCCGTGGCCGGCCGTCTAGAATAGGCTGAATAGGATTTCAGACCACCGATCCTTTCTGTCAAAAATCGGGTCGATCTGTGAGTGACGGACTAGTGCGCGCGTAGCAGACAGTTGGCGGCCGTCAAAAGTAGTCGTGCATTGAGTCTGCTTAAAATTAATATTCTCCT